>JBALJW010000011.1:600000-1102007 GCA_037953715.1 Metarhizium sp. BCC 4849 | reverse complement strand
CTATGGTACCCGGAGAAGGAAGAAGGGACGACCCCAGACTCTCACCGAGACATAAGGACCATACACGATTAGCATGGGCATCATGCATATTTATGATGTGTCAGGCACATTTTACAACCAAGGCACGACTAGATGCATTTCCGATCAGGATGAGAGGATATCCGATCAAAGCACCATACTTCAGATGGGAACTCCTAGAATGGAGAGTAAAGATAACCAATGACGATCAAACGATGATCTTGGAACCCGATTCCAACACACCCATCAGATGCCGAGCTCATACAGATCCTACGGACGTATGTGAATCAGACACATGCCAGTTACACGTATATACGAAGAGCAGGCAGTGGCACCAATATGTGTATAAGGGAAAGATCCCAACACACAGAAGAGAGTTACTACTCAAGTCACCCCGATGTGAAACAAAAGACCACATGGTATGCCCACTACCAAATTGTTCAGAACATATGGTAGACAAGGCCAGGGAATGGCACAAGTGGCAGTGTGGAACACCAGCAGCATACAAACGGACACAGCGAGCATTAGACATACTCGAACAGAGAGACCCCAGGGGAACCACAGAATCAACATACCACAATGAACAACAGTTGGATGAGTGGTACAATGAACAGAAGTTCAACCCCAGATGCAACAAGAAATATGCGGTAAACTGCGACAACCCAAGATGCGAGAAGCATGGAGAAATGAAAGACCAAATTTACAACGCCTATGTCAAATGTTTGACGATGGGTTTTGCTTTAAGCACCCACAAAACGGAACTGGACCTACAGAATGGTATCAAGAAATGAAACGACAAATCGCAGAAGAATCTATTCCGGAAAACTCAAAAAACGAGGCACGCCATCTGTAAAAGGGCTACAGGCTGGCATGAAGAAAAAGACGCTAATGACCCTCAACGCAACCCAGGACGGACGAAGCGATAGGATGGTATTAGACGCCGAAATCATGGGACATCGCGTTAGCGCACTCGTGGATAGTGGCGCGATGGGCAATTATATCTCACCCAGAGTTGTTAATCGTTACCAACTACCGTGGAAACACAAAGAGGCACCATACGAGTTAACTGATATCGAAGGAAAACCTTTTGACTATAATGACGGAATCATCGACCGAGAGACTGATCATCTCGAAGTCCAGATTCAAGGTCATTCAGAAGTGATTCAACTCGATGTCATGGACGTATCGGAACACGACCTAGTGTTAGGGTACCCATGGTTATGGGAGAGTAACCCACTGATCAACTGGAGGACAGGCCAACTGAAGTGGAACGAGACTTCAGGCCAACAGAATCAGCAGATTTCGGAAGAGAGAACGAAATTTCGTCATAACTTAGCTCACGAACAGAGTTCTGAAGAAAAGGAACCTTCAAGCAAGTTATTCAAGGACCAACGACAACAAATGAACAGTACAGAAACAACGAGTACAAAGAAAAGAACGATTGGATCCACCGTAACGACCTCGACGGCGCTACAAACCGGAATACGAACAACAATAAATAATAAGAAAACGAAAGCCAAGATCCGAAAGGTTATTGCCACCTTAAGGAAAGACCTCGCAAACACAAATAAGAGACTCAAAGAAGAAAAGAAACAAAAACGACAAGGACGGCAAAAGCCCGATAACAAAAGAGGAAAGACTCAAGAATATCCCTAAGGAATACCGGAAATACGAAAGGTTATTCGCAGAAGAATTGGAAACCGGATTACCAGAACACAGCCAATGGGATCATCAGATTGAACTAATAGATGGAAAGTCGACAACATTCCATAAGATCTACAACTTGAACGCAAAAGAACTCGAGACGCTACGAGAATACATCGACGAGATGTTAGCAAAAGGCTACATCAGAGCATCAACATCAGAAGCTGGATACCCAGTTATGTTTGTTCCAAAGAAAAACGGGAAATTGCGGTTAGTAGTGGATTATCGGCGACTGAACGCGATTACCATGAAAGATCGAACACCGTTGCCGCTTATCTCCGAGTTAAGAGATCGACTGCACGGAATGAATTGGTTCACCGCGGTAGACCTAAAAGGAGCATACAACTTGATTCGAATAAAAGAGGGTCACGAATGGATGACAGCCTTCAGAACGAAACTCGGACTATTCGAATACTTGGTAATGCCAATGGGGCTCACCAACGCACCAGCAACATTCCAGAGAATGATTAACAGCGTACTACGAGAATATTTGGATAACTTCGTGGTAGTATATCTCGATGATATACTGATCTTCTCGAAAACCCTAGAAGACCACAAGGAACACGTACACACGATACTGAAAACGCTACAAGACGCTAAGCTATTAGTCGAACCAGCAAAATGTAAGTTCCATACACAGGAAGTAGACTTCCTAGGACACACGATACGACCAAACGAAATACGAATGGAAAAGTCCAAGATAGAGGCAGTAAGAAACTGGCCAACACCAAAGAATGTCAAGGACATACAAAGCTTTAGAGGCTTTGCGAACTACTACAGAAGATTCATCAAGAGCTACGGCGAGATCGCAGCACCCTTGGATGAACTCACCAAGAAGGATAAGCAGTGGAACTGGAATGATGAGGCGCAATGTGCCTTTGACAAGATCAAAGAACTCATCACATCCGAACCTGTTTTGAGAACCTTCGATCCAGAAAAGGAAACGGAATTAGAAACCGATGCATCAGACTTTGCTCTGGGAGCACAAGTTGGACAACGAGACGATGACGGAAAACTACACCCTATTGCGTTCTACTCAAAGAAACTGCACGGAGCAGAACTCAACTACCCCATCTACGACAAAGAATTCCTAGCAATCATCAATGCTTTCAAGGAATTTAGACACTACCTCATGGGAAGTAAACACAAAGTTAAGGTGTACACCGATCACAAGAACATCTCTCACTTTGCGACAACGCAACAATTGAATGGACGACAAATTCGATGGGCCGAATACCTTTCAGAATTCGACTATGAAATCATCCATCGAAAAGGATCCGAAAACGGACGAGCAGACGCTCTAAGTCGAAGAAGCGACTACGATACAGGAGTGCCTACAGCGACAGGACAACTCCTTGAGATCAATAAAAATGGCAACTTTCAGCAGAAACAACTTAACGCCATATTAAAGGTACAAGACGAAGACCCAGTATACAAGAAGATCCAACAGTGGGCAAAGAAAAAGGTTAGGTTTGTAGACACGCCAGAAGAATGTCTCACAGAACCCAGAACTATCCCAAAGTACCATGGAAAAACCTGGATACCTCCAGAGTTACAAGAAGAATGCATCAAAGAAATGCACGAACACCCAGTTTACGGACATCAAGGAATCCGCAAAACACTGGATAAGATACGACGACAATACGACTTCTCAGGAATCAAGAAAATGGTTGAAAAGATTGTCAACGAATGCATACAATGCGGAAAAAGTAAAGCTTCGCGACATAAGCCATACGGAGAATTGCAACCATTACCAGTACCAACACGACCATGGGAATCGATAGCTTTCGATCATATTACGAAGCTACCAATGTCGAAAGAGCCAATGACCAATGTGGAATATGACAGCATATTCGTGGTCACGGATAGACTCACCAAGTATGGATACTTTCTACCATACAGAGAAGCAAGCAATGCAGAAGAACTTGCATATGTGTTCTTACGAACAATAGCAAGCAATCATGGGCTGCCAGAAGAAATCATATCGGACAGGGGAAGTACATTTACCTCTAAGTTTTGGCAAGCACTCATGGCACAACTTGGGACAAACCACAAGTTGAGCACTGCATATCATCCACAAACAGATGGACAGACAGAAAGATTGAACCAGACGCTTGAACAGTATCTGCGATGTTACATCAATTATCAGCAAGATGATTGGGTAAAATGGTTACCTACAGCGCAATTGGCTTACAATAGCTCGATATCAGAATCGACAAAGCAAACGCCAGCCTACGCCAATTACGGATTTAATCCCGAAGTATTTCGAACACAGCGCGAAGGACCGCAAGCAGAACGAGCAATGCTGCAAGCAGATGAATTGAAAAAATTGCACGAAGAAATGCAACACGAATTGGAATTCGTACGAAACAGAATGGCACAATACCATAATCGTAAAAGATTGAAGGGACCAATCTTTGGGGGGGGAGACATGGTCTACCTACTCCGACGAAACATCAAAACAACGCGACCAAGCGACAAATTGGACTACAAAAAATTAGGACCATTCGCTATCAAAAAACGAATATCAACGAACAATTACGAACTTTCACTACCAAAAACTATGAGGAATCATCCTATAGTACATATTTCACTTCTTGAAAAAGCACCAGACAATGCACCAGCAGAAGAGGACATCGAAGTCATGAACGAAACGGAATATGAAGTAGAACGGATCTTAGACATGAGGACAAGAAACAAAACACGCCAGTATCTCATTAAATGGAAAAACTACGGAGACGAGGAAAACACATGGGAACCTACGGGGCATTTGAAGAATTGCCAGCACCTATTACGGCAGTATCACCAGCAGCATTCAACAAAGCATCCCCAAACACAGCGTTCCAATCCAACACGTCAATAGCACCAAGAGACTGCGCATCGATAACAGCTTCGGATTCGCGGCGCTCCTCCTCCTCCAACGCATCCAACGATTGCAGACCCAAACGAGTCATTTGTTGACCTTTGGTAACCAACTGCCGCTTTTGACGGCGCAATCGCGCTAAACGGGCCAACGCTTCATTCAACTCAGCCTGAGCTTTGAGCATTTGCTCTTCCGCTTTCTCCTCCTCCTGATCCAAACGTTTCGATTCGGAAATAATGCGACCAACTGAAAGACACTCATTAGCAAGAGGCAGTAACACACAGAAAAGGTACCTACGTGAGTTAATCGCGACACCAGAAGCATCACAGGAACGCCCCCGCCGCACGCATTCCCCGCACTTGGAGGAACGCTCAATCATCTTGCAACGAAGGCCACGGGCTGAACAGAAAGAACACGGCATGACGTCGTAACCAAACGATTCAATGGAATCAACCAAACGATCGTTCCGTAAGGTAGAAGGAGCCTTCGACGAGGGATCTTTTCGCTTGCGAGTACGAGGAACGACGGTACGACTGGACATGGCGTCAGAAGGACATCACAAAGGGTGAAAAGAAAAAGAACTTACCAACGAAAGAAAGGAACGCAGGACTATTTATGAAACAAGGCCTGGGTCTTGAGGACAAGACCGTGGGAGAGGGGACATCGTGTTACGACCCAGTCATATGCAGGAAGCAGGCTGCAGGTTGGGCCGGCTGCATGGGTCGCCGGGCGGCACAGGCAGAACGGACCACGGAATATTGGTCGGCACGCCAGGACCAATGGGAAGAACGCTCAGTTATTATAAGTGAGCATGCACAACGCTCACCAGTGTTTGGAAGTGAGCATCGAGGATGCTCACCTCCGCGTTAACTAGCAATCGTAGTATATAGGGACCCCCAAATTCGCTTCATAGATAGACTCTAGCTCCTCAGCTTTTCAACACGATCATTACATTGACCTAAGCTTCGCTTACAACTCTTTGACTCTGATCACTTGGTTACGGTCTACGACCTATCACCAACGTAACACCCAACTGCTCAGATTGACTGCCCTAGTGGCTCTGCCAACATAAACTATACGACTAGTTTATCCCTTGGGAACCTAGCGTTACACGCCGAAGACTCCTATTGGACCTTCCGTGCAACAGTCGTTACACTTTTAAGTAGCGTAAATTCTTAAATTACTAAACTTTATTATATAAAGCTTATATTTAGTAAATTATAACTTTTACTTATAAAAAGCTTATTATTATAATAATAATAAATTATTAATAAAGTTTATAAGTTATTAAATAATTATAAAAAAGGTATAATAAAACTTAAGCAGAAACTTATACTTTCCTTTATATATATAAGTTATATTTAACTTTAGCTATACTTAAATTATATAATTAAAGCGGGATAAATTATTTTACTAGACTTAAAAATATTTTATAATATAGCTATAAACTAATTATAATCTTTATACTATATATAAGCTATTAGGTATAAATTAGCAATTAAGGCTAATTACGTGTTACAACCCAGTTATATACAGGAAGCAGGCTGCAGGTTAGGCCGGCTATATAAGCCGCTAGGCAGCACAGGCAAAACAAACTATAAAATATTAATTAGTATATTAGAACTAATAGGAAAAACGCTTAATTATTATAAGTAAGTATATATAATACTTACTAGTATTTAAAAATAAGCATTAAAAATACTTATCTCTATATTAACTAGTAATTATAGTATATAAAAACCTTTAAATTCGCTTTATAAATAAATTTTAGCTCTTTAACTTTTAATATAAATTATTATATTAAATAAGCTTTACTTATAACTTTTTAACTTTAATTACTTAATTATAATTTATAATTTATTATTAATATAATACTTAATTATTTAAATTAATTACTTTAATTATTTTATTAATATAAATTATAATTAATTTATTCTTTAAAAACCTTAACTATTATATATTAAAAGCTTTTATTTAAATTACTATTATATTATTTTAAGTAATATTTAATAACTATTAAAATAATACTTATAATACCTATTTTATTTAAAGTAATTATATTATTAATACCTTAAAATTTTAAACTTTAAAACTTTATAAATAAATTTATATAATTATATTAATAAGTTAAGTAACTTAACTTTAAATATTAAATACTTATATTAAAATAAAAAACTTTAAAAGAAATTATTAAGCTTAAAATATTAAAACTTTATAATAATAACTTAAAAATACTTTAAAAATTCTTAACTTAGCTTAAAATATATTATTAATTTTATTTAAATAAATTAATTAATATATAAGTAAAAGTATTATATATTAAAAAATATATAATAAGTATTATACTTATATAATTTAAATTAATTATATAAAATTATTTTAATAATATTAAAAATAATTAAAATAATAAAATAAAAAAAATATTTATTAATTATAAAAAATTTAAAAAAATAATTAAAAAAATATTTAAATTAATTAATAAAGTAAAAACTATAATTATTTATATAAATTAACTTAAATAAAAAGAATTTATATTAAATTATATAATATATTTTAAATAAGTTACTTTAATATTTAACTAAAAAAATAAGCTATTTATATTAGCTTTTTTTAAAAGATTAAAAGAAGAAATTAAAAATAAATTATATAAAAAAAATATATTAAATAATTTTTTAAATTATATAATAATAATAATTTAAATTAATAATAAATAATATTAATAATATATATAAAAGTAATAAAAAAAAACTTAAAACTTTATAAAAAGAAAAAAATAATAAATAAATTAAAAAAAAAGTAAAAAAAACCTATTACTTATAATAATATTTTTAATTTTAAATAAATAAAGCTTAATATTATTAAAAAAAATAATAAAAAAAAAAGAAATATTATAATTATAAAAAACTAGAATATTTTATTAATAAATATAAAAAACCTAAGAAGAAATAAAAGCTAATATTAAAAAAAAAATAAAAAATAACTTAATATTATTAATTAATAAAAAATTAAAATTTTTAAATTAAAAGTAAAATATAAAAACTTAAGTTAAACTTTATATTATAATAATAATTATTATATTTATATAAGTAATAAATAAAAAAAAAATAGTTTTTAAAAAAACTAAAAAAACTAAAAAAAAAAACTATAAGCTTTATAAAAAATAAATTATAAATAGCTAAATAATTAGTATAAAAAAGCTTAAATAAATAAGTAATAAAAAAAAACTTTTATAATAATAAAATAAAAAAAACTTTATAAACTAAAATTATTAAAATATTTAAATAAAAACTTTTATTAAAAAATTCTTAATTAAATATAATAATAAGTAAAAATAAAAAAACTTTAAAAGAAATAATAATATAAAAAAAAGTAAAATATATAAGTTTTTATTACTTTTAATAAACTTAAAAATAAAGTAAAAAAAATAAGTATTAATAATAATTATATAATTTTAAATATTTTAAAAGTATTTAAAAATAAATAAAGTAAAAAAGAAATATTTATAAAACTAATAATAACCTAAAAGTAAATAATATAATAATATTTTCTTATATTAATAAGAAAATATTTTATAATTCCTATTATTATAATAAATATTATTATAATATTAAGAAATTTAATATTATAATACTTAAAAAAAAAAAATAACTTTAAACTTTTATTAAAATATAAAAATTATATATAATTAATATAAAAATTATATATATTTATAATATATTAAATATATTTTATAATTAAAGTATAATTAAATATATTTTTAATTAAAATAAAAGGATATTTAATTAAAGTATTATACTTTAAATAAAAACTTTTAAAATAAAAAATAAAAATAATTAATAAAAATTAAATAATAATTTTAAAACTTAATTTAAATATACTTATTAAATATTAAGCTTATATAAATTTTATAAATATATATAAATTAAATATATATTAATTATATATATATATAAAAAATAAGTAATAATATTAGTATAGATATAAAAGAAAAATCTTAATATATAAAAAAGAATTATTATTTAAAATATCTTAATATAAAATAAAAAATTATATAATATACTTATTATTAAATTATTTAAAATATATAATAAATAAAGCTAAAAAATAATATAAATAATAATATAAAATATTAATAATATATAAGTAAATATAATAAGTATTAAATATACTTAAATAAAAAAACTTTAAAAAAATTATAAAATTAATATATTATAATAAATAAAAGCTAAATAAATAATATAATAAATAGAAATTTAACTTTAAATATAATAAAAAATATATAATAAATTATAATAACTAAAAATATAAAAAGTATAAAAAAATAAAAAATTAAATTTATAATTATTTATATTAAATATTTAATAATAAGTTTTATTTTAAGTATTTATAAAATAAAATTAAACTTATAAAATAATATTAAAAAATAAAATAATAAATTATAAAAAAATTTATTTTAAAAAACTTAAAAAATAAAATATATTATTTATAAAAAAATTATAAATTAATATAAAAAGAAAAATATTAATAACTTTTAATATAATTTAAAATAAATAAAGTAATAAAATAATATTAAATATTAAAGTTATAAAATATTATATTTATATATTTATGAATAATAATATAATAAGTAATTATATTTTACTTAAAATTATAAATTATTATTAATTATTATAAAAATATAAAAAAGTATTATATAAGTTAATTAATATTAAAAAAAACTTTTTACTTATAATAATAAAATTATTAATTAAAAAACTAATTATTTTAAAATATAAATTTAAAATTATATAAAAATAATTTAATTTAATATTATAAATATATTAAAATATAATTTAATATTAAAATACTTATAATTATAAAAAAATAACTTATTAATTAATTAAAAAATAAGCTAATTAAAGTAAAATAAAACTTTAAGTTAATAAAATTAATAAAATTTAAAAAAAAAAATTTTTTTTATTATAACTTAATTTATAAATAAAGTTTTAAAAAAAAAAACCTTTAAGTAAATTATTTAAAAACTAATAATAATAAATAAATAATATAAAAATAATAAATATAAAAAAAAAATAATTAAATTTATTATAATAATTTTAATAATATTATAAATTAAAATATAAATAATAATAAATAATAAAAAAAATAAAAGCTAAAATTTAAAAAATTATTATTATTTTAAGGAAAAACCTTATAAATATAAATAAAAAACTTAAAAAAAAAAAAATAAAAATAATATAAATAATAATAGCTTAATAATAAAAGAAGAAAAACTTAAAAATATCTTTAAAAAATACTAAAAATATAAAAAGTTATTTATAAAAAATTAAAAATTAAATTATTAAAATATAATTAATAAAATTATTAAATTAAATTAATAAATAAAAAGTTAATAATATTTTATAAAATTTATAATTTAAATATAAAAAAACTTAAAGTATTATAAAAATATATTAATAAATATTAATAAAAAGCTATATTAAAATATTTATATTAAAAGCTAAATACTTAATTATATTTATTTTAAAAAAAAATAAAAAATTATAATTAATAATAAATTATTAATAATTAAATATAATAATTATAAAAAATTAAATATTATTATTATTTATTTTTAAATTAAAAGATTAATTATATAAAATAAATTAATTTATTATAATAAACCTAAAAAAAGTATATAATTTAATTTAAATTAAAAAAAGTTATAAATAAATAATAATTTTTAAAATAAAACTTAAATTATTTAAATACTTAATAATATTAATAAAGCTTATTAATATATTAATAATATTTTAAAAAATAATTAATAATATATTATAAAAATATTTAAATAATTTTATAATAATATATTTTAATAATATATTAATCTTTTTAAAAACCCTAAAAAACTATAAAATATATATATATATAATATTAAAAATACTATAAAATATTAAGCTATTAATTAAATTAATAAAGTATAAGTTTTATATATAAAAAATCAACTTCCTAAAATATATAATATAATTAAATAAAATATAAATAAAAAAGTTTAAAATAAAAGTAATAAAAAATTAATTAATATTAAAAAATATTAAAAATATATAAAGTTTTAAAGGCTTTATAAATTATTATAAAAAGTTTATTAAAAATTATAATAAAATTATAATACCTTTAAATAAACTTATTAAAAAAAATAAGTAATAAAATTAAAATAATAAAGTATAATATACTTTTAATAAAATTAAAAAATTTATTATATTTAAACTTATTTTAAAAACTTTTAATTTAAAAAAAAAATAAAATTAAAAATTAATTTATTAAATTTTACTTTAAAAATATAAATTAAATAAAAAAATAATAATAAAAAATTATATTTTATTATATTTTACTTAAAAAAACTTTATAAAATAGAATTTAATTATTTTATTTATAATAAAAAATTTTTAATAATTATTAATATTTTTAAGAAATTTAAATATTATTTTATAAAAAGTAAATATAAAGTTAAAGTATATATTAATTATAAAAATATTTTTTATTTTATAATAATATAATAATTAAATAAATAATAAATTTAATAAGTTAAATATTTTTTAAAATTTAATTATAAAATTATTTATTAAAAAGAATTTAAAAATAAATAAATAAATACTTTAAATTAAAAAAGTAATTATAATATAAAAGTACTTATTATAATAAAATAACTCTTTAAAATTAATAAAAATAATAACTTTTAGTAAAAATAACTTAATATTATATTAAAAGTATAAAAAAAAACCTAGTATATAAGAAAATATATTAATAAGTAATAAATAATATATAATATATTAGAAATATACTAATAAAATATATATATTACTTAAAAGGAGTATTAATATATAAAGAAAAAATTTAAATATTATTAAAACTATAAAAATAATATATTAAAAAAATATATAAATACTTAATTTATAAATATTAAGGAATTTATAAAATATTAAATAAAATATAATAATAATATAATTTTTTAGGAATTAAGAAAATAATTAAAAAGGTTATTAATAAATATATATAATATAAAAAAAGTAAAGCTTTATAATATAAGCTATATAAGAAATTATAATTATTATTAATATTAATATAATTATAAGAATTAATAGCTTTTAATTATATTATAAAGCTATTAATATTAAATAAAATTATATTAAATAAAAAAAGTATATTTACTTTTAAGTTTTAGTAAATACTTATAATATAACTTAAAATAAATTATAAATTAAATATTATATATTATTTATAAATAAATAAATAAATAAAAAAATTAAATGAAATACTTAAATAATATTTATAATATTATATTAATTATTAATAAAATAATTAAGTTAAATAATTACTTATAATATAATTAGCTTATAATAGCTTAATATTAAAATTAATAAAGTAAATACTAGCTTATATTAATTATAAATTTAATTTTAAAGTATTTTAAATATAATATAAAAAATTATAAGTAAAATAAGTAATATTATAAGTAAATAAATTAAAAAAATTATATAAAAAAATATAATATAAATTAGAATTTATATAAAATAAAATAATATAATATTATAATTATAAAAGATTAAAAAAATTAATTTTTAAGGGAGAAAATATAATTTATTTACTTTAATAAAATATTAAAATAATATAATTAAATAATAAATTAAATTATAAAAAATTAGAATTATTTATTATTAAAAAATAAATATTAATAAATAATTATAAACTTTTATTATTAAAAACTATAAAGAATTATTTTATAATATATATTTTATTTTTAAAAAAATATTAAATAATATATTAATAAAAAAGAATATTAAAATTATAAATAAAATAAAATATAAAGTAGAATAAATTTTAAATATAAAAATAAAAAATAAAATATATTAATATTTTATTAAATAAAAAAATTATAAAAATAAGAAAAATATATAAAAACCTATAAAGTATTTAAAGAATTACTAGTATTTATTATAATAGTATTACTAATAGTATTTAATAAAGTATTCTTAAATATAGCGTTTTAATTTAATATATTAATAATACTTAAAAATTATATATTAATAATAGCCTTAAATTTATAATATACTTTCTTATTTAACTTATTTAATAATTATAAACTTAAATAAATTATTTTATTCCCTTTTAAAAGTAATTAACGCTTTTACTTATATAATTACTTTAAATAATTTAAGAATTTATTTAAATTAACTTATATTTAATATAATACTTTATAATAAAAAATAAAAAGTTTTTTAATAAACTTCTCCTTTTAATTTAAATATTTTAACTTAAAAATAATTTAATTAACTAAAAAATATTTATTAGTAAAAAGTAATAATATATAAGGAAAATACCTATATAAGCTAATTATAATACTAAAAGTATTATAAAAATACCTTTATTATATATACTTTTTATATTTTAAAAAACGCTTAATTATTTTATAATAAAAACTATAAGTAGAATAAAAAAAATATAATATAATATTAAATTTATAAGAATTTATATATATTACTAGGGTATTTTAATAATATATAAAATTTAACTTTAATTTTAATTTTTAAACTTTAAAAAGGTAATTAAATATAGCATTAAAAGGATATTATAAAAGATAAAAAAAGGAAAACTTACTAATAAAAAAAGCAGGATATAAGGCTATTTATAAAATAAACTTAAGTTTTAAGGATAAAACTATAAGAGAGGGGATATTATATTATAACCCAGTTATATATAAAAAGCAAGCTATAAGTTAAGCCAGCTATATAGGCCGCTAAGCGGTATAGGTAAAATAAACTATAGAATATTAGTTAGCACATTAAAATTAATAGGAAAAACGCTTAGTTATTATAAGTAAATATATATAATACTTATTAGTATTTAAAAATAAGTATTAAAAATACTTACTTTTATATTAACTAGTAATTATAATATATAAGAACCTTTAAATTCGCTTTATAAATAGATTTTAGCTTTTTAGCTTTTAATATAAATTATTATATTAAATAAGCTTTACTTATAACTTTTTAACTTTAATTACTTAATTATAATTTATAATTTATTATTAATATAATACTTAACTGCTTAAATTAACTGCTCTAGTTATTCTGCTAATATAAATTACAACTAGTTTATCCCTTAAGAACCTTAGCCGTTATATTACGTTTTAGAATAGAATTTTATCTAAATAAACTACCTAGGTAAGTATATATAACTAATAATACTTTAGGCCTAATTAGGTATAATAATATATAAGTTAAGAATAGCGTTTATTTTGCTAGCTATTACTAAAATATTATATTTTTTCTAATTATTAACACTTTTTAGGTACTAGCTATAAGCGTAAAGTAAAAAAAAGTAAAAGTATTTATTATAAACCCTTTTATTATATAGCTACTTATTCTAAATACTAATAATATACTATTAGGAATAGTTTTCTAAAGCCTTATTTTAGTATTTTTTAATAGTAAAGTTAAAGTTAATTAAAGAATACTTACTAGAAAAGGTTTACTTTATTTTTATTTACTATAAAATTATTAATAAAAATATTTCTATAAAAAATACTAGCTTTATATAAAGATTTATAACCTTTAATATAGCTTTTAAGTATATTAAATAGGGTTATATAGGAGCTATTCTTTAATTATATATAGTATTTTTACTATACTTAAAGTAAGATACTAGACTTTAGCAAATAATAGTAAAGTTAGCTATTTAGTATAAAGTAAACTATAATAAGGAATTAAGGCTGCCTTATATAATTCCCTTAATTAACTAACCTACTAAATAAATATATACTACTAGTTTCTTTATAATTAAAAACTAGTAACTTTTATATTATTTATTGCTTCTTTGTTTAAAATTATAATAAATAAAATTAAAGAGTTATACTATTTACTTTAAAAGGAATAGCGTTTACGTAAAGAAGAATAACGTTTACGCGAGGAAAAATAATATTAGCGTAAAAAAGTCGAATTAGTAAAAGCCTTATTACTACTAGACCTTTAATATTATTTTAAGGCTTACTATTTGCTTAATTTTACTATTAATATTATAATAAACTGATCTTTAATTATATAAGAAGAAACTATAAATTTAACTAGTTATATTTTTTTTAGATAAATTATCCCTTAAAATAGCTTTATAATAAAATAAAAAAAAATCTAGAATAATTTTTTTATTAGTAATTTACTCTTTAAGCCTTTATTTTTATTTTATTATTAGATAAAATATATTAAGTTATTATTTAAGCCTATTAATAGTAAATTTAAGCTCTAGAACTTTAAGCGTAATATAATAAAAAATATAATTTAAAAGTTAGTTAATTAAGTTTATATAAATTTATTATTATAAAATAATTTTAATTTTTAAGGGATAGTAATATTTAAAAGCTATATAAATCTAGGTATAATTAATAATATTATATTTACGCTTATAAAGTATATATTACTAGGTAAAAATAATAGTAATATTATAATATAAGTGCTTACCCTAAAACTATTACTAGCTCTTAAAGCCTATTATAAAGTAAGAAGCAAGGGAAATTAGGCAGACTAGTTTTATATATATAAAACTTTAAATAGCTAAAATACCCTAACTATTACTATTAAGTATAAAGTATTATATAAGCTAAGTTTTAATAAGATTATTACTAGGCTTAAAGCAGAAATTTAGCCAGAATATAATATAATTAATAAGACTAATTATAGCTTTACTTTTACGGCTAAATACCTTATTATTATTATTATTACTTAGCTTTTCTTTTATATAATTAATAAAGGTATTTAATATAATTATATATATATTAGATAAGTATTTAATTTTCTTTATATTCTAGATAATTCTACTAAAGTTTACTTCTTAATATATATATTAAATTTAAACGTAATAAATAATAATAAAACTAGGCTTTATTACATAGTTATTACGCAGGTTTTTGCTTTTATTCTCTAGTTTTTCTACGCTAAATTACTACTTAAAACGTAGTATAATAAGGCTAAAATACTTAGTATTTAGGCTATTAAGTATAATAATATTCTAAGAAATATCCTGCTATTTAAGCGTAAATATAAAGAATTATATACTTTCTCTTATAAGCTATAGTATTAAAAGGGATTTTAAAAATTACTAATTTACACTTACTTTAGCTATTAATAACTAAATATAAGTGCTAAATAACTAGAAGATAATAATAAAGATTTTCCTTTTTTTATATTAAATTTATTTTATATAAGTAAAAAAGTATTCTTTTTAGTAAATATAAGCTTAAGTAATAGAAACTAAAAATAGTATAAAAGCTAATAAAAAAAGTTAAGTTTAAGAAAAAAGCTAAATATATAAAGCTAGCTATTTTATACTTAATATTATTTTCTAGGATTAGTATATAAAAACTTATAAATAAAAACTACTTTAATATAAGCTATTATAAGTAAAAGTATATTAATTAACTAGAGTTTTTATAGCTTATTTAATACTAGCTTATTATAAATTATAAATAAAATATAAATTATATACCGCTTTATAAATCTGGTTCTTATAGGTTATTCTTTAAAATATAGCTAATATTTTATAGCTATATACTAATTATTAAGAGTATAAAAGGCTTAAACCTTACTTACTTATAATATAAAAATAATATATATAACTAATTCTAGCCTATTTAAGGGAAGTATATCCTAGTATACTTTAATATTATTAGCCTGGTTAAATTATACTATTATAATAGTAGGGTTTATATATACTTTATATTTCTTAGCTAAGCTAAATAGTTAATTTTTAATTATATTAACCAGGCTATAAAAGCGGGTATTAATAGTATAGTTTATCTAGCGTTTAAGGTAATATATAATTTATATATTTTTTATTATAATATAAAGCCTTATAATATTTTATATAATATAATAAGTAGTAGGTTAATAGTTATAAATTTTAAGTATATAAAGTTTTATAGTTATTAGCTTTTAGCCTTAATTAAGCTTAATAAGAACTAGAAAAGAAAGCGTTAAATATTATAAAAATAAAAGAAAAATAATTTTATAAAAAAGCTAGAGTATACTATAATAAAAGTATTAAGTTATATTATAAACTTACTAAGCTTTATAATAATTAAAATATAGCTTTAATTATAAATAAAACTTTATATAATATAACTACTTAACTTAAAAATATAAGGTATTATACTAAATAAGCTAAACTAGTACCTAAAGGTAAAATACTACTTTTAATACTCTAGGCTAAAGCTATTACTAACTACTAATTATATATCTAGTAGAAATAAGGTTATAATTAACTTATAAATATATATTACTAGTACTTATAACTTTTTGCCTAATAAGTACTTATAATTAAAAAGATTTAGCTAGTAGTATACTAGTAATTATTATAATACTATTACTAGTAGTTAAGATATACTAGTATTTACTATATCCTTATTACTAGCACCTAAGTATTACTAGTAGTTATAATATAACTGTTATAAGTAGCTATTTATACTAGTAGCTTACCTAATATTATAACTAGTAATTTAAGGGGGAGATATAAATATACTTAAGGCTTTAGCGGATAAGATAAGAGTTAGATAGAGTAGTTACTTTATAATATAAATTAATAGTTTTTTATTAGAATTAACTAGCTATAAATATATTACTAGCTTAAGTTTTAGAATTTTATAAATATAGTATAATTATAATTATTATTTTAATTAATTACCCTTATATTATTAGTAAAGCTTAATAAAAATAACGTAAATTATAATTAAATTATATATACTAAAAAAAGTTAAAGCTAAAAGTATAAATTTTATTATAAAAGGGTAAAATAAGTCCTAGATATTATATAATAAGTTTTATTAATATTAAAAGCTATTATTATTTATAGAATAATAAACTAGCTATTTATAAATTTAATAAATACTTAATATAAGTAAATACTTTACCCTTATTTCTTCTTTTTAAATTAGTAAAATATCTTAGTAGCTAATACTTATTATTAGTATTTTTTTTTTAAAAGGATAAAAAAAATAATTCTTAGTATAAAATAAGCTAAAATTTAAAGCTACTTTTTATTAGGATTTAATTATTAAATTTCGTAAAATTATATAAAAATCACGTTATATAATAACTAATATATTATAAACTTTAACTTATTAAAAGCTTAAAATCAATTAAAAAGAATTTACTTAAAGTAAATATAAAATATTATTCTTTTTATATATTTTAAGATATAATAACTTATAAAACCCTTAATAGGGAATAGCTATACTATTTTATAATTATATAATTTAGGATAAAAATTATTACTTAAAATAATTATACTTTCTAATAAATTAAACTTTTTTATATATAGGAAGCTTAATAATAGAATACCTTAGGTAATAATTAGTATAATTATATATTTTATAGCTTATTAGTATTTATAATATTAATAATTAGCTAATATAACTAGTAATAACTTATAAATAATCAGGGGGCCTAATAATAAAAAAGTAGTTATATTATACTTATTAAGTAATTTCTAGGGGTAAAGCTAATACTAGTATTATTTATTTATTATAATAAAGCGCTAAGTAATATAAAAATAAACTATAATTCTTTTATATTAATACTAGGTTTATTATTCTTTAAAAACAAATATTATATCCTTTATTTTAAGAGGTATACTCCTTTATATCTAAAGGTATTAGAACCCCGGAAAAGAGCTTAATAGGAACCTGAACTTTACTAACGGCTATAGTCGTATATAAAGGCAAGGTTATTTATTAAGAATTATACTTTAAACTTTAAAGAACCCAGGAATAGTGTAAGAAAGAATGTGCATTTCAAATATTATTCGTTGTTACTAACACACTTTCAACTCTAGCGCTTATTGCCTTTTTTCGACATCTAATAGTATCTCTTGGCCACAACGCTGCATCCTGCGGCCGTTTTGCCCTCCAGATCACTATGTGCACCCAACGCTGTCTTCACGTCAGCTAGGTGACCCGGGTACCCTTATTTGCCCGTCGCCTGGTAGATGCGGCTCTTTCGTGGACGTTTCAAAGCTAGCTTAGGGAGGCTTGGCTTGTTACTCGCGGTCGATTGCGGTTGGAACCGCGTATTATCGTGGTATTGCCGATGACTGTGAGAAGGGCCGGATCCAGGGCTTGAAGCAAATTGCTAGATTAAATAATAATATCGTAGGGTGTCAAAAGTCCTTGGTTTTCCCAGAGGATCCAGGGGATTAATAACTATTATATTTACATCAAAGGAACACTCGTGCCTGGGGCTCTTACGCAGGCACGTGTTCCAGCTGCGTAACCAACAAGTTCTTGATCGGTGTGCCCCTTTATTGGGCTCGCGATCTTGTTAAGCCTTTTCCGTGTAACAATGACAGTTTATTTCTTACTCTCTACGCGACCAAGAAACATGGGTCGCAGCAAGCTCTAGCTTCACTCGGAAAGGACCTGTTGATTACCCAAATTAAACACGTACCCGGCTAAGACCCCTAGGTATAGCCGTTCCCTTTATATATATATATATATAATAGTTATGGTCCCCTTCTTTCTTCTTGGAAAGCCAGGGACCTTGGACACCCTACTCGGTTATCGTTGAATTGAATCGTTTCCAAGCCCTTGTCACGTATACGAAAAAGCGGCTGGCGCTATTCACCCCTGCCTTGCGCATCTCCAAGGGAATTTGAATATCACGATTTACATCTTCACAGAGTTCCGCTATACGGCCTTTGGAGGGCTCTTCCGAAGTTGCCACCATCAATCATACTTTGCTTTGGACTCGGCCATCATTTACACCAGAACTCAGCCACCAGACACATCCGCAGCTTGCAGTGCGACAGCTCATGAGGTTGCACGGCAACATGAATCTTCTGTAGACCGTAGACCCTCAGCCATAAGCTTTGCCATGCTTAGCTGTTCTCCTGTCCAGCGCACAATTACCATCCTCATCTCTTTCAACGCTGGCTCGAAATGTTAACAAAACGTGGCGTTATTGGTACGTGGCTATACTTGTTACAAACTATACTGCCGCATAGCAATATCTCTTTTCAATGGAACGCGCAAATTGACATAATTGCTAGCTGTCGTGTCTACTCATTGGAAATCCGGATAGCCGAAAGAGCGGTTATACAGCTCGAACGAGAGGAAGATTTGGCATTTAAAAGGGGCTGCAGGAAATGATCTAAAGCAACAAGACCGAATAACTTGGCCATGACGGAACTTTTATCGAGACACAGTATAAACTTCATTACAGAGGCTGTCTGCTACAATCCTGGCGCGGTAACCTCCTTATAGTCTGTGCTTGGCCCAAGAGCTGCTAAATCAACCGTAAGCTGACTCTCATGCTGTTTCCGTTTCGGTTACATGTGTGGTTACCCTGAATGATGCACTACCTCCTTGCAATACTGTCAACTGCCATCCCAAGTCAGATCTCCTTCATGACCTCGTACGAAAGTAATTCGGGTCCAAGGCACATGCATCTCTTGTCTCGATGCCACCGCGTCTCCTTGAGGCGCACAGGAACGCTGACGATTGACTCATTCGGATACATGAGGCGGGAGGTGTGTAGAATCTGGAGGGGCGGCCGAGTCAATGTGAGGCAGCTCTCTGATTCCATCATTTGGGTCGTCAGAGGGGAATTCAGAGGTGTGAGTGAGGCCTGGTCTGCCTCCTTTCTCATCTCCATCCACGGCGCACGAACAGGCTTTGCCACGACACAATCCCTCTGTTCAGAAATTCGACGTGGCGGCGTTGGTTTTGCCAAGGACTGTAAACATATGCCCCCTTTAGCTTCACAAAGTTGGTGCAGCACCGTCATTGTTCATCAAATTTCACCTGTCTGGGGCACAAGTCAAGCAACCACTTCGAACTCGACCTCTGTAGCCAGGCTGTTGTGCCACAGGGCACACATTATCAGACTGGCGGCATTCTCCTGCTCCCTGGGTAATTAGTAGATAAGGACTACTGCATTGGTGTTACAGCAGAGAACAACATGGCACCATCTGGCACTGTCTTGCTTGAACGCCATGCACAAACAAGAGCCGCTAGATGACAAGCCTAAACCAGATCCCAAAGCTGGAAGTTCCAGAGAGGATTGCTAAAGTCGATTTCATCAAAGGTACCCTCCTCCCCAAATTCCACATCCGTGGCATTCGGACCAAGAATGGCGCTCAAGTCGTGATCCACTAGACATATCAAGGCCATCAGAATCAGTTTAGACACAAGAGGGTTCGAAAACGGACCACGACAGGACGTAGCGTACCTCCACTCTGGCGCCTCTTCTCCTTATTCACCGTTTCCAGGAATCTCCCCAGTTGGCCCCTGGCCCTGGGCGCCCCTTCGATCTGCCACCGATGCTCGTCCAGCACCTGGAAGGCATTCGCCACGGCCTGCCCGTGAGGCCCGGCACCATCCTCCAGACTGACCCCCAGCTCGGGCACCAGCGTGGAAGCGATAATCACCGTCGCCGCAGACAGTGTCACATAGACTGCGGTCGAGCTGAAAATGCGGCAGCATGACTGCAGATTCTCATGAAGCAAGTCGATTGCCGACAGCGCCGCCTGGACGCAAATGGTGGACACTTCAATCCCCAAGGTGGCTTCTGCACGCGACGGAGGCGCATCAAACGCCGGCGCGAGGATTGTTCGCCGAGCCGTGGCCAGCATGTTGGGCCGGAGGAGCACGAGGCGCGTGTGCAGGATTCTGTGCGCGTGTTAGATGCTGAAATTCGCCACGAGGCCAGAGTTGGTGTCAAACCTGATTTTGACTGCTACTGCCTGCAGGCTTAGTGCTCGGCCACGCCGTGTGCTTGGCTTCTCGTGGTTGTCGGATCGCAGGTGAGCTGGCAGGCTGGCGTCGATTTGGTCCAGCTCCTCGTTCAACTGCAAGACTTGGGCAAGTTCGGGTAGACAAAGCGCACGGGCAAAATAGCCGTCATTGATGTCTGGAGCACGGTGGAATACATCGAATATCTTGATCGTTGCGATGAAGGAGTCGAGAAGCGAAGGTCTCGCTGGGGGTTGGACGCCGTCTCCGTCTTCCAAGAGATACTCATCATCAATGGCACTGGGAAGTGGGACTTTGCCGTCGAGTTGAGTTAGGGCCCTCCATCCAAACAGACTTGACAGTAACCTGTTTTTGTTTAGTACGGCGGTTTTGAATGGTATTGGTTGCAAAGGCCGCGTCAATGGCGGAATAGTTAGATACCTTTCCATGGTAATGCAGAGATGCCATACCCGCCTGCTCATCTCTCGCCGCAGTTGACTCTTGGACGAGGATTCCTTATCAACATGCAGACCCAGAGTTTGGGAAACCCGGATCGCTACTGCCAGTGTATTGCCGCATCGATGTGAATATTTGGTGAAGCTGAGGTAGTGTGTGGTGAGAAGAAGGTATTGCACTACTTCCAAGCTTGGGCTGTCGAGGGCGTCGAGAGGCATCAGAGTTCGAGCTCGGCGGTAGAAGCTTTCAGCAGTCCGCAATTTCAGATGCGGCTCGACTTTGGAGTTGTTGATGCAACCCAAAGCAAAGACGATATTGAGCGTTGCATAAAAGGTCGCTTCCATGGCCAAAGTCTCCCACGGGCCCGGCCTCTCTGGTTCCCAAAGGCACATGTAGCTTGCTCTAAAACTCGGCAAATGTAGAATAGGAAAAAGGGGGTATACAAATCGCTCGTAGCAGTCAATCAAGTCGTCGGCGGTAGCTCTTCTCGGGACCACCATGGATGATGTGTCCGTCTCGACAAGACAGGCGCCGCTCCTGCGCTGGATTGACGCATGATCCAGAGATGCGGAGGATTGGAGGCTGGCAACCTGCGTCATGTCGGAAAGAAACTGTGTCGTTGGATTGTCTGCAAATGTCGAGTCATTTTCTCGGCCTTGATCTTCTGCCGTGTTGCGTGGACTTTGCCAGGGGGCTGTAGATTTTTGACGCTCTAGATGTTGCAAGCGGGCCTCAATATCCGCCAATGTGTTGGACGACACGGGAACGGTCATGTCGTCGTATTCACAGGCAGCACCCTTTGCCACGCACGGGGAACAGACCGGACGCTGGCCATCGCACCGCGTCTTCTTGGCTCTGCATATCTTGCATGATTCGCGGACCTTGCGGCGCTTGGATGGCTGGTGGCCATGCTCATTGTCCGGCGCCATCCCGCAGACTCCGAGGAAAGCAAAGAGCTCCCACGATGCCTTGACATGCACCTGCGACTCGGAGGATTACGCGGCGTCGCTGCTTGTATCTGGTGCGTTTCCGTTGTGGCCGGGACGTTTCGCGGCGGCTTGTCCGTTAGTGACGTCACGGATGGACGCCGGTGAGTCCGGCAGTTGATTGGTTCAATGGGAGATCGGAACGTTCCCCGAAACCTCCCAAGTCCCAACTGCCGATCGGGCTGTTCCCCGTTTGTACAAGTGCCGGTGAAGTGAGACGACGCCTCGGGCAGAACTACAAAGGTCAAGGTCAACAAGCGCATCTACCATGTATATAAACCGCCTTCCCGTCATGTCATTGTTAAGGACTTCTCTCACAAAAGCCCAGAGCCAGATCAATCCATTGACCGAGCCTCTAGCGACCCAAACACGTCTAACCTCACCGTTTCTACCACCAACACATTCAAACCCTTCAACATGTCTGCCATCCCTAAAGTCGATGTCCACCACCATATTATGCCTCCCCAGCTTCGCGGTTCGTTCTCTGCTGGCACCCGCATATCAAACGACTTGGCTAATATCTGTATTTTTAGGCGTGGATGAAGGGCTGAAGGGCATGAAAGTCCCCGACTGGAGCGTTTCCAGCGACGAGGCCTTCAACAAGTCCGTGAATGTGCATTCGGCAATCTTCTCCGTCAGCACGCCAGGTGTCACCTTCATCTCCGACCCGGAGGAGAGCGCCAAAGTCGCGCGGGCCATGAACGAGTACAGCGCCTCGCTTCGTGACCAAACCCCTTCCAATGGATTCTTTGCGACGCTCCCCTCTCTCGAGCATACCGATCTTGTGCTGCGCGAGATTCGCTATGCTTTCGACACCCTACACGCGGACGGTGTCACCTTGTTTACCAGTTATGCCACCCCGGGCGGATACTTGGGCCACCCAGAGTATGTCCCCGTATGGGAGGAACTCAATCGCCGCAACGCAGTCGTCTTCGTCCACCCCATCAACCACAAGGACTCGGTGTATTGGGACGAGAGACTGCCGATGCCTGCCTTTGATTGGCCCACGAGACGGGACGCACAGCCATGGACCTGATCCTCAAACGACGCCCGCAGCAGTTCCCCAATGTCAAGATCATACTGTCTCATGGCGGTGGTACCCTAGCGGCGTTGGTCTCGCGGGCATGCATGATAGAGCTCCCCGATTTCGGTGGCGTGATGAGCGCCGAGGACATTGTTAGCCAGGCAAAAAGCTTCTACTTTGACCTTGCACTCTCGGGAAGCAATGAAATGCTCCCCTGATTCTGGGTTTCGCCAAGAAAAGCCACCTTCTCTTTGGAAGCGACTTTCCACATGCCACGGCCGCATTTAGCCAGAAATTCACCAAGTTTATTGACGAATTCCCTATGGACGATGATACGAGGAAGGAGATATATCACGGGGCCGCGGAGAAGTTATTCCCCAGACTGAAAGGAAAGTTTGGGGCGTAAAACATGGACCGCGCCGGTGGAGGCTGTGCGTCCTTTTAGACATTGGTGCTGTGGCTCGGTATACCAGGCAGTGAAATACAGACAAGATCCAGGAAGCGCTGTTCTCCCCTCTTATCGGGCGGGAGCTGTCGCTGCTTTTGGCGCTTTGTATAGTAAGGAATGAATAGACTGCTCAAGTATAAGTGTCTATTAGCTACGAACGCGAACAGTACTACAGGTTTACTTACTGGTCTTGGTAGCTTTATAATAGGCATATGATGGGTTTCAGCTCTCTTGCCCTGTAGTTTAATTCAAGTTCTTCAATCTAGCTTATGTGAGTTTATTTTCTACCACCAACGTTGTCATTACCGAACCTGGGTTAGTAGATCGACGGTACCCACGCGGCAAAGAGCGCATTGAGGTAGAAAAGGGACAGATTATTTATCAATCAATTAATATACTCATATCTGTGCCATTTGTATTTTGCTTGTTATCTTGCGTGTTCCAATATTCGGCCGCGTCCGACAACTTGTCCGTCGAATCCACTTGTTCACAAGTCAATTCCAGCCCATAGCATTTATTCTCTAGTACGAGACATTGCTTAGCAAAGATACTAGCCTGTGTATTAACAGTGTCAAGAAGAAGAACGCGCTCTCTTACTGAGTAATTATACCCCCTTATATTCCGTGAACAATACAAGGTCACCTGTCAACCCGTCTCATGAGTCGTTTAATGGACTCCATGTCGGCCAATCAGAAAAGATTCGGTCCGCTTAAACAGGCAGCGGCTCCGGTGGGAGCCTGGATGTGTGGACTCTGTGGAGCTAGTCGCCCCCTTAAAATGCCATTCAATCCTCTTTCTTTTGTCGCTTGATCAAGCACCGCTTTCATCAGTCTCAATTATATCTCTGGTCATCTAGTTAAGGTGCCTGCTATTGTATGACGGCCATCCTGTCCACCTCTGGTCCGAATAACCGTTCCTCGAGTCCATTTGTTTTCTCGAGCAACGTTGCCCAACTTGGCGGGACATGACTACTGCCATGTCTGACCGAATTTCTTCGGTCCTGGAATTGGAAGACGCCAACCGTCGGACGCCGCTTTCATACGCAGCCGAACGCGGTGAAATTGATGCCGTCTCGGGGCTTTTGAATAAGGCTGCAAGCTATCAGGCTGTCGATGCCTTGGGGAGGACCCCTATTTTCTGGGCTGCCATCCAAGGCCACGTCGATGTGATCAAGGAGCTCATAGCGTATGGAGCGGAGTGGAAGATTGAGGATGCTGCTGGTCGAACTCCTCTATCGTACGCCGCTGAGAAGGGACACATTGATGCAGCTTGCGAGTTGGTGACGGCCGAGGCTCCTGAGGAGTCATCAGAAGGGGAAGACGAGGAGCAGCAGGAGGGTTCAGATGAAGGAGACGATGAGAATGGTTCCGACAAGGACTCGGATGATTGCTCCATGGCTTCGACCGCTTCCATAGTCTTGCCATTGAACCACGCGGTCCGCCGGGGGGATGAGGCCGCCGTCAAGACCCTACTGCAGCATGGCATGGACATGTTCTACGAATCAGCATGGGAAGACGATCCACAACCAGTTCTGCTCGCGGCCAAGAGTGGTAACGGTGAAATCTTGGATATGCTTCTGAAAGCCGGCTTTACCGCAGACTTGGCCGAGGACATGTATGCGCGAACGGCGTTGATGTTTGCCGCTGCAAAAGGCTACGAATCCATAGTCCGAATCTTGCTGGCGAGGGAGGATCATCATCTGGAAAGTGAGGATGATACGGGAAAGAATGCACTCGCATATGCGATCAAGGGAGGACATGAAACCATTGCCGAGATGCTACGGCAGGCAGGTTTGAGCGAAGAACGAGATGAAGCTCAGTCCGAGACATCTTCCGCCCCCGCTGGTGACGATGACGCGGGTATGGATACGCAAACGCCTGCTGATTCTTGCCATGCGCTGGTAAAATCAACCATGACGCAGGGGACAAAGAGCGAGGAGGCAGTTCACCAGCATGATGAGCCCGTCCCGAGAGCCATTGACAGTGGTAAACAAGACGCGCTCTTATCAGCTATACAGAGTAAAGATGTTCATACCGCACATACGTTGGCAAGACAGAGTGGGATAGATGGTACTGCCCTGGATATCATGGGCATGTCCCCTTTGCTGTGGTCGGTCAAGTCCAATATGCCATCAGTGACACGAACGCTCATGGCGACAACACACGCGCTACACGTGGACAAGCAGGGTCGGAATCTCATCCACCACGCAGCCATGGCGGATAACGGTGAAATTTTCCCACTTCTCGTGAAAATGAGTGTTCCCGTTGACGAGCCAGACAAATCCGGCCGAACACCGCTCTCGTACGCTGCGGAGCTGGACCGGGTCGCCATTGTCAAGTTGCTTCTGCAGAATACTTCCGTGGACATCAACCGTGCCGATGAATTTGGGCGCACACCACTTTCACATGCCGCAGGCGGCGGCTCGGACCAGACGATAGAACTACTACTGGAGAGACCCGGGATCAAAGTGACTTTGGCCGCTGACAATGGACGGACACCGTTGTCATACGCCTGCATTCATTCAACGTCGTCGGCACCGACGTTTGAGCTGTTGAGCGCCGCCGACGCTTCTGTTGCCGACGTTGCGGACAAGAATGGCCGGACTCCCATCTCGTGGGCTGCAGGTTCGGGTTCGGCCGCCGTATGCTCTCGGCTCATTGCCCTAGGAGTCGACGTCGAACACATGGATAAAAATAAGAGGACCCCTCTATCTCTTGCAGCTGAACGGGCCTACGACGATGTCGTGCGTGTGCTCCTCGAAACACGGCGAGTTGACAAGATGTCCAAATGTGCAGCTGGACGGACACCGCTGGACTGGGCAGTACGCGAGTTCTCCGAGCTGGATGGGCCCTGCTTCGACTGGCACAGGCGCGAGGAACGGAAATGGGCCATTGTCTATATGCTCATCACGGGGGACTTGGATCAAGTCCCAACCGTCACGTCAATCGAAAGGCTTCTCAAAGAGGCAGTTGAGCTTGACAAGCCGCAGGTCATCTCGCAGCTCATTCCCACTCACTTGGCAAAGGACATATACTCTCCCTTGGAGTTGGTTGAGCATGCCATGGAGCACGGGTCCGATGACACGGTGAGAGCCGTCATCACGGCTTTGGCAAAAACCGAGATTGAAGTGCCTCATGCGTCTATTCTGTCTACTGCGGCTTCCGCTGGGAGGACTGTACTGGTTGAAGAGCTCCTCAGCAAGGAGAAGGCGTCGGAGACTGATGATCAGAGTCTCATCTCTCAAGCCGCTGCCAACGGGCACATGGAGACGATACAAATGCTTCTGGAAAAGGGCACAGATGTCAACCAAGCGGATGGAGATGGGAAGACACCCCTTATGTTGGCGGGCATGCATGACCAAGAAGAAACTATAAAGATGCTGCTTGAATCCCCGGGGATTAATGTCAATGCTGTGGACAACGACGGACGGACAGCTGTGTCTCATGCGGCCGGTGCTTGGTACTCTGGATGTTTGAAGTTACTCCTGGCAGATGCGAGGGTGGATGCGAAGCGGCAAGATTCCCAAGGCCGATCGCCACTGTGGTATGCTGTCGCTGCGTGGCGTCGCAAGGCTATCTGTGCCCTGCTAGAGGCTGCATAATGTTTTGGGTTTGAAGAGGAATAATCGAGTTTACGCGCAAAGAAACAGCATGTCCGACTGCATCAAGATTAGCTGCGGTCACTGGAATTGGGCCAAAGCCTACGAGCATATTAGTGTACGCCAGGAGCTTCTGAAGTGACAAGAGCCATGGAAATGAATAAATAAGTGATTGTGAACCAAAAATAGCACGAGTAACCTTTCCATTCAAAGCCCTCGACGACATGACTTCACTCCTTGCTATTTGGGCCTGCAAGTAAGCTGCTGTATTTACTCTGGATATAACAGCCCAAAAACGGCGAGGGGCCTGTAAAATTACCTGTTTCTTGTATGAAGTAGTGTGAGGCTCGACAAGTATTTACAGCGTCTTGTTGGCTCTGACGTACCGTGGGATAGGAGAATGGCGGTGCGGCGGCCTGCAATATTGTCCGATCCAGGGAACGCTGCCGGATGTGTTTGTCTGTAGTAACAGAGATACTTGCAGCCTTGAATCACAAGATGATAATGCCAACGAACGAG
Organism: Metarhizium sp. BCC 4849; assembly: GCA_037953715.1. NCBI lineage: Eukaryota > Fungi > Ascomycota > Sordariomycetes > Hypocreales > Clavicipitaceae > Metarhizium > Metarhizium sp. BCC 4849. Next base: position 1,073,641 of record JBALJW010000011.1, on the reverse strand, counting down.
TTTTCCTAGGGGTAGGCAAAGCGGGCGAGGATAACTCGATTCCATGTTCACCTTGCACCCCCCAGGGGCCGTCTGCGGCGAGTTCTGGCCGGCTTTGACATCGATTGCAAGGTGGCGACGCTGCACACACGAGGTCGCGGTGGGTATAAGTCCAGCTGCATCATTTTTTGAGGTGTAGTAGTGGTAAAGTACAGAGCCCAGTCCATGAGTTGCTGCCGCACGCAATATAATCATGCAACTAGATATGCCACGCTAAGATACCGTAGCAATAGCGCCGTTCGGGATCGAACCTAGCTTTCTTATGAATCCCATGGATAAGCCCGCTCCACAGTTATACTTTAAATTAATCTACGGGGAAAATGATTGTATCCGGAGTAGTGGGAATCACTTTTTTGCCGTAGCTGCCGGGAATAGCTCTATCACGCCCATTAGTGGGAGGAGTTCTATTATTGCGGTTATTACCAGGAACTCCGGTACTCCGCTAAAAGTTGGTTACTATTAGTAAGTATTTAGTTATGTAAAATAAAAACTTACAATCGGGGCAGCGAGAATAAAGCCGCTAAGCGACATGGTAAGAAGTGCAGAGAGAAGCTGCATATTGAACTTGATAATAATATGGAGAGTTATAAAAAGCTATGCTTGAATTTTCTGATAAAAAAAAAATAAAACCTCGAGGGTGTTTGCTTCTTATATAGGTTTTTAGGAACTTATACTTGCTCTCTAAGAAAGTGTAAAGTACTTGTATTATATTATAAATCCCTCGTATTATATTGTGTATTAGTACTTGCATTTTATTATAAATTAGTTGTATTATAAACTAGTATTATATTTAAATATAAACTTTATATTCAACTTGTTATAGCCTAGGCTGTTAAAGGGCACCCGACTAACGCCGATGCAATAACGCCACCAAAGAAAAACCTTACAATCGGCCCTGAGCGTGTCATAAACTATGCAAACAGGTAACCGGCTCCTCGAGAACTTCTAGCTCTTCTTTCTGTAAAGCAACATTGAACTAATATACTGGTTTGCAACACGCCTATGACTGCATAAGCCCCACGCCCCTTGTATTAATGACTCGCATTGTTTCGTACATAAGTCAGGGCCCGTCAAGTGTAACACGTCTGGTTGATTTTCCAAGCCGTATTAGGCATTATTGCTGGGTTCTCTGTCACGGGCCTGTTATACCTGAAGCACACACGTGTAGCCTCTTTTCCCATTCGTCACATACATGTCCAGAGGCTAAGCCTTTCGGAGCGCATCCCTACCTAATTGTTATGCCATGAAAAGGACACAGCAGCATTAGCCAGCCCATGTACTCTTGCATTAGTATGTCGTGTGACAAGACACAGCCCATGATGTGACTTGAGGACAGGTAAGTTTCAGTGCCATGCTCGTCTGACATTCTTGTCTCGGATGACGCTCTCCTCCGTAAATCGACACGTTGATATTATCGAGGCGTGATAGGACGATAACAAGCACCGCCGAAATCTCTAATAGGATCTCTTATAGGACATTATTTTGGTATAAGCGGCGGACAGAAACATGGATTCTATTAGCGTTCTTAACGCTTGGTTAAACATGTTCCATTAAGGATATAAACGACGCTCTCACAATCTCTGAGCCGAACTGCATCTACTCTCAGAGTAATAAACGACAGTTATAAAGAGAAACTCGGATAAAGCTGCTTATTTTCTTGACCCTTTAATCGTGTTGCGCGGGTGTTCCTGACTTTGCCGACGTCAATGGTTCAAGGGCGTCAGTTGCCGGAACAATAACGAAGTGCGTCGAATCTCTTCAACTGTGGCTGTTATGTGACGAATTCTTATTCCCCTACCGAGAGGCAGAGTATTTTAGCTGATTCAAATGGCATTCACTTATCCATCCTCGCTTACCAGACAACTTGGCAACCTTGACCTCAGCTTCATGTAACCGTGTGACATGGGACTATATGCCAGGACAGGGCGGCATCGAAGCACACTTTCAATACGAAAACTCGCATAGTGAGAATTTTTCGCACCCGACATGTAAAATATTCAACCCATAGCTATTCCGTCCGTCTTGTAGCTGCTTTTTATAAGGAAGGCTTGGACCACACTGATAATAAAGAAACACACCTTAGGCCGCGTTATTCTTTATACTGCAGCCTCACATAACTAGTTTGGGTCGACAAGGATGCTTTTGTTGAGGCAAGGTAGTGCCAGCGAAAGCAGCTATTCCCAAAAAAATTTAAAATGTTTTACTGTCACGATTACACGAGGGCTACGATCACGGGACCTAGGGCAGATGACCATTATCAACTACCTGTATAAATAGACTTTTTCGGTCGAGTAGTTCTTAGGGAAAATCCAGGACCCTTATTGATAACGACTGCAATTACATGAATTAAGTCATGATGCTCCAAGCCGTTAGCCCGTATCACATTTACCAAGGACCACCTTCATGGATATAGCACGAGTAGTTTAACACCGGAGGGCTGAAGACTAACACAAGCAGCAGAGAGGCAGAGAGTTTCGGGCTTTGTACTCAACTTGCAGAGAGTATAATAAGGTGTGATTATTACTTTACAAAAAAGTGCTGGATCCTGAACCAGTGCTCCTAGATCTCGTGTAGCCGAATACGATGCCGACTGGAGCAAACGTCCTATCTAACTCGAATCCAATCCATACGATTCCTTAAGGCCTGATAACGACAGAAACCCGCTCATGGCCGGCCGAGCTTAAACTCCATAGGAGAACTCCATACAACGGCCACAGCTTACATAGTAATACACTATATAGAGCATGGGGAAGTATGGAGTTACTAGAAGCGCAACGCAGGTTAGCATACTACTACCAATTGGTAAGCTGGTAAGATTAGGCAAATACTTACAAACTAGTATTATATATATTAGTATATTAGTGTACTTGATAATTTAGGAAGAATAGTACTTACCAAGCACTAATATTATTAAATATATTAGTATAATACTTAAATTATTATATTAAAGGTAAAGAAAAAACTTACAGTCTATTATTAATATTACTATTAGTATAGTAGTAATTATTTTACGTTATTATAGAAATTAAAACTTACAATAACATTCTAAAGTTATAAAATATTAGTAACTTATAATATATAAATAGAAGAATTATATATAAAAATATACTTACAATCTAGTAGTATTAAGTTTTAGTATATATTTACTAGTATTATATACTAGATATAATAAGAGAAATACTTACAAACTAGTAATATAAAATATTAGTATATAGCTACTAGAATTTTATACTAGGTATTTTAAGAGAAATACTTACAGACTAGTAATATTAAATATTAGTATATAGCTACTAGTATTATATACTAGGTATTTTAAGAGAAATACTTACAGCCTAGTAATATTAATTATTAGTATATAGCTTCTAGTAATATATACTAGATAATTAAAGAGAGATACTTACAGCCTAGTAATATTAAATATTAGCATATAACTTCTAGTAGTATAATAACTATAATTTAAGAGAAATACTTACATTCTAGTATTACCATATATATTAGTAGATTATAAGTTATTATAATATACTAAAAGGTAAAATACTTACACACTAGAAGTTTATATTAATATATATCTTATTATATAATAATAGAGTAGCACTTACATTCTAAAATTATTATATACTTAGTATAGTACCAGTAATTATACTAGGTTATTTTTAAGGCAAATACTTACTGGCTAAATTATAATATATATTAGTATGTATCTGGTAATGTATATAGCGTAAAGTACTTACAGGCTAAAATATAAAATTAGTATATATTTTATTATATATATATAGCTTATAATACTTACAATCTAATAATATAAATTAGTATATAATTAAGTATTTATATAACTGAAAATACTTACAAGCTAAAATATAATATATATTAGTATATATTTAGTTATATAATAGAAAATACTTACAGCCTAAAGTATAAAACATATTAGTATAAATTTGGTTATTTATTTAGCGCGAAGTACTTACAAGCTAAGTATAATATATATTAGTATATATATAGTTATTTATATAGCGCGAAATACTTACAAGCTGGATTAAAATATATATTAGCATATATTTAGTTATTTATATAGCGCGAAATACTTACGCCCTAAAGTATAATATATATTAGTATATATTTAGTTCCTTATATAGCTTAAAATACTTACAGCCTAAAGTATTATATATATATAAGTATAAATCTAGTAGTTAATATAATAATAAATACTTACAATCTAAAATATAAAATGTATTAGTATATATCTAGTTATAAAAATAATATAAAATACTTACAGTCTAAAGTATAATATATATTAGTATATATCTAGTAATTAGTATAATATAAAATACTTACAGTCTAAAATATAATATATATTAGTATATATTAAGTAATATAATATTGAATACTTACAGGCTAAAGTATTATATATATATTAGTATAAATCTAGTAATTAATATAATATTAAATACTTACAAGCTAAAGGATAATTTATATTAGTAAATATCAGGTTATTTATATTAGATAATAGTACTTACAGTCTAGAGTTATTATATAATTAGTAAAGTAATAATTACGAATATAATATATTCTTTATATTATAAAAAAACGTACAGTCTATAATTGTTGTATATTAGTATTATATTATTATAATTATTAAACGCTAATAGGAATTAATACTTACAGGCTAGAGTTTATATTTGTATTAGTATAATACTATTTTTAGTATAGGATCTCTAGTAATAAAAATACTTACAGGCTAAAGTTTATATATTAGTATAATGTTTTATGTTAATATTTATAAATAAAAATACTTACAGTCTATAATATCCGTTTATATTAGTAGAGATTATTTTAGTATAAGTCTCTAGTAATAAAAATACTCACCACCTAGATTTTCCATTTATATTAGTAAAATACTAATTTTAGTATATAAGTTATAATAGTAAAATACGTACAGCCTAGTATTATTATATATTAGTATATTACTAGTTATAAAAATATATTTGCTTTATAGTAAAAGAAAAACTTACACACTATAATTATAATATATATTAATAGAGTTTTTCTTATTAGTAAGCGTTTAATTTTATAAAAGCACTTACAGCCTAAAAATATCGTAAGATATTAGTAAAATTGCTAGTAAATTATATAGAACTAATATATAATACTTACAGTCTATAATATAATTAATATTAGTATAGGTGTAAGTAATTAATATAATTCTTATATAGATAAATTACATACAACCTATATTAAAAATAGACATTAGCATATATTATATTATAATATTAATAGAAGTGGTAAAGGCACTTACAAGCTAAAGTATTATAAAATATTAGTACAATTACTAGTACATTATATATAAGCTATATTCTATCAAGTACTTACATTCTGTAATATATTAGTTATTAGTATAACTAACTTGTGTAAAGTATAATACCGACCGTCTATAATAATAATTTATTTTAGTATATATTAAGTTATTAAATTAATAAACCTAGAGAAGCTACTTACAAGCTAAGTATAAAAAAAATTAGTATATAATAATTACTAATATTATATATATTGTCCTTAAAAGAAAACATACACACTAAGGTTATTAAATATTAGTAGTTGTAATATATTAATATAGGAAGTATATTAAAGATAATACTTACAGTCTAGAATTATAATATCTCTTAGTACTACTTATTAGTATAATACATATATTAGAATAATACTGACAATCTAGAGTATTGAAATTAGTTATAATATAACTAGTTAGTAGATCCGTAAATTTACTTACAGGCTATAATTAGGATATATATTAGTATATTTCTCGTTACTAGTATCGGACTTAAAATAGAGAAGGAATTATACATTGTTCAACTATATATATATCAGTATATAGAACTTATTCCGACAGAAGATTAGTACATCGACGCTGAATTTATACGTACTCGTTTGTCAAGTTCTTCATGCTTTTCTGTTGGCACTGCAAGTGCGAGACCCGCCAGAGGAACTAGGAGCATAGTAGGCTTCATAGTGGCGATTTCGTAGTGGTTGACGGTCAGAATAATAAGTCAAGTATTGAGTAGTATGGACCCGAAATGGTAGAGTTAGTATTGTGCAGGACGTTTGAAGAAAACGGTTCAAATGTGGTCGTGGGACATGTTTGTCCAACGGCACTATTTAATATTCCATGACCAGGATCGATGATTGCGGTGGCGGCATCAAAAATCTGCAACTGCCACCCGTCTCTAGTCTGGTGGCTCTTCCTTCAAGGAAGGCACTTGACTTTATCGACGACGGCCCTGTGGATGTGGCGGCGGCGCCCCCAATGCCACATCGAGCTCCTGCAGAGTTCTCTTTAGTCCCATGGCGTTCATCAAGATGTCGAGACCGAATACTTAAGCGCCATTCATCCACGTACTCGCTCGGGATGAATATGTACATGTCATCTCGCGACCAACTAAGCCCGCCTGGTATGTATTGAGGGAGCACAGGCTGGTACCACGTTCCGCTTTGGACTTTGCTCCTGCCAACTGAGTTTTCACCATGGCTGGGCTTTCCTTCAGGCTAGTAGCAAGACACGACGGAGAGCAGATCAGTTGACTTTTGTTGTTGATGGTGCTGAAATAGAGCTGTACTCGGTTAGATTTGGAATTACCCCGATAGGCAAGAACTAGCGATGTGCGCATTCCATGCCCAAGGCCCGGCATGTAACGTCAACATCAACGTCGGCCACTCGGAACCCGGCTCGCTTGACTTGAAGTCGACGGTGTCATAGCTGAGCACTTGGCCCAATGTTCAAAGCCCCTGGCGTCAGACTCGGGGCTTACAAAGGCGGTCGACTGCCATCAGACCATGGCAGCACTTGATCTGCCCAGATGGACGAGCCGGTCAAAGGAACTGACATCAGTTGAGGGGCTGGAATCCGGGGTAAAGCTGCTCCGATGCTTGCTGCGAGAGCCGACCCAAGCCTTGGCGCCACCAGAGTCAGCCGCAACGTTTAATGAAGTTAGTTGGGAAGCGGGCAGTGGAGGTCTACGGGTCTGGCGGGACTTGTTTTTGGGCAAATCTACCCAAAGTGGATGCCTCACAAAATTGCGAGGTGTAATTTGGTAGATTTTCTGTTTTTCCTTTCAACAGGAATACACAGTCAACCCAAGGCTCAAGATGGCATGTTGGCGAAGCTCGAAACTATCCCATCGCTAGACGGGGCACGTACGCTATTCTCGACCCTGGAGAGAAGAAAAAGGAGAATAATTTCCTTCTTATTGTTTTTCTGCTTCTTCAAACGCATGTGCAGCAAAAGCAAGCGAAGTCGAGATGACGGGCGCGGGTCCGGTTCCCCAGACGGGATCTGGACCCTGAGCGCATTCTGCCGGTCTGGTGGTGTGCGGCGCGAGCTGAACCGAAAAAGGTCAATTCCATCGATGGGGCGCGGCGCAAGAAGAGACATGTCAACTGGTGTTAATAATCGGACTGGTCAACGAAACGTGGCCTGATGAGCGACAAGGTTTCGTGGCAAGTGCCACGCTGAGCATTACTCGTGCGACGCCGACCGACCATGTTAAAAGTGGTCTGGTCGAGCCTGCATACCTCCAAATAAGATTTGAGAGCATGTTGAGACCAGATAATATGTGGTGATCTGGCGCTTTTGCCATCTGCAATTCGGACTAAAATATTGGTCATGGGCTAAATTCAACGTGAATGGCTCCAGGTTATCTGTTGCCGGAACAAGGACGGGTTGCGTCGAGCCCCTTCCACCGCGGCCGTTGTGTGACTTGAAATGTCTACGGCCGTAATTCGCCTTGGACGCAGCCTGGTTCATGATGAGAATAGCGAAGTACCGTTGGAATATTGTCACAATAAGAACATGCTCCAAGTGAGCAACCACGATGCTCTCATATATTCCGTGGACGGAGATTGAGGCTCTCAATAAATGAGCCCGCAACGCCCAGACACGTTGCAGCCACCGACCTCTCTCCGCGGACAACTGAAAATTCTCTATTGTCTGGATTCACAGTTTGGACACATATTGACATCACACACCCGCCGTTCAAGGCTAGCACTAGTGCACAAGCCAGAACTTACAAACTGATTGACAGTTTCAAGCGGCCCGCATCCTCCATCTTAGGCCGTCAATATCCATCGATCTATGTCCGTTCCATCACTTACCATGTTTTTATATCGTATCGGTATAATAGAGTCCGGTTTCTCGGACCGATTCCATTCATCATAATTGCCCACTTATCCGAATATACCTCATGCATAATATTAGCTCCGACAAGGTGTATGAATTCGCAACCAGGTCCCCAGCCACGTCTTTTACTTGTCGCGCTGCTCGGTACTTGTTCGACTCCATCGGGTGCGTAAACGTGGGCTTTCTTTCCCGCCCACGCATTTCATGTACCGCTGCAGAGAACAAGGGCAGGCAGTCGGGGAAGATGGTTCTCAGGGATAATCACTTGCCTTGTTGAAGCTCCGAGACAATGGCACCGCGCTTGTAGTCCCAAATTTTGCGAGATGAGCTATGGCGATAGCTCTCCTCTTTCCTCGTAAGAGTCACGCGCCTCTTGCCAAGTGCTTTTGTTCGAGCGGCCTTGGGCGAGTTTAATGCAAACAATAGTTCGGTGATGCAGGTCCCCAGAGCTTATGGCAAGGCCTCAACCGTACTGGAATATTTCGTTTGCGAAATATGTTGGCAGATGGCAACATGGTCAAAAAACGCATGAGCAATGCTGTGACAAGGGCTCGGAAAGAGGGCTTGGAGCAATTTAGCTCAATTCATCTAATAACAGTCTTTGGTATCAAAGGTCCTTGGTTTTCCTCAAGGCCTTGAGGGACCAAAGCCGTCTATTTATACAAGAAGTCGGTGAGGACCTTCAGCCCTAGGTCCCGTGACCGTAGCCCTTGTGTAACCTGCGATTTCCGTGTAACAAATGCGCTCAAACAGTCGCAGGCAGCATTATCACAATATGTTGCCCGTGTCAGTTGCCTCTCGCGATAAGTGACTGGCTGCCGCTTGCATTATGACTGTGGATGCATGACAAAAGTCCCTGCGTAGGAATTGCGATGGAAAATGCCATGATTGCGGTGTTAATGCAGGGGGAAACGCGGTCTCTTTATGGCAAAACTGAGCCGACCACAGAACCTACCAACGATGAAAAAAGAGACAAAATGTCAACATTGAATGTACATATTACTCAGCAGGTCTTCCGATCATGGTACGACGGGGCGTTTTCCTAGGCAAACCCCCATAGCCAGGCGTGCGTTCATATCAAAGGGCTACTATCATCATATGGTATGAGAATGAAGCGTTATAACCATGGTCGAGCATATATTGAATATACAAGCCTGGCAGATAATGCGTTCATGCATGTAAGACACGAATCAAGACGAAACGACCTTCCTTGCTTGCGACTGACGTGATGGCATGCCATGGCGTCCGTCATTCGGGCATAGCTCCGGCCCGCCGGGATTCCCATCGGAACCCCATTCGGGCCACATCGGATCCACTTCGGGTGCGCTTAGTGCGCGGTAATAAGAGTCAATTCGTAAGACGGAAAGGGGGAGTATTGACGTGACATGATTTTCCGTCTCTCTTGGCTCCTCAAGTTGGCCGTCTTTTCGAGAAACACCTGCGCGCAGTAGTACACGCATTTTAACACTGAAATAATTCTAGAGGGGGGTGACTAGCTGATTAAAAAAAAGCTTAATATAAAATCGTTGAGCCCTCCTAACGCCTGATTTCTTAAAATATATAAGCTATAGTTAGTGCACTACCCCCTGCTGCCAGCTACCCTGTCAGGTCACGCATGAAGAATACCTAAATTCAGGGGGTGGACTGTAGGGCTTGTCTATCGCATTTGATAAGGTTTCTTGGCATATTCCATTAATGGCATAAGGACCAGATACTTTGAAAATCATGCAACATCGAGTGATTACTCATCGACGATCCTAATAGACATCGGCTTTAGGCTCCAGATGTCCCACTCGGCTTACAAGGCCACATTGGCAAGCAGCAAGGACCGGATTAACCCCCATGGGTCAAGACATTGCTTCTTTGAGAGTGAATATATAGTATCGCTACGGTCTGCCCGTATTCGCGAGGTTTTCATCCACCAATCGCCAATATATTCAGAATATCGCCAGTTCTTTGCCCATCATGCACTGTGTCGCCCTCCTGCCCCTGTTGGCATCCTTAGGGACCATCGCCGCCGCTGCGCCGGCGGCTACTGATGCCGATATTATCGTGAATTCGTTCCAGCTGTATCCCGAAAATGCTGACTACGATTTCAAGCGCAAACTGCTACATTTTGGGTACGGCTCCCATCTTACTCGTCTTGTCTGGTGCAATAAAACTGACTCCTATAGTGCACTGTACAATTCGTCCGTTGCCACGTACAGCCCATCGAAAAACACTATTGAAAAAATTACGGAATTTCCACCACTTACCAATGATAGCTTTTATCACGCAAGCGGTGTCAAAGTTGACCCCTTCACCGATCGGCTGTCAGTCATCATCAACCCCGGCGCCGCATGGACAAACGGGGGACAGGACATATCCGGAGATACGTGGCTCATCAAGGTCGACTTGAAAACGGGCCTCGAGCTCTGGCGGAGTAATCTTACGACAGCACTGGATGGAAAGTACGGAGGGTACCAGGACGTGGCGCATGATGCCGCCGGCAATTCCTACGTCATCGGCACGTTTCCAGGCTCCGTTCTCAAGGTTGACCCGAGCGGAGAGACCGTAACCCCATGGTATGTAAGCGACGAGACCACTACTACGGTAACTGGATTCACTGGTATTGTCTATCTGGGTACGAAGTTTCTCACGACGTATGGGAAAAACGGCCTAGTGCAACGCTGGAACAGTTGCGATGGACAGGGTAAGCCTACTACCGTTCCTGTTAAAACAGCCGGGACACCGCCGAAAACGGACGCGGTTCTCGAGAACATTGAAGCCATTACTCTGCCTAAGAAGCACAAGGGTGAGGTTCTCTTGGTGGCTTCCAACACCAAAGGAGTCTATGTACTGCGATCCAAGGACGGATGGGATTCTGCCGAGAACCTGGGAGAAATTCCCAACAAGTACAGCGAGAGCGGTGGTGTTGTTGTGACAACCGTGCAGGTGGAAGACCGTCTTTATGCTGTCCTTGAGTACTTTAACGATATTAAAAACCCCGTGCCTGAGACCGTTGCTGGCAACCGAACCGAGTTTCCCCTCCAGGATATTACCTCAGCTGTGGACGAGTTGCTGAAGAAGTAGTGGCATTGGAAGCGTTGCGATCCAGTGGGATTATAGAAGTATATAGCAGTTCCATGTTAGTTTGAAGTTTAGGGTTTAGAGCTAGTTATACAGCGGGCCAAGCAGGCAATACGCACTTGCCTGCTGCCGATACTAAATGCGAACTGAGAGTTCCATCATTTTGTGTGTCAGATGTTGAATGGAATATGTCCAGTTTATAGCGTGACCAGCGCCGGCCATGATAATAACTGGAAGGCTGGGACGAACTAATTCAACGATATAGGCATCACTGCATCAAATCAAGTGGCTCTTTTATTTGCTCAAAAATATCAGGAGCGAGAGACTGAGCCGGCACAATATGCTGGATTGTCCATTCATTTATACTGTAGCCGCAGCACGAACATGCCGCGTCTCCAACGTAGACAAAACCACAATGTTGGACCGCCGTCCAGTCTACGCCGTTTTTGCACCGGCCTCCGTCGCAGCACATTCAATGCCCAACCCGAATCAAGCATGGCTATGTTTTATTCGCTATACAGCCTGGGACTAGTCGGAAGCACCTTTAACTGTCCAGTCGCGTTCATGTAATTGAAATCCTCTCCCCTGGTCTAATGGGAAGAAAATGCACCAAGTACATCCACACTCGCGCATCTTTCCACACAATGGCTTGCGGCGTACGACGTGGCAGGCCCGCGCTCCCGGAGCCGATTTACTCGCTGAACTGAGTGTCGTAAACCAGGGTTCGTAGCAAAAAGGTCCAGTCGAATTGATTGGAGATGTCTGGTAGGTTCTTTTTGTAACTGCGTAGCCCCAAGAGATGGCATACGGTCAATCACGTCAGCCCTTTCCAGGAGGAGGCATCGCGGCCGACTGCCGCGTGTAAGGCTGTAAGCCATCCGTCCATGAAGTCGATTTGTCGGCTTCTCCACACCACACATGCTGAATCATTGAATGACAGTATGTCCAAATCGAATCAAAAGAATGAACCAAAATGAACGATATTGGGTGCATTTTGGCAAAATATTGGTGCAAAATCCATCGCTTTGGGCCAGGGAGCGGCCACCAAAAAGAGCAAAACTACCAAGACTGGGGTTCGAACCCAGGAATCTCTCGATAGTGGAAATTGCGCCAAAAATGGCTTAAGTCCACCGCCTTAACCCCTCGGCCATCTTGGTATTGCCAGTATTCTCTCCTATCCATGTCCTATAAAGGGTTGTGGGTTTACACCTAGAGCACCGCGCTCTCCGGGACGCATAGCCGCAGAAGTGAAGACAGGGGGGGGGATGGGGCTACTTTTCCAAGTTTTTTTCATCAGATGGATCAAGCAAGTCGATTTCTCTTGGATAAAAAGAGATTACTTTGTCAAGCGCTGTATGTGATGGGAAGTGTGGTTGACGCGTGCATCGCGACCTTGATATGTCTGGTCTCAGTGGTATTGACCAGACGTTGGCGGTAGGTAGGGCCCCAGTGCCGCTCTAGGCGTGCATGTGCCCACTGGACCACCTACCTAGGTACCCAGGTAGTGGACTACAGCCGCTGGACCAGAAGCGCCCCGTCCGGACTCGGTGGCCGTGTCGTTCACACGGGCTTTCTGGAGGAATATATATCAACCAGACATTAAAGTGCAAGTACTATGTCAGTTTCGCCATGTAAAATGAAATGCTTCCTGTCTTTTCTCATGGAATACTTATAGATCTTCATAGATAGATGCTTGATTTCATCATGTGGAAGGTTGTCATGGCTTGCACAGCGCAGCCTTGGCCTTCCATGTTGCACTGTCTTTCTGTTCTTGAGGCGATCGCCTTTCTGCAGGCTCCAAGAGCAAGTTGCCATGTGAAGGGATACAGTGGCAAGTATCTCATTCTGGGCTTTCCATAGTGTACTCGACACATCCCTTGTAATAACGGGAAAATACAGGACATCTGCCCTCAAGAGGTATATAAGGTTAGTGGAATTCCCTTTCGCTTGGTGTCGTTAAACCGTGATACCTTGTCTGTGCGCGGATTAGTGGTGGCAATTCAATCATCAATGGGTCTGGTATGTTTGAATATCCTAAACGACGTCGCTATATCTTCAAAAGTTACCTGCGACATGGGTCTAACGAGTGGCCGAGCCCTTCCATGACATACCAAATGCCCTCAAATTCTATCCACAGTTGGGTGGATTCAACCAGACACTACATGTATGAAGAAGCCGCTCTTCAATACAACGTCCCCTTTGCACCCAAACGACCTTGGCTTTCTCGCTATCTGGCGACTTCCAAGTGGACCGTCTTACATGTACCTTTAAAGTCAAGGTTAGAGACGTGGCTTGAATGGCGTTCAATCAAGTACAGGATTTGGCCAATCACTGGTCTCAATGCTCGTTGGGCTTTCTAGGCTTATCAATCCTGAGTTGTATCAAAGTGTATGTAAATATACTATGTCTTTAGTAGAATTTTGACCATATACATGCCGTTGCCGACTGTAACCAAGGTTCATATCTCTTGCCGCTATTTTTACCCCTATGTTTCACAATTTTTGACGAAGCCCCTGGGGGTCACCCGCTCTCCTGGGTTGGCATATACTCTGACAGGTGATGACTTCTTGAAACGGCTTTCTCTACTCTTTCCACTTGATGACCACTCCAGATCTCGCAAATTTTCGCTTGAAGAAGTTGAATGTAGGTCCCTTTCCAAAACTTTCCTGCAGTTTGTGTAAAAGCTATCCATCTTGATATTTTGCAGTTTTACAAGCCTAGACAAGACTTTCATGGCAGAGGGCACATCCGTACGAATTACAGATCACTTCTTGGTAAAACGGTGAACTGTCCACCTATTACTCCCCACGGTAATCTCAACTAGCAACGAACGAAACTCGAAATCGCAGGTCTTGGTGTGCCCAATGGAGATCTTTCGCCTGCGAGTATGTCGGTTTTGGTCTTCTCAAAGCTAACACACCACCCTTGTCGAGGTATACCTGAACTGATTCAAGTGCACATCGTTGAGCGCTCCTGGGAGAAGCAATATCTTTAATCTATATCAATATCACACTGTGGCCTAAACGTTATGCAAAGTTTAGTGGGGGCCAAGAATAGTATTTTATAGTAGCAAATAGAGCAAGTATATAGAGGTGATGCAGAAAAACCGCCTTTGGGGCGAGACAATAGGACCACGGCGGCAAAAATCGTCTAGGAGAGCGGCATGGTGCCATATACCTCCGTCAGCTGTTCCCAAGTGACGCTCTTCCCGTAGATGAGCTTTGCAACCGCCTTGCCACCGAAAAGGCTTTTCCTTGAAGAAGCCATGTAATGACGATGAGTGATTTCTGCGCTCTTAGAAGCCATGTAAGTGGAAAGGCGTGTCATATTAGCTTTCAGCACCACGTTTGCTCCTGGATTATCCATGGGTGGCCTCCATTCTTGATTGCTCTCCATTTCCATTATAGATTCTACCACAAGCTTCTTCAGGTCGACAATGGGTTGATTCTCCTCTGCTGATAATCCAGGAAAGGTGACGAATTCCGGGCAGACTGACAACTGCTCGAGGGGGGCAGCCTGGGCACTGCTCCAATCAATGATTCCCGTCAGATTGTAGTCGTTGTCAAAAAGCATATTTCCGAAATGCAGGTCGAGGTGACATAGGGGAAAGGGACCGCGGACTCTGTCCTCAATAATCATGTGGGTTAGCGCTGTTTTTAGCACCCAACACGCAGTCCGCCAGTTTGGGTCATCCGGATGCATGGAAATGGCTTCCCTGTTTTCATCCTGTTTTTGATTGTAGAAGTATTCCAGCGAGGTTTCCAACGGGCCAGGCGTCGCGTGCCAGGCCATGGGTATGATCTCGACGGGCTGATCAGCATTTTCGCCACACCAAAGACGCCCGATGCGGCTGAAGGTAAGATTTTGGAGTTGTGCAAAAACATTTGCAAGCTGCCTGGCCACTTTATTATGGTGCTGGGAAGGTATAGCCCTCCCCAGCCCATTTGGAAGGGTTCGGCCGCCCAAGTACTCCATGAAAACATATGGATAGCCAAAGGGCTGGTCCGCGGACGTTTGAAAGTCGAAAACCTGGGGGATCGGGACAGTGGTGTGTTCTTGAATCATCTTCATTGTGGCAATCTCGCTTGCTAATGAGGTCTTATCACTCTCAGTCTGGCACTGGTGCGGGATCCGCGCAATCCAGCACACATTGTCTGAGAATGCAAGTTCGAAGACGACATTGTTGAAACCAGATGTGAAATGTGTCAGATTGACGCTGCATTTGACATCGGAGGGTAAGCCCGGTTGATGCTTCTTGCGGGACTCCATTCCGCGCGCCTTGAGATATTCGAAGTTTCCCGAGGAGATGAGGAGCTGGATTCTCTTATATCTGTCTGAACCTGGAGCCAGACTGGTAAAGCCCTGCCAGTGGTCGCTTGGTTTTTCCATCTTTTTATGTTCGTTTGGGCCTTGGATAAGAGCAAAAGTTGAGCAAGACTGTCGAAAAATTGTCAACTTGAGAGAAAGTTAAGAAGAATGGAAGGTGTGATGACGAACGGTTATGGGCTACGTTTCATGGTGTTTTGACAACGCAAGGATGGGACACTAGCACGTGACTGCGGAGAAATTCCCTATGAAGCCAGCCAACAGCAAGAAAACCATGCAATGTATTGAGGGTAAAGGGGCGAGGAAGGATATGTTGCCAAGCCAAAGCGACTCTGCTTCGGATTATTTGGTGATTTTGCCATCCATGGGCGATACTATACTTTGTTTCCTGGAGGAAGTGCTGGCTTGATCTACTTGTGGAAGCGGCGATGAACTTTTTCCGATTTGGCCTACGCTATGGTGCGAGGCGAACGGGGAGAGCAAGAATTGGACTAGAACTCTTCATAGAAATTTGATAAGATGTTGAAATGGTCTGGTAGTACTATAAGCAGCTCCCGGTTATGTGTACTACTAATCGCGGCCAAATCTCCAACTATAAGCCAATATTAAAAGACAAAAATTAGGTTCTTATATTATTAAAGAATATTGACGTGTATCACGTATATATAACCAACCCAAGCTGCAATCTGGGAGTAAATTAACGTAATAAATTATCAAGCCTGGGTTTGGTAAAAGAAGTTAGACAAATAATGTATAGATATGCAATAATTCCCTCTCATTCCTTTCAAAAATCTGTAGCCTGCCTGAGGTGTTCCAAGCACTAGTGCCTATAGCAATTTCCGTACCAGACCAGACTATATACAAAGTACCATGGCATTTCTGACTTGGGCGATTGCTGGAAGCAAAAAAGAAGCGCAGCCAATCGTACGGCCCTATTTAGCGCCCGGAGAGCAACCCTGCGGAGGCTTGCTGTGAAAAACGGCCAATGAAACTGGGGGAGCACAACGAAAGGATATTTGCGTCGAGTTGACAAACCTCGAACCACCACCCTCAGATAGATAGATTCAATGTGCATATCGTTCTTGAAACGTATTGTATATCTCTCTTACAGCGACTCCTTACAACTCGACCTAGTCGGAGACTATAATGTCCCTTTACAAACTGCCTCCGGAAACTCTAACACAGATCTTTGATCAAGTCGGGTCAGCTTTTTTCCACGAAGATTTGGGTCGCCTTACGGTCTGCAAACAATGGTTCGAATCCGCCCTTCCTGTATTTTTCAAGCACATCAAACTTTCCCAAAAGACCCTGCGTAGCCTTGTAAGTTCTCGGGTTACGAAAAGTCCATCTCTACTTCAGGGCCGCCTGGAAATCTTAGAGCTTGATCTCAGCTGATATCATACCCCTTTCTCCACGTTATATCCTCAAAAATCTGCTTCGGAATCGGATCTATTAAACGACAGTGGCCCAAATGAGGCTCCCAGAGAAGATGCAACTGAGACATGGATAAAGGACCTTGGAACGGACCTCCCCCAACTCACCATGATAACCCAAAAATCTCACAGGTTGCGTACCTTACGCATAAGAGCCTGGGGCTATCCCTCCCCTCACCCCCTCGATAGCTCTGACGATTATCTGCCACTAGCAGCGATGCAAGCCTTGCTTTCGATGGAGAACCTCTGCGTGCTAGTGCTGGATTCATCTGTTAGCATTCTGGCCCCATCGGGAGAGCAAGGGGGTAGCCATCATATTTGTCCAGCCATCGGCACCCTTCTGCCCACGCTTCGAACCCTTCATGTACGCATGCGCAGCATCTGCCCTGACGTTTTGAAGCCTCAGGACCCAAACGAAAGTCTGCACTTGAGCGAAGTGGTCGTCAACTTGAGCCTGACTACCAACCAACCAGGGATAACTTCGGCGGCTCACTCTAAAGGATGTGGTTTCCAGGAAGGAGGACTGCTTCAACTGAAAGCGGACATACAAGAGCAGGCAGAGGCTCTTGCAACCAAAATGGCGTCACCCAAAGTCGTGAGGATTCTGACTCATACACTCCCTCAGTTTGAAACGCAGTCACTCGACGTCTTGACTGGCAGGACTATGATTCTGGGCGATGACATGGCGTGGGGTGAAGATGGCAAGGCTGTCGAAGAGGACTCTGGATCAGAGTCCGAGCTGCTAGATGAGGAATTTGAAACATTTTTGGATGATTGAAGTATTATGCTTCTAGCCAGCTCTATTTATAGCGTCTAGTACCTGTAGCGTAGCGGCAACTTGGGTTAGAGAAGTAAAAGGCTAGCTTGAGGCATAACGGAACTAAATAACGGTGATTTTCGCAAGTCACCTAGTATAATATAGTTTAAAGTTTATAAAAGTGGAACTTTTATTATCATGTTTATATAAGAGACCTTATAAATTTTATTTATATTAATTATAAGATAACTTCAACCTTATAATATTATATATTAAGTTATATAAAAACGCGGGCAGGATAATTATAAGTTGAGCAGCTAGTAATACTAAATACCTTTATATTTTAGGGTATTATTATAATAAGGACTAGGCAATATCTCTGGGTCAAATTACCAAGTCTAAACCTGGTATTATTCCTAGAGCTAGAATAATAAAGCCAGGGGCAGTAATAATTTCTGTAACGCGTAGATAGTCGACCAACAACGTTATTCTTAGCAAGGCCCTGTGTGAGTGAGAGCTTACGTAAGTTGCCATCCCCTTCCACGTTGGCCAACGGCCTCATCTTTGCCAACATCCCTTCAATCCCTGACAGAATCACGCATTGTTACACGGATGACACGTTGCCATGAAGGCACGGGCCGAGCCTTGATCCCGACGATAGTTGCACGAGGGCTCTGATCACGAGACCTAGGGCAAATTCCCTCACCGACTTCTTGTATTTAAAGATCCCTTTGGTCAACAAGGCCTTGAGGAAAACCAAGGACCTTTGATACCAAAGACTGTTATTGGATGAATTAAGACATTGCTCCAAGCCTAGCCCTTGTCACTCCCATCTGCATAATCAAGACTTACTGCAACTCCAGTCCTATCTCAATGGTGATGAGAAGGCCATCCTTGGTTCTGCGAAGCTGTCAAGGTTTTCTTTCTCCTCCATTTCCCCTACTAGCAGCTCCAGGTGACGGCTTCCGCTGTCCTTTATTTTGACTCTATCCTGCACATTGGGCCTCGTCACGTCGCGTCATGAGAAAACCAGCAACACAGACCCCAGATGGGAGCCGCACGTCTGAATCGGACTCGGGGGTCCGCTTCCATGCTAATGACGACGCAGAGCCGTTTTACAGATATGGCCCTGGTGGCTACCATCCCGTGGCAATCGGCGATCGACTTGGCGGTCATTACCATGTACTGCAAAAGCTCGGCCACGGCAGCTATTCCACGGTCTGGCTCGCGCGAGACGAGGTGCTCCAGCGGCTGGTTGCGGTCAAAGTCTGCACGGTGGATGCGAGCCCGCATGAGTCTGAGATTCTGTCCTTCCTAAGGTATCTGTCCAAGGTGGACGGCGATGGCAACGACGACGCCTTGGGCCGGGGCATGATGCCCGTACTTCTCAACACATTTAATATCAATGGTCCCCACGGCACCCATACGTGCCTGGTCACCGATGTTGCACGGTGCAGCGTGGACGAGGGAAAACGCAGAGGATTCTACGCACCTTTCATGCTGCCCGTTGCACGTGCTATCGCAGCTCAATTAATTCTTGCGGTTGCCTACCTACATGCTAAGGGGTTTGTCCACGGAGGTGAGTGCTAGTACCAGTCCTGTTCGCTGTCCCGACACCCACTGACTTGACCTACTCCAGACCTTCATCTCGGCAACGTCCTACTCAGACTTCCGCAGAAATTTCATCTCTGGTCTGACGAGGAGCTGTTGGAGCACTGCGGAGAGCCGGAACAAGAGCCGGTTCGGACGTTTGATGACAAGCCGATTCCATCGGGCGTCCCAACCGTTGCCACCCTGCCCGTCTGGTTTCCCATGGAGAGGATCGACAAACTTCCCCTGTCCGACGCCCAAATCTTCCTCGCCGACTTTGGCGAGTCATATCGCCCTTTGCAAGAGTCGAAATTCGAATGTTGCACGCCGGTGCATTCTCGCCCACCAGAGTCTAGGTTTGAGCCAACGAAGCCAAAGTCGTTCCCCAGCGACATCTGGACCCTCGCATGTGCTCTCTGGGCCACCCTCGGCCAGCGACCCTTGTTCGAGATGTTTTGGGGTACCGAGGACGACGCGACATGGATGCAGGTCCAGACTCTCGGCAAACTTCCTGGTGAATGGTGGGAGAAATGGGATGCGCGCTCAAAGGACTACACGGAGGATGGCCAGCTTATCCGAGTCGGTGACGATCCTGTGTATACCTTTGACTACCAGTTTGATCACGATATACAAGAACGGCGCAGAATATTAAAAATGGAGACGATGGATTCGGCCGAGAAGGAGGCTCTGCTTGCCATGTTGCGGCCGATGCTGGCGTACAGACCGGAGCAACGTTGCAGCGTCAACGAGGTTCTTGACTCGGAGTGGATGACTAGGTACGCGGTGCCGGACTACGAGAGGATGCTGAGAATTCAGCCGGTGGATGAAGAACCTAGGAAATGACATGACGCCGACAGCATGCTGACATGTGCGCCAAATTCCTATATTTGAGTCAAGCCCTAAACACCCCTCACCCATATTAGAGAGCATACGTCATATAAAGCCAAGCTGAAACGGTTGAATATCATTTTCGTGCCAACGAAGCCTATCCGGGAAGCTTTTATTGTAGTTGCTGTGCTTCTTAGAACAAGCCACTTTTGCATCCACGCCCGCTGTTTCGGGGTCTTGCCACAATGATTAGCCATATACTACTTACTATTCTATCAATGTTACACGGAAATGGCATGGTTACACAAGGGCTACGGTCACGGGATTAGGGCAGAAGGTCCTCACCGACTTCTTGTATAAATAGACGGCTTTGGTCCCTCAAGGCCTTGAGAAAAACCAAGGACCTTTGATACCAAAGACTGTTATTAGATGAATTGAGTTATTGCTCCAAGCTAGGCCCTTGTCACAATCAATGTTTAGGAAGGACTGTTTGGAATGCTACTTTCCTTTCAGCCTTCCAAGCAACCCCGTTCTTGGATAAACCTGGATTTCTATGCTTGACAGATTCCTGTTGGGAAAGCGTTGTTTTCGCAGGCTTGCGGGACTGTGAGAATAATGTGTCCCGCAGACTCTGCCCCATGGCGTCACGGCATACGCCTTCAGTATTGTAAAAAATGATGTCTGACTAGGGAACCACGTGGATGTCGCTCTTTTCAAAGGCAACAATGGCGTGTTCTAGTGCCGCTTTGGACATGTAACCCACGACCATAGCCAACCAGCCGGGTTTCACATCAGCTGCCGGCTGCCTTTGTAAATGTTGTGAGCGACTTAAATGCCGAGTGTACGAAATGGCTCATGAGAGTGAAAATATTCCTTCCTTAGACGTAGGGATATTTATGCCTTCGACAACAGCAGTTCTCTCCCCTCATCATCTGACCAATATTTGGTTACACTGCCCAGGAAATGCGGCGGGGTAGAAAAGTCTAGGAAGACATGCTTAATTTTGACTTTGGAATAAGGCATTCCCTTGTCGGGCTAGCCCACCGTTTAGTCAAGTGTCATATGCATGCTACGCTGACGCTGGCTCTGGCCCCAAGGGTTCTGTCAACTACTTTCTGGTAATGGAAATGGTTAGATAACGTCCTGCTTTCGTCTGACAGGACCCCGAAGATGTATTAATAAGAATTAGCATGTGGTTGGTCAGGATTCCCTTTCCAAGGACATAACATCGGACCAAAGTGAGGTTCATTTGGCTTTGCACTTCGTCCCAGGATCTCGACAAGGTTCAAGCTCACATGTTCAATGAAGATTCATCATCGGGCTCTAGGATTTGAAATAGACCGCCTCCCTCGGCAGGTACGCATAACGTGAGTAATACCACTCAGTAGTGCTTTTCGATCCTAATTTTCAAATGGATAGACAATAATTGTTTGCAACCGTGGTTTCACTTGTCAACCAGGCGTCTGAAATAAGAACCTGCTCATAAATTTCCCTGCCCTGACAGCAAAGCCGCATGTACCAACTCTTGAAGACAAACCCACGTAGGTCAGGTCCAACAAGACACTTTCGCCTTCACCCAACAGCACAGAAATACTTGTATCCATCCGACCCTCAATTTCGTCAGTCCACGCATTCCTCACCTGCCAGCACCCACTGATGCCAAGGTCGGTCCAAGACACAGTCACTTGCTGTGGCCCCCTTAGGGAAGTGTTGAAGCCGCCCTGGCCCTGGTCAGGACCATAATTTGCAATCACTACAACGGCGCGACTGTCTTCTGATGGCCCTGCAATCCACGCTTGCAGCTGCTTTGCGTCCTGTCCCCCTGTCCCTGGATTCCTTGGTTGCATGGGATATCGCGCAGTAAAGTCGGCCAATTGCAAAACTGAGGCATTCAACAATAGAGACTGGCTCAGACTACCATCCAGCTGCGTCAAGTCCGAGTCCAGGATCAAGTTGGATCCGGAAGCAATCCCATGGGTCATTATTGTCTGTTGTTGGGTGGCGTTGACACCAGCAAGTGCTTCATTGTTGCCGACGGCAAGACTGGATAAATCCGCATATATGTTGAGTGCGAAGGGCAAGTCAAGCGCAGCAATTGTCCAGTTGCGATAATTATCAATGGCTCGCTGAATGGCCTTCCAGCTTGTCAACGCGCTGCCTTGATAATTGATAATATCGGAATCGACTCGCATCGAATCGGCATTTTGGTTCCATATGGCAAAGGACGGCTCTGACAAGTCTAGCTGCCAGGAAATATCTAGCCGCATTTGCCGGCCGCTGTTCTCGATTGCCTTGTGATACGCAATCACGGCCTCGCTCTGGTTTGCCGGAAGTTTGGACTGTTTTCCCGGCGGAGGCGGAGAGCCGGGGGTCACATAATCGAGCTTGATGAGGTCTACGCCCCTGAAAACAGCGAGTAAGCAAGTATAAATATAGGAGTCGCTACGCATTTTGAGAACATACCACGATGCGAACTGTGCTACAACGGAGTTGTGCCATTGCTGGACTTCGGGACGGCTGTAGTTGAAAACGCACCTCGCCAACCCTTCCGTGCCGGAGCATACTTGACCAATCGTGACGTCTGTTCCGTATATAGTCTTCTTGGCATCTGATTTGAGTGCACCAGGTACGACGTAAACACCCAGGAACAAACCTCTGCTGTGGAGATGATTGGCAAGATCTGGGAGGTTGAGTATCTTGTTGTACATGATGCGCCCGAAGTTGTCGGTAGGACCGGTCCAGCCTGCGTCCAAGTTACAATAAGGATAGTTATTGCCGAGAGTGCTACTGAGAACATCGCACTGTTGGATGATGGAGGATTCGTTCATTTCAAACGTTGGCGAGTGGACCGACATGCCGAAAGAGGACCAACCGTACGCTGGGCCATTGAATCCATTTGGAGTTTTACCAACCTGGAGGACCTTGAGCTGTTGCGATGCAGTGAGCATCACCAGAGACTGGGATAACAGGAAAAGACTGGCGAGAATCATTGTAGCTACTATGTTGGCCCTACACTGACCTGCGGTAAACTTGATTTGACCTCGATGCCGCGGGAAATTCGCAGGAGCATATATATACGAAATGGCTGGCAGCAGAGATCCAGGCATTCGCTAAACGATCTTGGCCGGATCCGTGGAATGCAAAGGCTAAACGCCAGGGCCACTCAAGTTGAGAGCGCCACATCGCCAACAGTTATTGGCCAAGGGTTTCAAGTGGCGGCTGTCTTGCTGCAGTAGTGTATCCATCGACCAGAGCCATGTCTTAATTTATACTTTTACTACCGCCGCATGTGTCAGTGGCTGAAGGGCCTCGAGGTCAACAGCAGAAGCCACGGCAGAGGGGTGTTCGCGCATACCATCGACCACGGTGAGACAATCGTCAAACCAGCTTTCTGGCCAAGGACGTCCCGTACGGACAAGGTGAAATAAAAGCAACCATCGGTATCTTCTATCATGGCCATGACTTCCTTTTGTTCGGTGGTGATTAGTTCCGAATAGACCTACTCAAGACAACGAGCGCCACGGCGGGGCAGTCTGACATTGAACCATGGGCAAAAGAAGCCTCTGGTAATGCTTCTAAGGCTACTACGTTCATTGATTGCTTCTGGGCACAGGGGGGAAAAGTTTACAGGGAATAATTAAAGACAAAGACTGGCTTGGACCTTGTTGGCGGCGGGATGAAGGCAGGCGTTGTTATCTGCGACACATTTGCGGTTCCCGAAGAATTGACCAGATACAATGGCAAGCATGTCAAATTGTCAAGAATGGGCAATATTTGGAAGTACAAAATGTTTTCATAAGGCTGTATCTAAACGGAAGAAGCCGAAGTTTGTCGTAGTCGATAGTTGCTCTATAAATGAGATTTCGTTTATTTGCAATTGAAGTATACGCCTCCAAACATGTCAAGGACACGGAAAGATACTCGAAAGAACAAGCTTATTTCTTGGATATCGGGGGTATTCGGCCAAGGGTGCTATTACTAGATGTGTTTCCTCCATGGTTCGTCGCTATTTATTGAGCCACATGCACCAAACAGCCATCCAATACGTCCGCCGGCCAGCAGTGGTTCTTGTGAGTCGATGTTTCACCGTAAAATGATAGTCTAGAGGTGCCATATCATCTCCTGGTATTTAAGGAATTAATAAGCTCTTTTGTAACGCCAGCCTCTTCTGTCGTCCCAGTAATAGTACGTTGGCTGCCTTTGACTGCTGCCAGCTCTGCCAGTGTCAGTTAAAATGACGGGTGCGGGCCTTAACACTTCAGACGTGTAGGGGTAGCTTCGAGGGCGCGAACGATGTCGAGAATGATGCCGGTGTTGCATCGGCTCGATATGATGATACAATCTCTCTCGTTCCTGGGGCGGCGCTCCGAGGTTGAAGCACGAACGAATCACCCAAATAAGGAGTAGGATGCCAACAACAGAGCCAATAACTATGCCCACAAGCCATCATATAGTCGAGATTATACGCCCACAAGTATCAACTGGCTGCGTACACAACATCCACAAAGATAGCAGTGGACGAGACACAATCGTCTGGCAAAGAGTTTCACATTTAGTCATTGCTTGCTTCTTCTCGAAGTGGTTCGAGACTTCTTATAATAATCTTATGCAAGTCACCCGACTGCCCAGCGATAACCCGGCGTATTTAATATCATACTAATTGAGTGATAACCTAATCTTGCATACGTTGTGTCAAATACTAAGCGAAAATTTAATTCATCGTCTAAATCTCCACTCTACGCGGCTATAGTTTAATCTGCTCTAGTACTTGATGTGTTTAAGCTTTCGGAAAGTTATTTGACTACCCGACAGCAACGGCACGGTTTAGGGTTAGGGTCGTAGCAACCACACCTGGAGCAGCTTGTAGCACCGAAGTGTTTTGCAAACGTCAATTGATTGGTTTCTCCCCTTTCAAGCAGCAATCTTATACCTCAGCATCAAGGCATTGATCACATTACCCCCTTGCCCAACTCCACTCGACTACTACCCATCTTTATTCTCCTGTATAAGCCTGGTGGGGAGTTGCACGACAACCAATGTAACCGATGTCATTGATCGATTTGTATTCACTGTAATTTATATTTTATACAATGCACCTAGATGTTGGAGTGGTTGCAGCCAACGAAAAGGGGCCCGAAAAGGGGCAGCGAACCGGCTTAGGTAAGCCGGCTCAACACCATAAAAGGGAGCCCACGATAGCAACAGCTAGCTTTCAATAGTACCTGACTTTTATACCATTTGAACCCAATAGCCCGATCACTGATCTACACTATAACCTCTCCAGTAGTTCCTTGGCCAGGAAGAAACTAATGCTAGAATGGCAGCTGCTACCTAAGTGGCTAGACATCAATTCTCCTCCTTGAGTTTATATGTCACTAGATATTTATATATCAAGGATTAACGTATATCCCGGTGCCCAGGCAGGCCACCAATGATATCTCGAGCCATTTCTCGACCTAGCCGCCGAAGGCCGGGACAGGTAGCATCAGGCATGTACAAGTGGGACATTACCAGAATGAGAACCAACCAGCCAATGAACACAGGAAGCAAAATCCTAAGATTGATTCACTGCAACAGAGAGTTCAGAATTACCTGTGAACATGAAATAAACAGGCAAATCCGACTTTCTCTGGGAGTTCAGACCGCCCCGTTGGTCCATAAAGACCGACGTGGCATTCTGCTTTTTAACCGACACCTTCATCCTTACAACATCTCGTTAGACATTTCATGTCATCAAGATACATTCTACCGCTAATAACCATCATCTCCCTGTCTGGAAACTGCATACCAATCAGATGGCCGCCAGTACGAGCGACTGGCGGTCTCGCCTTGCCGCTGTACTAGTACCCCGACCGAGTGTCTCGCCACATTCCTTGAATTATTCCGATCCCAGTGCCACCGCTGGGATAGCCCAAAGCGCCAATGACTGGGCAATCTTTCAACGAACTTGTTGCACAAGGCTTGTTCTCACCACGGGACTCTCGGCCCTCGTTTACTTTACCAAAAACAAAGCAATCAAAGTGATTGTCTTTTCAATCATCTTCAGAACTGCGCTCTCCGCAGTAAACCACACTCTTGCCAGCTCTCAATATCAGCTGCGCACGCTGGGACGAGAGCCCAGTCCCCTCCGCAGTCGACCGACGTCTTGCTCTCCACATAGCTATCGCTGCGTCACAGAACAACATGCTGAGACCGACCCCTGTTCGGCCCAGATTGGATTTGGAGACCACGTCCCGCGATGGGCTCCTGGAAGTGTCCTGACTTATGTCATCTGCACCGAGACATTTCCAAGCCCTGATGACGCCTCTTACACTACCAACCAGCTGGCCGAGGCCATACACATGTGGATGGGCATCGGTGCCACC
The DNA here is from genome assembly GCA_037953715.1 of Metarhizium sp. BCC 4849. Taxonomy (NCBI): domain Eukaryota; kingdom Fungi; phylum Ascomycota; class Sordariomycetes; order Hypocreales; family Clavicipitaceae; genus Metarhizium; species Metarhizium sp. BCC 4849. The sequence continues at coordinate 1,047,067 of JBALJW010000011.1, read as the reverse complement.
TTTAAGCAAGTGCAACGCGACTGCAAGGCCACCTTCAGGGTGGTTTATAGGCCTAGGCCTCAGCCTTACGTGGAGAACGTACTGGCAAGGGCGTTCTTCCCTAATAAGGGTCATGCAGATGAACGCACCCTACAAATATACGCCCTGGCCTTTTCCGATGCCCACGTCAATTACCAGGCTAATATTCTCGCCCATGAGGTCGGTCATATCCTCGGTCTCCGCCACGTATTCGCAAAGGAGAAGGAGGGCACGTGGTCCACGACGTGGATGAACGGATGCCAGAACAGTGTGATGGACTATTACCCTGACTCGAGCCTGTTGCGCGTCCAGCAACAAGATCTTGAAGAGTTGGAGGCATTCTACAATTCCTCTATGGAGGAGTACGAAGGTAAACCGGTACTTCGCTTCGAGCCGCACAGCTCCGTGTATCCGTTGGCTGAAGATGAAGATTTTCTTTCGGATATATGGATTTTGTCCGGCATGCGCAGGTTTTTTTCCCTGCTTCGGCGTGCGGGTTATTGACATCAATTGTGTAATTAGACTACGGTTGGATTACTAGATAGCCAGATCGCTAGACAGCGAGGCAATAATATAGCCATCACGCGAATAATGTGCCAAGACGTAGCCTGTCTCCTTGACATACTGTTGGACGTATACTTCGCGCCCCATGGCTTCTTAACTTGAGAGCTAGAGTTCCGTGTAGGCACCGCAGTCTGCATTCGCTATCCGTTCCGCCGACCGGTCTGTATTGTGCTCGTGTTCTGTCGTAGGCAAGAAGACCGGGTACATCATGTTGTGTCCGGGGACGAGCGCGCGGGGAGAACTCGCCAACGTGCCTCGGCACATGGTTGATAATCTCGGGGGAACCTTCACTTCTGTGAGACGGGCAGGACCGCACGACTTGATTCTCGTTCGAGGCATTTCGGACCAAGCTAACAGCGTCGAGAAGGTCGGTTTTTGCACGTCACCGTAATTTGGTTTTTATTCAATTCTTTACCCTCTTTTAGAACGTCCCCGTAGTTCTTGGCTACCGGGTGATTCGTCATCTCCTCTTCGGAGTCGAATATGAGCTCCTGATCGTCGTTAGTACGCAAATGGCGTTAATGTGGTATGGAGCGTGAGCCTTCGTAGGTTGGAATTCATCGTCTCTTCGACGTGAATCGACTGACGACAGCACGGATGTTTTCCAATGCGAAGGCCATGAGGGTTGTGGGATGGCCTTGGAAACTCGGTGTTGGCGGCGAGAGCGGTGATCTGCGTCCTCACAGCCCCATGTGCATATCGCCGTCCTTCACAGCCTAGAGAGTTCCCTCGGCGGTTGAAGCTACAGCCAGTCCCACAGTGGTTGCTGGCCTCTTTTCCCTTTGTATCGATCGAGTCTGGTACGCTTGTTGGGAAGATGGAAGATTCAACGGCCTACTTTGCCGTTGCCCTTGAGTGCTCTTTGAGCGATCTCGGGCGATGACGAGTCCATGGCGCCTCAAAAGACTGGTTTGATCAATCTCTTCTGCACTATGATCAAACTGGGCGAGTGAGGCCGACTTGGTATGCCGGATTCGCTGGACCGAAGGAGAATGACGCACTCGAGATGCCGTCTTCGTTCCTCATATTCTTCTGGATCAAACAGCCCGCCTGCTCTCTGGCGTCGTTATGCCTTTCCAGTGCGTCTGGTTGCCACGCCAATCAAGGCCAGATTATCTATAGCCGAATCGATCTGGTGAACTTCATCGTCAACAGGTTGGTTTGATTTCAATAGACTCGCCTAACTTGATCAGAATGGTCTTCACCAGCACGAGGTCGTTAGACCGGCGTTGAATCTCCAGTCAAGGGAGGCAGTTTCTTGAACATCTGCCCCAACTATGTCCGCCCAAGGAAACAAATCTGCCAACCTATTGTCCATGGCTGCGATGCCTCCTTGGTTATTCGGCGTTGAGAATACCTCCAACTTGCAAACATGATGATTTGTAATCTCTAGAACGGAAGCCACGACTGGGTCAGGCTCAGGGGGGTTCGTTTGCATCGTGATATTTGATACTCGTCGTAACAGGAGGGTGATTTGTGCTGCCAGTGACTGCTTGATGGGTAGAATCATCAATATGGATAGGAGGGGAAAAGCGGCTGACAGATGCCTGTCATACGTGATGATCCAGGGCACGCTTCTATTCGTCGTCGGCTACGCGTGGCCTGGCTTCTCAAGATTACGAGCGGGGAAGGATGCTACTCCTGTCTCAGACTCCTCTCAAGTCCTCCAACTCTTCCGACCTAGAATCTATCATGAACGGAGTACCTGCTTCCGAAATGTCCCAATACGATGCCCCCTACGTGTAAGTATCATGTGTAAAGCAGTTTACTGGCACCCTGGGTGAAATATGCCGCAACATGAGAGGGAGGCTGGAAGAACGGGCTCCTCATGGCAGGTGAGATTGCTACGAGGCTTCAGATTGTCTGCCCGGATATTTAGACCCGTCCTCTTCACTGGATTGAAGACGATGTTGACCAAATCTGCCATGATCGGCTGAAGTGGTTGACTTCCGCGGAGATTGTCGAAGTAGGCACGAAAAACTCGCCCCGACCTCAGCTGAGGAGGCTTGAGGCCCCTGACCAATCTACAAAACGTTGTTCAGTACGATCATTCCGAGCACAACCAACGACCCCTCGAGATTCCTCGGAAGCACTTTGAGTGTCTCTCGGATGTACACAAAATACTCGATGGCAACTTGGCCTGGCATCCAACTAGACTATGCTGGGACGGAGATTTCAGGGATGCCTCTTTCGCTATTCTGGCATCATCCATGGACATGACTTGTTGACGGGAACTCCGCTTAAGCATGCAAGGAGGCGAGCAGTTTCAAGACGTTCAAAATCGAACTATCCGATATGGAAGATGACACAACGCACCAAACGCCAATATTTCATCATTGCCGGAAGAAAACCGTGCGTCAACCGGGGTCGTCGATAGCGACTGCGGTGGCTGTCGGCATAGCCGCCGCGACGCACCTCGTGGTCCACGGCGCCGAACGAGCGACATGTATACTTGGCGACCTGGCTGCTTCTCGAAGATGAGGCCAAATTGATAAACTTGGCAAAGATGCTTTCGCCTGCGGGTCGGGCCGAGCCGGATCTCGCCTTCGGGGGTGAAGTTGAAGTCTGGGGACAGGAACCAGCTATGTTTTGCCATCCAGGGCAACCTAGGGGTTTCATTGCAACAGATGGGGGCAAAGTGACTCGGGATGCGGCAAGTTTGACAGATGTCTTGAGTACTAGCACTAAACGTACTAGATGCTCGATCTGGTCTTGTAGTCGAAATTTACCAAGCTACCACTGCTCTTCGACAGACGGCAGTCAAAGATTCGGCCGTTATTACTCTCACGGGCACCAACAGGGAGAGATCATATACACTTTCGGACAAACCCACGAAATCTAGGCACCTGATCCAGAGATTGGTGTCCGTCCTTCCGGTTGTTACATGCCTCGGCGATCCTCGCTGCCTTTTTTTTTTTTGGTTCTCGGGTTACAACCCTAACCATAAACCACATCCTGTACAAAAACTATACGCGTATGAATAGGTTGAGCTAGTTTCTGTTGTGGGTGCTTTTCGCCATTTTGGACCTGCTTAACTGACACGTGTCCGGCGTTTCCAGGCTCGGGTCGCTGCACCCGCCTTGATGGGCAGCATGAAAGCTGTCAAGATGTTCGGCTTAACCGATTACCCTTGTAAACTTATTGGGAAGCTCCCCAAGGGCAAACTTGAGGTATCAGAAAGATTTCATAAACTACTCATCTGGCAGATTCTTATTGGTATAAAAGTCCCCTTACAAAGCTACGAAAACACGTGTGCTTTACCCAACGCCGATATCAGAATGCGCCAGTGGTCCTGGGAGCTCTTGCTATATAATAACACGCCAAGCCTATTCTTTGCACATGGAGGAAGCGCTATTAGGAATTTGTAGAATATGGCTACTCAGCCCAAAAAACCACATAAGCCAGTAGTTTCTGGCACCTCAGCAGAGGTAATGATGAAGCTTAACCATACCGCGGAAGAAAAACCCGCCTCACCTCTTCCCATCTCTACACAGAAGCCGAGCGCCATGGATCGTATATCTATTTTGCGGGTGCTGAGGCATCCCCATCCACGAGACTAGAACCTCCCGACAGTCTACTCGTCATACAACACCAAGCATCGCACCTCAATGGACCGGCGCCTGGGAATCTTCTCGGGGGCATTATGGTCTTGAAAAGCACCGTGTGCCATTCCCACGACAGTGTCCTTGCCCTCATGCGCAGAATCAAAGTCCACAAAGAGAAGAGCTTCATCAGGAGCCAAGTTACTCACGTAGTAGAAGCTGAAATGGGATTGCGGCCGGAGAGCAGTAAAGTGCGTCTTGTAGTTGTTCAGTGTGTAGATGGGTTCCGTGTCACGGCCATATACTACAGTCCGCGAGTCGACGAGCGCAAGCGGCCACTGCCTCACGACGTCGCCGACCGGGCGCCACACATTGACGATTCCCCAGCGCTTGCCGAGCCAGCGGGCGGCTTCTTGCTCGCCCAGAACACGGCGCAGGTTCACCTTGGCGGTTTCGGCGTCGTTGTCCATGTGGAAGTTGGGAAGGGGCTTGCTCGAGAAGTTGTATGGGTCATGGAGGTTGGTAGTCTGCCTCTTGTGGTAAGAATCGTGAATCGAGCGACGAAAGGGAAAGTAGGTCTGGAATGGTGATGAAAAGCAAAAGAGGTAGAAGACTTACCAGTTCGATTCGGCGATGGCGGAAGTTGTACGGGACTGCCTTGGCTGCTCCGGCCGTCTCCTTTACCAGCTGGGCACACTCATTAAAGTACGGCCCCCGAACAAAGGCCTCGACGTCGTTCTTATCGGGGGCGAGGAGTTTGTCTTCAGACAGTGTCGTTGGGGCGTGAACCCACTCGACGCCTTCCACACCAAGAGTAGTCCGTGGCTCGAAGTAACGCAAATCTGTGATATCAACCACCTTTTCGAGGCTGGGCCCGAAATTGGTCTGATGTTCTTCGCCCTTTTTGAAGTTGAGAAAGGCAGGTTTGCCGTCCTTGGTTGCGCCGAGGAAACGGATAGTTCCTTTCGTCCCGTTGGGCTTCTTCCATGGAGCATGCTCGAAGGGCTTGTTCTTAATCCATCCCGGGGTTGTATTTTGCGCCGTAGCTTGAGGCTGCTCAGTCGCGAGAGTAGCCTGGCCTCGCCTTGTGATTACGCCTGTAGAAACTAGACGACTCCTGATGGTTGAGGACAGGCGGGTGGTGACTGACAGCATTGTGGGCAACGAGGACGAGAACTATACTATAGTTTCGCAGCCAAAGGCCAATGAGAGATTTGCCGTGATTGACTTCTTCGCGATGCAAGCTTAGTACATGGCTATCAAGAAGGACAATAGGCCGTGGTCCTCTCTAAATACTCGTCGAGTTGAGAGTAGAGGTGAGGTGGTCTAGGCAACTCTACTCAGGCTCACTCGAATGGGAGCATCTGTTGACGCCTAGCAAGTGAGACAATCAGCAGAAAGAGAGGAAGGCATATCCCGCTGGGGAGTGTTACATTGAAGCGACTCGGCCAATGCTGCTTGATGCCAACGTGATTGATCGGCAACGTATCGTGCGACGGCGCTCATTTGACCCGCGAGCCATCGCATACCGCGTCACAAACAGCAGCAAGCAGTCCACTTCCCCTCTATCTTCATGTGTTGTTCTTGGTATTATGGAGAGCATCAGCACAGCCAACTAATAAAATAGCAAGAAAAACAATTCGCACTCTCCATGAAGGTTGATGCGAAGAGGCGAAACGGGGCGAAGTAAAAACAAATCTGCAGCTCCGGAACATCATGGACAACCTGCCGGCCATGCTTTACGAGCTACTGCACTCAAATCTGCTTCTGAGTCGCATCGGCATGTCGCTGTGTATGGCACAGTTACACTGAGTAGGCCACGTTCAGAAAGCAGCCGCCAACAGCAGTCAAACCTCTGAGATGCGATGTCACTCTCTGATTATGCTTTCTGCTTACTCGACATGCAGGCATGCAGTGTAAGCCAGTCAGACGGGAATGCGAATCACTACCCAAATTGCTCGCATCGACAACATTATGGGGGTCACGCAAAAACAACCTTTACACGGGCATACCAGTCCTAGCTCCGCCGAATTGGCGGCTTGAAACAGACATAGGCTAAGCTTAAATCGTCTGTTATAACCACCCACAGGGCCATGCAGATGTGACGCTGACCTGCGTACAGGGCATCGCAATGACGTTACTGGCATCATCTTGTCGATGCCGCCTCATTGAGTGTGCGCAGGCACCATTTTGGTGACGAACGAGAATAGTAAACAATTAAAAATGGTAAATGGAAAAATATATAAGTCACTTACGAGTTAACATGATAAAGTTATATTACCAACTCCACATATATAAAGATGTACATTGAAACAAGGCGCACATGGTACTAAAAATGCAAGTGTACTTATTGAGTATCGCAAAAAGGTCCGGTGGAATAGATACATGGCAAGCACCTGCGCATATTCAAAGGATACATGTAAGCGAGAATACAAGTAGAGAGATCTGCCTGTTGCCCAATCGGAATTCAGCTGTACACGTCAGCAGCCATGAATATTCGACCCCCTCTTTATGCCGCGAAGCCGGCTAGCCTATTTAGGATACTGAGTTTAGTGCAACACGACGCCATAAAAGGGTTAGGGAAGAGACTTTGAAGGGACTCGAATACTTTTGACCTCCCGCTGTACATATATACGTTCTCCACGAGGTCGCAGTTTGGGTCAAAATTACTGGGGTGGTGCTTCCGATAAACGTCGCCGCCGCAGGACAAGGTCTCTCTCAATCCCCGTATTTTGAACGTCCACCCTAGAGAGGAATATTTGCAACCTCACTACCTGGGGTATATTACCTGTCTGTATTCCCCTGGGTTTGGACAAACCACTAGCCAACAAAATTCGTCCGAGACAATGTTGCCATTGACCACCCGCACTAGTCATCGTTGTGGAGGCTGGAATCATGTCAGATCGCGCCGTGCGTTTGACCGACTTGTGATACTGTACGCTACCACCACGGTTGATGACTGGCTGGCAAAATGCAACATAACAAGAGCACTTGGAGGCTTTTGAGATGATGAGATTACGCTCTCTTGAAGAAGAGGAGGGATAAAAAATCCCGTTTTACTTGAAGATTGAACCCCTTCTGTGATACAGTAGCGCCAGCCACTGTAATTCTCGCACCGTGCCGGAACATGGATAGTATCCTCGGCTTACCCCCGGAGTGGCGTCGCCAAGCGACCACTCACAGGCTTTGGCGGGCCGTCCCGCCTCCGCCTTCATCAAATGTCAACTGGTCTGGTCCGGTTGCAGTAACTAATTGATGAGCGCCGAAAATCCCTCCGCGGTCGGGCGCCCTGTCATGCGGTCAACGTCGGACCTCCCATATGCTGCGAGCCTGTTGGCTGGTCCAAGTCCCGCGCAGTGGCCGGAAGTATGCAAGTACGTACGGACTCTGCCCGGACTGACAAGGATCAATGCGTCAGATTCGGGTTGGGGCGGCCATGTCCCCCTGTCTGCTCATCTAGATTGCACCCTAGGGTTGCAATGTATTATTAATGGGGCGTCAGCATCGTGTAGTATAACGGGTGAGGGGGAAGAGCAACGGCATGAATCTAGCGCTTCGGCTACTTCCCTATCTTTTATCCCCGGTTCGGCGTTTGACACCTGGCACCTCTGGTGTTGTGTGCCCAACCTGGCAATTTGTTCCTGATTACGTAGTTTGGCCTATTAGTCTGCATATTGTCCCAGACCGAGGCGCCTTCGTCAGAAATGTCTCTGAAGCGACATAAGCGATTTGGTCCACTCCGTGTTTGCATCACATGTCCCGTCCAAGGCCGGCATCCGTCAGTCAAGGAAGCCGATGCTAGCAGAGCTGGAAACTCTGTCCCTCGCCGGGGGGTAAGGATAAATATAGTCGTCTCTCCATTGCTGTGTTTTGTGCTCCTACTGTTGCTAGGGCTAGAGGATACGTCCTCGGGGTAGGTTTACTTTGTGCGCATCAATTCCAGTCACGCAATGTCTATGGGCGCTCCCAAGGAGGAGATGGCGCCTCCGCCCGACAAGTGCGGCTCCTCTGATGATGGCCGCCCAGCTGAGTCCCCCGCGGCAGACCTCGACGCTCTGTACTCGATATACACGCCGCAACAGAAGCACTTTATTGTCTTCATGTCCGGGCTGGGCGGCTTCTTCTCGCCCCTGTCTGCGAATACGTACCTCCCCAGCATCCCGAGCCTGGCCAGCTCGCTCGACGTGTCGCCGTCGTTGATGAACCTGACGGTGACTGCCTTTCTGATTTTCCAGGGCCTCGCGCCGTCCTTTTACGGCGACCTCGCCGACATTGCAGGCCGCCGGCCGGCGTATCTGATTTCCTTCATCATCTATATCGCGGCAAATATCGGCTTGGCCACCCAGTCCTCGTACCCGGCCTTGTTCATCCTGAGATGTCTCCAGGTGCGGCTGCCCTCGTGACCGCCTCATTCGTTCGGTGGGCATGTACTGACACGATGGCAGAGCTCGGGCTCCGGCGGCACATATGCGCTCAACAGCGGCGTCATCGCCGACATATCTACCACGGCCGAGCGCGGCAAGTACATGGGTGCTGCGCAAAGTGGAATCATGGTACGCGCACACGGCCGCCTGCACCATGTATAGCTTCATCTGCTAACTACACACTTGGATAGCTCGGACCAGCAGTCGGTAAAGGCTCCCCTACGTACCACACGAGTCCATCGATCTTGTATTGACGTCATTACTGCGCCAAAGGGCCCATTCTAGGAGGCGTGCTTGCTCAATATCTCGGCTGGAGATCAATATTTTGGTACTGTAGTTTTCGCCAATGGCAAAATTCCGCAGCCACTGACCAGTGCGCAGGTTCCTTACCATCGTACGTTGACGATGGGCGTCCCGGCTTCCGATGCTTCCACGACGCTAACAGTCACAGTGCGGCGGCGTGTATCTCGTCGTCTTTGCCGTTGCTGTCCCCGAAACCGCCAGAAAGGTAGTTGGCAACGGCTCCATCCCGCCGACCGCGTGGTGGAGTCGTTCGCTGCTCAACGAGTTTGCTCGTCGAAGGGCAGCTCGGGCTACCGGCGGAGCGGCACCCTCGAAGCAGCAGCCAAGGCGTAGCTTCCGATTTCCAAATCCGCTCAAGGCGCTGCTGATTATTGGGGAGAAGGACTGCGCCGTCATTCTCCTCTACAACGCCATCATCTATGCGTCCTGGTACACAGTCACAGCCAACTTGTCCAACCTGTTGTCGGAGCTGTACCACATCAACACCCTGCAGATAGGACTGTGCTACATGTAGGGTTCCCTGTGCAAAGACGTGCCCCTGGATAAATCCCACGCGCTAATGTTCAAGTTGCAGCCCCTTTGGAGTCGGAGCGGCGCTCTCCATCGTTGCCAACGGACATATCCAGGACTGGAACTATGCGCGGGTCGCTCGCGCCAACGGGTTTCAGATCGACAAGAAGCGCGGCGATGACTTGAGAAAGTTCCCCATCGAGAAGGCCCGGATCAACATTGTCTGGCCGCTCATTTACGTGGGCGCGGCAGCGACCATTGGCTTCGGCTGGGCCGCTGATAAGCAGGCGCACATGGCCGTTATGCTGGTCCTCACCTTTGTCATGGCCTTGTTCCTGACTGCCTGCTACAACAGCATGAACCTGCTTCTCGTTGACCTATACCCCAATTCGCCTTCGACGGCCTCGGCTGCCAACAACTTGACGAGATGCCTGATGGCGGCGGGGGGGTCCGCCGTGATAGAGCCCATGATCCGCGCCATGGGAACCGGATGGGCGTATACGCTTGTAGGACTAGTCATGATTGTGCTGAGCCCAATGCTTTTCGCCGTGACCAGATATGGACCGAAATGGAGGGAAGAACGGAGGGTCCGCTTCGCAGAAAAGGAAGCAGGGCGAGTGTAGAGCTGACAAGACGTACACGTCCACAGGCATGACGCTAAAGGTAAAGGCTGTACAATTGAAGAGAAATATGAGAGCAAGCCCCAGGGCGAGTCCCCATGCTATAGACGCCCAGACGGCGCGGTTAGACTAGATCTAGAGAAAATGGCGAGTGAGCTTCACCACGATTCAAGCAATGCGATGTAAAACTTGCTTGCCCTCGAGCCAGCGCTCGACGTTCTCGGCCGTTTCAGCATACCACGCATTCATCAGACCCTCGTCGGCATATCCCATGTGTGGCGTGATGACGAGCCGTGAGCGCCCGCCCGTCCCCCAGTAGTTGGCTCTCCTCCACGGGCTGTCCAAGGGCAGCGGCTCAACATCGTACACATCCAACGCGGCGCCGCGCAGCCCCCCGCGCTCCAAGGTGTCGAGAAGCGCGGCCGAGTCAATCAGCGGACCGCGAGACGTATTGACCAGCATGGCAGAGCTCTTCATCTGCTCGAGCTCCTCGGCCCCGACAATGCCCCGTGAGCGGGCGCTCAGAACGTAGTGCAGGCTGACGACGTCTGCTCCACGAAACAGATCCTCCTTGCTCACCGCGAGAAAAGTCTTGCCGCCGTCGACCCCCCCGTCGGGCGAGAGGCCCATCTCGGCGGCCATGCGGTCGGCCTTTTCCTGCGTCAGGTTCTCGCTCCAGCACACCACGCGCATGCCCCAGGCGAGGTGTCCGATGCGCGCGACAGCAGCACCCAGTCGGCCGAGCCCGACGACCCCCAGAGTGAGGCCGGTGAGGCCCATGGCCAGCCCGCTCTGCCACTGGTGGCCGGCCTTTAACGCACAGTCGTCAGCAGCCACGTTGCGCGCGAGGGCCATGATGAGCGCCCAGGTGTGCTGCGTGGTCGGATGGGCGCGGCCCTTCTTGATGTTGTGGCCCGCGGCGACTTGGTCCGTCCGGCCACGGCCTGGCGCCGCAACGACGGCAATTCCCAGCTCCCGTGCCGCGGCGAGATCAAACTCTTCAAACTGCGTGCCGGTGGCCAGCAGGAGCTTCAGGTTGGGCAGGCGGCGCAGCAGAGCACCCGGGAACGCGGTGCGCTCGCGGACCGTGGAAATGAGATCAAAGGGCTTCAATCGATCCACCAGGCGGGCAGTTTCTGTCTCATTGACGGGGAGGATGGTGTCGTTGAATGTCGTGACCTGGAGGCTAGAGGACGGAATATGTGCGAAATGCGGGCCGGATGTGTTGAGGTAGTCGTCGATGATGGCCAGCGACGGGCGTCTCGAGGCCGTCCTTTGTCTTGCGACAGATGACAACAGTGAGGGTGACGGCCGGAGGAGCATGTTTCCAACTTGGGCTTTACCGTTGTATGCAGCGAAACGCAGTGAATGGTTCTGGTGTCAATACATCAAAGTTGTTGTCGACTCGTGTGTGTATGCAAGTACAGAGTGCATGTGGTTTGGAAACGGACTTGACGAGCGACCATTTCATCTTACATATCTGGTACCTCAGCAAGTAAATGTGCACGTTGCACAAGTTTCCCTAATGCCTTGAGAAGCAAAAGGTCACTGGTCCTCATATTCCGCCCCACCCGTCCCCAAACTCCGTCCATCCGATGCTGGTTCTCTTCATAAACAGGCCAGCCGATTGATCCTAGTTTTGTCCATTTCCAGAGTAGTCGCCACAACGATGGGTGCAAGACGCATGCTTCATTCAATTCCATTGTTGTCGTCGCGACCAGCCCTTAATTTTTCAAATGCAATCTCGCGCTCAGTGTCGGCAGTCTCACGGCCATTCTCTAAATCCTCTGAGTCATCGCCGCCGCGCAAATTTCCGTCTACCGGATTCGAGTTGATCGATCCATCTGAAAAGGTTGAGGAGGAGCGGCTTCCTTTCCATAAGAGAGATGAATACTATCCCATGAAAATTGGCCATGTGGTCGATGGTCACTACCAGATAGTCGCGAAGTTGGGTTACGGCGCAACCTCGACCGTGTGGCTCTCGCGCGATTTGAGGTGACATCTGCCTGCTGGACCCCTTTTTTTTTTCCCTCTCTCTCTCTTCTTTCCCCCCTCATTTTCATCTGACGGCGAGCCCTGTTATCTGACTCGCTATTCCCTCCAAGCTAGAAACCAGAAATACTGGGTTCTGAAGGTTCATATCAATTCTTTAAAGTATAATCACGAATTGGCTGTCTATCGGCACTTGGCGCACCATACCGAAGACCACCCCGGCCGGAACCATGTTCGCGAATTTCACGACTCATTCACGCTCAAGGGCCCGAATGGTAATCATGAAGTCTTTGTCATGCAACCTCTGGGTATGAGCTTGAGAAGTCTACAGGGGATCCAAAGAGATGGTACCTTCCCCGAGCAGCTTGTCATTGGTGCTCTTGCGCAAGTCTTTCTTGCGCTGGACTTTCTCCACGAAGCGGACGTCATTCATACCGGTGCGTAGAGAGAAGCATCTCCGAATCGCGTCAATCACTATTCCGCCATACCACCTGCTGGTGCGCAGCTAATTGGCAAATTATTAGATGTTCACTCTGACAATCTACTCATTGGTATTGTGAACAAGTCGATTTTTTCCACGGTGGAAGAAAACGAGATCCATAAACCATCGCCCCGCAAGGTTATCGGCGATACCGTCACTCAAGTCTCTCAATACATGTTGGGTGGCAAAGGCCCTCTCATTCTCTGTGATTTGGGGCAAGCACGGATTGGCCGCGAGCATCGTGGCAACGCTATGCCTATACCTTATCGGGCCCCTGAAGTGATTCTCAATATGCCACGGGGAAATAGCGTAGATGCCTGGAGTACGGGTCTTCTGGTATGGCCCAACATACCTTCCCCTGCACGTACTCTATCTAATGGACTGCGTTCTCTTTACCTAGGCCTGGGATCTTCTCAGAGGAGAGAGCCTCTTCAATGTGTATGACCATGAGTCCATAAACGACGCTCATCATCTTGCAGCTATTACAGCACTCATTGGTCCACCACCCCCGGAATTACTACAAAGCAGCGAAGATTCACGTAAATACTGGCACGAAGACGGTAAGTGCCGGCCAATGGTGGATTACTCTAATATGTGACTTTAAACATACGTATTTCTATGAATGGCTACTCACACAGGCTCTCTTGTACTAGGTGAATGGAAGGGCCCTGTCCCTTTACCACCAAAGAAGGGTTTTGAGTCTCTTATAAGTGGCTTTATAGGAGTGGATAAGGATAATTTCGTCAGCTTCATGGAGTGTTTTATTGCATGGCTTCCTAACGATCGACTTACATGCCTGCAAGGCCATTTTCATCCTTGGCTCAAAACCGAAAAGAACCCGGCTGCGACATGAACATTATAGCATGCTCCCTCTGACCCTTCCAAAGCACCTACCTGGATTTAAAAGAACCCCTCATGAGGCTATTGTCGATACATCGCCGAATGATAGTAAAATCATTACCCTTCAGAGAGGGAGATAAAAGGACGATTCGGCATCCAGCTCTATCTTACAAAATATGACGGCTTCAGACCAGTTCTCTCAGCCCCTATGGGTGAGAGGCTTGGCATTGCTGTGGAGAGTTGCGATTATCTCCAAGGACGATTTTTTTTCAGCCCGCCTTTAAGTTCGAGATCCCCTTCTAGAGCAGGTGATCATCTTCATTTTCCATACAGCTTGACCTAATTAATCAGATTACATAATACTTTAAGAAACATATATGACGGGGGCTTTGGTAAGGTTGGCTATCCGTAAGAAAGAGACCCGGGGTCTGTGGACTAAAGTTCTTCCGAGACGTCAACTCACAAACAGTCGCATCTGCGGCGGGCGCGTGACTACTTCAATAAATGTCATGCGCCTTTGACCACATGTGCCAATCGGCATGCAGTGCTCATTTTTCCCCTGCTTGAAGCATGCACCACTTGAATATCCGAGCCTAGGAGTAATATCCTGCAGCGGATCGTAAACTAGATTGAGGGACTGGGCCCACCAACGACAGGGCTGGGGTCTTTGAACATGGCAGTAGTGGTAGCACTAGCCTAGCCAGGGTCAACGGCTGGATCCAAACCCTGGCGACTCGCGACTTCACAGCAAAATTATCCACCGTGTCTTCAACATCACACAAAACCGTCCCTCATTCACCATTTGCGACCCGGCATTGGCGCCCGTCTCCGCCAACATGGCTTCATCGCCCAAGCACAACTCCAGCGATAATGCCAACCATGCCCCGTCGCCCGCCCCTTCTCAGCCGACCAGACCATCCATGGTCAAAGGCGCATCCCTCCTCATCCTTTTGCAGCTGATATCTCGCCTCATCACCTTTGTTGCCAACCAGCTCCTGCTGCGCTTCCTCACGCCGCGGCTCGTGGGCCTGTCTAGCCAACTTGAGGTGTATTACCTGTCGGTTTTATTTTTTGCAAGAGAGAGCCTGCGCGTCGCAATCCAACGCCAGGGTAGCACAACAGCGCCATCATCCAAGAGCGACAAGCAAGATGAGCAGCTGCTCGTGACACGTCGCGACAGTCAGGCGGTTGTCAATTTGGGCTATTTAGCCATTGTACTCGGACTCTTCGTCAGCACCGGACTCGGATGGATGTACCTTGCCTACGCCAACGAATCAATCCTGCAGACGCCATACCTCGTCCACTCGCTTTACCTGTATGGTTTGGCCGCCATGGTAGAGCTGCTCTCCGAGCCATGCTTCGTCCTCATGCAGAGGCGCTTGCAGTTTGGCACCCGCGCCACGGCCGAGTCGGCTGCTACTTTCCTACGATGTCTAGCTGTGTTTGCATCTACAGTCTTGGCGTCAAGGAAGCGGCTGGATATTGGCGTCCTGCCCTTTGCACTTGGCCAACTCACCTACGGCATGTCATTGTTGCTGGTTTACTTTGTCTCTGGCTACGGCCTCGCAACCTCCATTGGCTTTTCGCTGCTGCCAAAAGCTATGGCGGCCGACAGCAGGGTCGGCGCAGACTACGTATGGTCCTATTTCTACCGACCAACCGTCACCCTTGCCAGCAGGATGATGATCCAAAGCGTCGTCAAGCATCTCCTCACACAGGGCGATACTTTTCTCATATCTATACTCTCCACGCCAGAAATGCAGGGTGTGTATGCCATGGCCAACAACTACGGCGGATTATTAGCCCGAATGCTCTTTCAGCCCGTAGAGGAAAGTAGTCGGAGCTATTTCTCGCAACTGCTGGCCGCCGCATCGACAACCGAGAAGGACGCCAAAGATGCTCAACCATCGGCAGCGGTGCAAGAAGCCAAGAAGAACCTGCAGACTCTTCTTAGACTGTACACAATTTTATCGGCAATTGCGGTAGGCCTTGGTCCTTTTGCCGCCCCGCCGCTGCTGTCCATTGTCGCAGGGAAACGATGGACAGACGATGGCGCCGGGGATGTCTTGGGTGTCTACTGTTTCTACATTCCGTTTTTGGCTCTCAATGGCATCACCGAATCTTTTATTGCATCTGTTGCGTCTGAAGCAGAGGTCCAGCGGCAATCGATGTGGATGGGAGTATTTTCCGTGGCCTTTGCCGCTTCCGCCTTCGTCTTCATGCGCGTTTTCCCCCTCGGTGCGCAGGGCCTTGTACTCGCCAACATCATCAACATGTTGTGTCGCGTCATTTGGAGCTCTGCCTTTATTAAAGCCTATTTTCGCCGCAATCGGTCAGATATATCCATTAGAAGCATAGTACCAGGCGGTATAGTTGCCGTGTCACTCTCTACGCTGGTTTTCATGCATTGGCTCCATTCGCCAGATGAGCCGAAAACGAATCCAGTCAAAATACTTGCAAAAGTGGCGGGTTCAGCCGTGCCATTTCTACTTACAATGTGTGTACACGCACTCACAATTAACCCTCTTCGCTGTAGTTTGCCAAATTCTGACAGATGTACAGAATACTCCTCGAACGACATTTTCTGTTGGAATGCTTTCACTCTATACGGGATCGGAAAGCTGCTAAATAGCAATAATGCGAGAGCAAGATACCTCACCAGGTTCGTGAGGCAAATACACATAATTCTCCTTGGTCTTCAATCAGCAACGCCAGAAGTAACCTATGTGACATGGCAAACGCACACCCACCCCAACTATCCGCGAAAATGAATTTGCCAGAAATAGACACAGCGCCGTCAATCTCTCAGTGATAGGTATGATTGGCCTCTTCGACTACTTCTGCGCTTTGACAAAAGTCTATACTAGGTATTGTATGACTACCTAGGTAGTCAGCTGCACTGCGATTGTGGAGGAACCTCCGTTAGCGCGGGTAGTAATTTTTCTTTACTCAGTGAATGGGCTCTCGATATTGGCCACACTTCCTTCAATGCCGTCATCTTAAGGCTCCTAGCGCAACTTTCGTGAATTTCTCACTGTCTCCGACGCCAAGCTTCTTCCAAGTGGACATACTTGCCCCTTCGCCAAGGCCACCTCGCTCTTTGACGTATACACCACGTTGAGCTCTTCATCAATAAATAGCTGGTATTTTGAATTTCGGTGTTCCATATACCATGTCTACAATGTAGTCCCTTGATCCTAGAGCTTACACAGGTCTCTTGTGAAGCGGTCAATAGCAATACATACCGGCGTTGGCGAGCTTCCTCGAGGCCGGCTAAGCTGTTTTTTTTTTTTTTTAGATTATGACTACAAGGTCGCCTTGAACTAATTGGAGCCTTGGGAAGGGCCAATCAATTTTTTCTCACGGCTGAAGATAGTCATCGGCACATTCCATATTCATCGACTCGCTCGTCACACCGACATGCTAGGTAACAGAATGGTGAGTCACCGGCAAACTGTAACATTGGGTTGCGGGCTATGCTGAGCATCCAGGCAGCAATTGCGCCCCAAATTCAGAATACGATTGACCCATCAATTTATCGGCCTTGAAACCGGTACATAAAGGCCATGGCTGAGCCACCCAGTTCTTGAGCCTACATGATGATTTCCCTCATAGAATCAGGAAATTTCTTAGTCAGTCACTCAGTCAGCCATGTCTAGCTCAGCTGCCTCAACCGAAATCCTGTCCATCCTGAGACACCTTACAGCCAACAAACAGGACAAGGCTGCCGCACGACTGGCCACGATTGACCGTCATGTGCGCGATGCGGAGGCTGCTATCTCGTCACGGTCAGGCGTAACCGACAGCAGCAGTCTGGAGACTGATGTGCGCATGCTACTGACTACGGTACGCAAAGCGTTTGCCGGCTCCCTGCAAGTACAAGTCAACGGCCGGGGAGCAGTTGGCGGCACGAGCACAACGACATACCGGGGAACAAGAAGCGGTTGGGAGGAAAGAACGATGAGGTTGGAAGATCGACTGGATGCCATTGAGCGCATGTTGTGGGAAGCCAAATATTCCTCAGGATTCTCCAACTCGGCAACGCTGGCGTGGCGCGACGAGTTGCTGAGCTATCTTTACCAAGGCCAGCGCCGCATGGTATACACCACGCTCTTCGGCCACTTGACCAACGAATGGGCCGAATTTCGGTTCGGCGAGTTGTCCAAGGCAAAGTTGACTCCGAATCAAAAAGCCCTGAAAGCCTCTGAAGATGATAAGGCTTCTCCAGTCATCGTGGGTCGCAAGGAAATGCATGAGCAGCGCGAAGTCTGGGAGCGCCATGTCACAAACGAGCGCCGTACAGACACGAATAGGATTGTTGAGTTTCTGGACCAACTGTTTCACTCTGGCCCGCAACATGAGGACCCCTCGGGTGAAGAGCCAACGGATTTGCGCGCAGTCCTCCTACGCAAGATACGCAGCAGCATCTCCACAGCTTGCAAACGGGAGATATTGGTGACAAAGGAGGTGGTTACCGACGCTATCCGCGGCGTCCTCAGCTCCGACCAGCTGACAAGCGAGAAGCGCCGTGCTCTGCTAGACATCAGCAACAAGGACAACGTCCTGTCTGAAATTGCCGATATCCTCAGCATCGATACACACCTGGACTCGATCCGCCGCTGGTCCTGGGGCGACAACCCCATCACGGTGCAGATGCGCAAGGCCATCAATGGCAAATATCGTGTATATCTAGATCTGGACCTTTTAGATGCTATCCTCATCCAATGCATCGGCCAATCCATCTCGGTAAATATCAGGGATGCCTTGGCCTCGGCGTGGCACCCTGATGTATGCCATGTGTGGCAGCAGGGACCAGACGAAGCCCGAACGGCAGCGATGCAGGCGCAGATAAAGGACTTTACGCTCCGAAAGACCAGAGATTCTGTCCACGACTTGCGTCAAAGCATATATCAACGCATATTCTACACTGTCGGGTTGCCAGCGCATTCGGGGGATGCAGATGACGCCTACGACGACTCTGGCTCCGCTGGCGATGAACCGAAACTTACCGACTTGGAGAACGGATCCCCAAGCAAATTTTCGCTGAGGACTGACATTCTACGCATCTGCTCTGCCGAGATGGCTGTGCAAAAGCTCGTCCACGGCCAGTTTTGTATTCTGCAAAGCGATTTCGAGTGGTTCGGCCCATCCTTGCCGCACTCGACGCTCATCGCCATCATGAAATACTTCCGTTTCCCCAGTGAGCTGGTGCATCTTGTCGAACAGTTTCTACGCATGCGCATGAAATTCGAAGAGGACGGCAAGGACGGTCCTGTGCTGACGCGCAAAACTGGTATCCCGGTGTCATTCCAGCTTACCGAAGGCATATCAGAGTTGCTACTATTTACGCTAGACTTTGCCGTCAACCAGCGGACTGGCGGCTCATATCTGTACCGCAACCACGACGACCTTTGGTTCTGGGGCCAGCCAGAAAAATGCTCAGTCGCCTGGCAAACGATTCGTGACTTTACAGACGTCATGGGCCTGCAGCTCAACAAGGAGAAAACGGCCTCTGCACACTCCGTAGACGAGGCAAACCCCCGATACGTCCCTGTAGACCAGGCCATTCTCAATCGTCTTCCCGCGGGTAAACTAAAATGGGGATTCCTACTGTTTACCCCAGACGAGTGGAAATGGGTGCCCAATATGCCCGCGATCAAAGAGCACATGAATGAGCTACGGTTCCAGCTCAAGTCGCGCACTGCCGTCATGGCACACGTACAGGCTTACAACGCGTACATCCAAAACTTCCTCCCCAGCAGCTTTGGCCAAGTCGTCACCGGGCTAGGCGATTCGCACGCCATCACAGTCCTCCAGGCGCTGCAATACGCGCAGCAGTGTCTCTACGGCGGTGGTGACGCCTCGAGCGTGGAAGACGCCGCAGAATCAGCAAACGTCGCTCAGCACGTGCGAAAAATGATTCAGGCACGATTCGGTTCGCTCCGCAAGTACGATGTGCCCGACTGCTTCCTGTACATGGACGTCGACAGCGGAGGCTTGGGCCTGGCGAACCCGGTACCTGAATTTGCGCAGTTTGTCCACCTCGCCAAGGACAACGAGTACACCGACGACGACGACATGGCGCCAATGGCAAAAGCAATGTACAGTGTGAAGAAGGAGTTGTCGGATTCCTACCGCGCCGATGGCAAAGCGTTTGCGGAGAAAGTCCACGCCAAACGACAGAAGAATAGACTGGGTCAGCGCCGAAGAGCCGCCCACCTGTCCGCGTCTGAATCGAGCGTGGACACTGATGTGGCTGTGGACGAGGCTGAGACTGCTAAAAGCACGGAGACGGCGCAGTTCATGTCGTTTAGCGAGTATGTCGCGACCAGCGAGGAGCACAGCCGCGCCGTGCGCGACTTGTACACGACAATGTTTGACCCGCCTGCCTTGGAGGGAGATCGCGCGCGGGCGGATTCCGAGAGGTGGGCTTTGGCGGTTTTTCATACGGAGCTGGAGGAGCTTTTTGGGGGGGCATTGCCGAGGACGAGTTCTTGTCGTTGGGGTTGTATCGCACGTTGGCGGAGGAGAAGGTGAGGTGGGACACTGAGCAGCCGTTGCTTTGAGGCGTTGCTTCGTGTCATGTAGTGTGGTGAATGTACTAAAATAAAACTTGGTGCTTCGGTTTCTCAGCTAAGGGGCGACTGCGTTGCCGACTGCCAGTTGGTGTTTTTTCCAGAGTTGATACAGTGGGTGAATCTCAGATTTGGTGATAAGTATTTGGGTAATTGGGGTTTCTTGTGGACTTTTATTAGGGGAAAACTTCGTCTTGAAACAGGATGGCATACCACTTTATATAGATTAAGGAATCAGCTCAACAGGACCTTTCTTAGACTATATTGTAACCATGTGCTCGTGTTTTCTGTTACACGGAAATCGCTGGTTACACAAGGGCTACGGTCATGAGACCTAAGGCGGAAGGCCCTCACCGACTTCTTGTATAAATAGACGGCTTTGGTCCCTCAGGGCCTTGAGGAAAACCAAGGACCTTTGATATCAAAGACTGTTATTAGTTGAATTGAGCTAAATTGCTCTAAGCCCTCTTTCCGAGCCCTTGTCACATTTTCATTACATATGAATCCTATTATTCTTTTCTTGCTGCTTACCTTAAGCCCAACTGGGCATGACAGGACCTCCTGCCATCGCCCCGAGTTAAGCAAGTACATATAATATCGACCCAGCGGTGGTGGTTCGGACGTCGTTGACCTGATCGGCTGCGGCTAGGACACGTTTCGGGCAGCGTCCCACGGTTAAACGAGGACAACGATGGCGAGACCTAGGGCACGAGGCTCTCCCCGACTTCGTTTATAGGTAGAGTTTCTTTCGTCATGTAGGTCTTGAAAAAACCAAGCATGTTTCATACCAAAGACTGTTGCTGGATGGATGAGTTGTTACTCCCGTCACGGAGCCCTCATCGCACACTCGGCCGATCAAATCGCATGGACATGAAGTCATTCTCCTTCAGGCCTGATTAAACATGCTGTAGCTCTTATTCAACTATAGCCTTTTTACGGAACCAAGTGTTCTTTACGGCAGGAGAAACCAGGTCGCGTAGGAAAAGGTCCGGTTGACGAAAGCTCCAACTCCAAGTAATTTCTACAGTCACACCCGCCGTAGGTAATGGGGAAGTAGCCACCTCAAGCTGCAGTTCGGGACGGCTGGCGTAAACGTATTTGGATTAATCCAGTGCCGGTTCCGCCAGACGTGAGCAAACGAGAACATGATTGACTTTATCAAGCGCAACAAAATGTACCAATGTAACGGATGGCATCGAAACGAAGACACGCCAAGCTTGCCTCATCTGGCACGGGCTTCCGTCAATCAAACTTGTTTAAAGAACGGAATGAATGCCCGCGAGCCATGGAAGAACATGCCGGCTCATGAATCACTTTGAGTGTTCCTGCCCGAGCAACTAGGTGATGCGTCGTTGGGTTTTGCCCACCGGCCGTTGCCCACGGACGGCAGAACCCGTGCGGCGTAGTCTATTAAACAAGCCAAGCTGAAAGTAGCAGAATGATATCCATAAAGGTCGACGGTGCCAGAGCCGCATTGGTTTCAGAAACACCGGCAGGGGGCCCGCTGCCGGGTTGCAAGGTCGGCGCTCGGCACCTTGAGCCCGAGCAAGGCCACTGGACATCAGGGGCGGCCGAGTGGTGACACTTGGTCATGATGGAATGTGGGAGGCCAGCTCCGGTCATCCTTGTCCTCGCTGGGCGGAAACGGCAAACAAAGCAATAGTTCAAGCCGGCGGATCTGACGATTGACCACGACGACGGCATGGTGTTGGGGTTGTAGCGTGTCGTATGATCCACGAGGCACCAGCAGGAAAGGCAGGTCTCTCGATGACGTGTCGAGGCCAAATTTACACCCCATACCATGTGGTACTGATGTCGATACGAGTGCGACGCCGAGCATGCTCCATCAGACGAAACAGCAAGCGCCGCCGGGCACCCGCGGGCGTATGTACGTTGCAAGGATCGGGCAATGAGGCAGCTTGTACGGGGTACTATACGGATGGATGCAATGAACGCTGCCACGGGCCCGGCATAACGGAACTGCCAATCATGCAACCAAAGGAAAATGTCTGGGGTATTCCTGGACGGTGTCTGCTCAGCCCTAGTATCAGCCGCCCTTGGACCCAGGAGTGGTCCGTGGCAAGGCGCGCGTAGTATAGCCGGAGTGTTTGCTGCGCTGAGGCTGAGGAACGACGGCATGAAGGGGAAATTTCCGCATTCCCTTGGCGAAGTTATTAATATCAATTGATACTACTACCTTCCATGTTCGGCTGGCCATCATCGGCAAATGTGCGGAATACCGGCATTTTATGGAGACGGCGCAACCCGAGAGCGGATGCAACGCTGCACGCGGAGGATCTACCGGTAACGGCTTTCATACCACTGCCGAGAATATTGAATACTAATAAGCGGTTCGTTGCCTCCCACTTTGGCGTCGAGTCTGGATGTCGGTTGTGGTGGATGAGTTGCCGTTTCAGCCGCACTCGAGTCAAATCACGAGATATTGTCGTCCCTGCTGAGATGCTCGACCGAACGCCGCTTACGAGGGCCCCTCGAGGAGCGCCAATATCAATGGGGTGGAATACACTCTGGGCTTTTCTGGAAGCTCATTCATGGACAGACCTTGCCCTCTGGTAGGGCGGGAAATGCAAATATCGTGCTCACTTTACATCCCCTTGTCACTACGCGTGCCACATGCATGGAAGAGACGAAAGTAGAATAAAGTAGATCTAGGGTACTATTACCAGCACCAGGGCTTCGTCACTGACCCCCACGTCTGCCTATTCCTCGGCACATCGTTCCTACCCCAAGGGCGAGGTCAAAGAGAAAGTCAATCACCTTGATGTCACCATAGCCATGACCAAGGTCTTCGGGCTCAGCAACCCGTTGGGGAGGATGGGATAGTGTTGGAGCTCCATCCTTTCCAACAATACCTTGTTCAAGGAGCAGTTTAGCTAGTAACTGATAGATTTGTTGGTTGTGGGTGGAGCAAGGGCAACATTCCCGGCATGGAGGTCTAGAGGAACTTGACAGCACATGCGGTAACTTGATGAGTTTGTAGTCAGTACGAAACATGCGCAACGCACTCGCAAATCTAGACTCGGTGGCATACACCCAGATAGTTGTCCTCCTGGAGATTCACATCGTATGTCTGTTCCCAGCAGTGAAGACGATAGTCTCGCCACCGATTCCGCAGCGCGTGAACAATGCGTACTCCCTGTCATCCCTGAGGCGGCCCGCTTCGTGGCCACGGTGCGTTTCATAGGAGATGCTGCGGACTGTCATGTACAAGATACAATGTCAAGACGACGAGACAAAGTTGAGACGGAAGATTGGCCCAGATCTCAGACCGACTGGAGTGAACACGGAAGCCACCGGCAATGCGCAGGCGGCACCCCATCCCGTGCCTCCAAAACATGATGCCACGATCAATGGTACGGCTGTCATTGCGGTGAATCCGGACTTTTATTGGTACGGGTTATGTACTTCGTTGTTCTTCAAACCCTCGCCCTAGATATGCCAATACTAGAAGGTGCCGATCACGCTAGAAATGGAATGATTTTGCCTTTCTTGTGTCCCTTGAAAGGCTGAATTCTGTATGCAACTCATGTTGGGTAACTTGCTGCGGATGTGCTCCGACTGGGACAAGGCCACTAGTTGACTACAATGATACAATGCGTATCCCAGTTAAACTTTGACTTGCGAAACAAAATGCGAGTCCGACTAGGCAATTTAGTGGCTATGCCTTGGAAAGACGTACCTTGAAGCAAAACTTGGCATCCTCGGCGGTCATGAGACGGGATTTCAGCTTCGTACAGGCTGGTTATCCGGCTCCCGCGAAGGTGCTGTATCCTTACTGCTCCATTTTTGTGCGATTCTCACTGTTGTCACGGCATGATTCCAAGCATTTGGACCAACATCGTTCAAAATTAGGGAGCAAGCCAAGCATCATATGGACGCCGCATCGATTTCCAACATGTTCATGAATTCCTTAAAAGGCGGCTCTCGAACGGCCATACTCTCCAGAAACCTTCTCATCACATCTCTCTACAGCACAACACAGTCCACCTACTACATCCCCCATTAACAAACCACGCTCGCCAACATGAAGCTGTCTACCATTCTTGCCAGCACATCCATCCCCCTGGCCCTCGCCAACGTCCGCGTCAAATGGAGCTTTCCCAGCGCTCCAGCCACCGGTCTCGAGGACATCACCTTCCCTATGAACATGGCCAACGCCAAGCACGAAAGAGGCTACTACTTTGCCCAGCAGTTCAACTTCGAGGGCATCAGCGCCGTGGGATACATCGGCTTCCAGCCCCGCCCTGACAGGAACGGCAAGCCCATCTTCCTCGCCGTCTTTTCCTCCTTCCAAAAGGGGGCCACGAGCACTCACGCCAAGTGCAAGTCGGGCGCAGACGGGGGAGCCGGCGTGAGCTGCGCCATCGAGGGCTCCGGAGACTACGCCAACACGTACAACTTTAGCGTGGAGCATGTCAGCGACACGACCTGGCGCGGCGTCATGACCAACACCGTCACGGGGCAGAAGGACGAAATTGGTGTCATCAAGTTGCCTAGCCAGGCGAAGAATATTAAGCCTTCTCGGACGGGCTTTGTTGAGTACTTCCCTTGGAATGCGAAGGGCCCCGACTGTCCTAAGCAGCCCAAGACGGAAATCACCTTTTACGACCCTACGTCTAATACGGGCGGTGCTGGGTCTATTACCGCTATTGAGGACTATGGCGACTGTAGTGGACAGGCTAATCTCAAGTACACTCAGATTACTGGGGGATATACCGTCAACTACGGCAATGTGTAAGCTCCAAGGGTCCTCGAAGTATGTCCCGGCCGCGTTGGTTTCTCTGGCGGTTATGACGGAATTATTGGACATGGGAGGGAGCGGACTATGCTCTTTACGATCAGTACTGGTTGTTCTAGCTAGAGTACTAGGCTGGTATATGTATGTTTAAGTTTACTGTGTATATGGCATGGGAGATGAAGAATATCACTCTTTGGCACTTTTTCTTTTGCATGTTTCACGGGCTTCCATTTGGACCCACTGTGTCAGTGTGTGTATCGTCAACCTTTGTATCCCGTGTTCTTAGAGCCCTTTTATAGTCAAGGCTGTCACAAGTAGCAACAGTTGTCGTACGGTCGTCCGGCTGGCTAGCTGCACTAACAAAAGTGGAGGGACTTCGTTGGTGCATACTGCTATTTCACCAGTTGTCGCTATCACAACAGTTTCCGCCCAATTCGGCAAGAAGAACGGCACTTTCTGGATATTACATGTAGTAAACCATCCCATCCCCAATCACCAACCGCGGCAATAGACGCATTTATCATGATGGCATATATTCCCCTGCTGACATGAGCTTTTGAAAGAAATCTGCTCACCGAGGTTCCCTCCTAAAACGGCGCGACCAAGGCCATGGCGCTGCAAAGTTTAAACGTCTATGACGTAGTTCTACCACTATGCGCATCATCAACGGCCAAGACCAACGTCATGATGATTTTGGACAGTAATCAGAAAATCCCAATACATTACCGTTAAAATAGTCGTTATATAACAAATGCCGCTCCCTCCTTAACGGCTGTACAACCATTCCACTTCACACCCATCTGTACCAAGTACTACCTACCATACTCCAAAATGGGCTACCCCGATACCTTCCAAGGCTTCTGCGTCGACGGGCCAACAACATGGAACAAGTTCCATAAATCAGAACTCAAGCCAAAGCCATTCGGCGACCACGACGTCGACGTCGAAATCGCCGCATGCAGCATCTGCAGCTCCGACCTGCACACCGTCACCGGCGGCTGGGGCGACTACAAAGGCCCCCTCTGCGTCGGCCACGAAGTCGTCGGCAAAGCCGTCCAGGTCGGCCAGCACGTCAAGCACCTCAAAGTCGGCGACCGCGTCGGCGTCGGCGCCCAAGTCTGGGCCTGCCTCGAGTGCCACCTCTGCAAGGACAAGAACGAAAACTACTGCCCCAAACTCGTAGACACCTACAACGCCCAGTATCCCGACGGCAGCTGGGCGCACGGCGGGCTCGCCTCGCACATCCGGGCCCACGAGTACTTCACCTTCAAGATACCCTCCGCGCTCGACACCAACGTCGCCGCGCCGCTGCTCTGCGCCGGCATCACGACGTACTCGCCCCTGGTGCGCGCCCACGTCGGCCCCGGCAAGCGCGTCGGCGTCGTGGGCATCGGCGGCCTGGGCCATCTCGCCGTGCAATGGGCCGTGGCTCTCGGCGCCGAGACGTACGCGCTCTCGCATTCTCCTGGCAAGAAGGACGACGGCAGGCAGCTCGGCGCGCGGGAGGTCATTCTCACGATGGAAAGGGGGTGGAATGAGCCCTGGAAGGCGACGTTTGACTTTGTCATGAATTGCGCCGATGCCACCGACAGGTTTGACATGGCGGCGTACTTGTCGATTCTGAAGCCCGGGGCCGACTTTCACATGGTTGGCCTTCCGGACAAGGCGCTCCCGGAGATGACGGCGGGTTTGTTTGCCGGCGGGGCGCCCAAGTTGACGGGGAGCCATCTTGGTAATCACCAGGAGATGGAGTCGCTTCTGAAACTTGCTGCTGAGAAGGGCGTCAAGCCTTGGGTCGAGCTGATGCCTATTTCGGAGAAGAATTGCGGAGAGGCATTTCAGGGACAAAAGGATAACAAGTTTAGGTACCGATGTACTCTTACGGATTTTGACAAGGCGTTTTCAAAGGCGTAAATGGCTGGCTGATGGCGCTGGGCAACTGGGTCGTGGTCGGAGTTGTGTAGAGTTCATGGGGGCAGGGTCCTTGGTTGTATAAGTAGTCTGGGCTTAAAGACTAAGCTCAAGTCTTGTCAGAATATAAATCATCTAAAAGTACGTCGAATTTAGTTCAGATCTTGTCTGCCAGTCGCCACATGTAATCGCGTGAGAGGGAAGTATCGTGACCAACCCAGGCCGGTGTAGTTAGTTACAAGAAATACGTCCTGTAATGAGATCAACTCGAGCTACCCACAAAACAGGTTGAAGAAGAAGTGAACAGGCTTGAATAATTGGGCACCAATATCGGTGACCGTGCGAGTATCATCAGGCAGCCAGCTAATCCGGACACGGGCCACAGTCTACGAGTTGAACCTTGGTTTGTGTCACGGTCTTTCAACTCGAAAATGTCTTATCCCCTGGCTAGATGCAAATAACAGGAGGAATAGCTAGCAATATCCGCTGCCGAGATGATCGCAGGCAATCAATGACAATCCTGAACATTGCTCTTCTCTTCTTGTATATACACGTTGTAGTCAGTGCATAGGCCTATAATGCCGCTGGTTCGAGAAGATGGGACTTGTGGCGGTTTTGCATCATGGTTATGCGTACTGGTACGAATTAGAGAGCTAGTCTCACTACACAGTTTAACCTGGTGATGAACAAGCTCCGGAGAAGGTTCTTGGCACGGTTAGCAGCCAGTGATTGGATTAAATGTAGACTTGGTCTTTGACCGAGGTTGATGGAAGGAACTGACATTACATTCACATTTTGACATCCAATAGCGTACATTGCAAATGAAAAGAAGGGCTGTGGCTAGGTTTCTAGCAAACATGTATTTGGACCTTGTAGCTTAGTCTTAATCTTATGACATGTCTTGAACCTTCTGGATGGCATATCTGATAATATAGTTGCTAAATAATGTATAACACTTTGTAATCGATAAAAGGAACTCCAAAATACTTTAACATGTAATTATATACCTTTTAAATTTTAGTATATACTTTTATTTTTTAATATATACTTTTAAATTCTAGTATATACTTTTATATTTTAATATATACTTTTAAATTCTAGTATATACTTTTATATTCTAGTATATATTCTAATATTTTAATATATACTTTTATATTTTAATATATACTTTTATATTCTAGTATATACTTCTACTATTAGACCCGTTAAGTATACAAATATGTTTCGCAGTAAACTAGAATCTCCTACAGTACTTTTCGCCTAATACTGCCTGAACCAGTATCGTGACGTCTCGCAGGCGATTTGTCTAAAAGACACCGGATGAAGGACACGGTTGTGTATCCCAAGAACCTCCATGGCCGTCGCATGAGACCCAATGTACTTGTTTCGCACGATTCGAGGCTCCTTCACAATCAGCCCGCCCCCTCCAGTATGCCAGTCCGCAGCTCGTTCCCACGCCCTCACCGCGTCGGCGCTCAGCGAGAAAAGTCGATTGCCGTGCCACTCGACGGATGCCTCCCTCCCGGCCACCTCGTACCGGAACCCGCACACGTTGCCTTTTGTCCCGTTCCAAACGTCCATCCGCCTCAGCGCCGGCATCTTCAGCGCGGCCCTCCCAGCATTCTCTAGTATCTCGTTGATCACCGCATCGTCCGACAACCCGTTCAAGTAGCGCGAGGTCAGAGACAGCACGGCCAAGCGGTCCCAGAAATATCCTGGTTTGACAGCCTCGCTGAAAAAGTCGCGAGCATCCACCATGTATGACGCGGTGAGACTTGAAAGCCGCTGGCTGCTCAGCGCCAAGGCTTTGCCGACAAATACCGATGGCGTCCTGATGATCTCGAAAGGGGTCTCGCCTGGCCAAGGGTACAAATCACGAGCCACGGCGTTGTAGTCCTCGTTGAAGTCTTCAAACATGGTGAGGCTCTCGACTGTGTCTGGCAGAGTGCCAATAAGCATCAGGGCGAGATCTATTTCCACAGCCGGCGGTTACTAGCGGTCCCAAAGACGACAGAAGTAGCAACATGGGGGGGACACCTACTACGGTCCTGGGGATACCAGCCCCCTGGTGAAAAACAATCGAATTCTCTCCATGACTCGATGAGGACGCGGCGCAAGCTGGGGAGCCTGCGGATGATGTTTGCCAGTGCGAGCGGTCCGAATTGCCAGCGCGTCTGTCTGCGGACGATGAAGCTTGTGACTGCTGGCGCCGCGGGCAATCCATCTAGATGGCAGAAAGAGAAACCCAATGTCGCCAAGATGGAATGTAGGCTCGGAGGTCTCGTTCTTTTTCCTTGGAACCAGCCGTTCCTCGGATGCGAGAGGCTCGGCCGGTTTCGCTCCAGAGGCCCATCGACGTCAAAGGGGCTGGTATCGAAATGCAAGTCGTTGTAAAAGGTGTGCTCCATGTCACTGGGTGAACACGCACTGATCTCCAGTGTAAGTCCTGGAGCCCCGGGGCCTTGCTCGGTGTCCCAGGAGTGTAGAAGCTCAAAGGTTCGTCTGATGGTGGCGTTGATCAAGGTTAAATTGGCGTCATATTGCAGGTCACAGACCTCCCAGTAGAAGTCCATGTCGTTGGGGGAGGCGTATGTGACCAGGTCAACCTTGACCCAGAGGTAGCGCACCATCCTCTGTTGACGTCGACTAAGTCTGCCGATGCGGTCCAGGGAGTCTTGCATGACGAAGAGGGCGCGATACGTCTCCCGTTCGAAAAACTCGAACCAGTCCCTGCAGACTAGGCCATGCGAGGGCATGCGGCCGTGCAGTCTCTTTAGAGGCCTTCCAACTGCTTGATTCTCTTCTGGTGCTGTAAGCTGAGCAAACACCATGTTGAGTATGATGAGGCGAACATCGTAGGGGAGTCTTGTCCATCCATCCATGTTGATACTGAATGAGGGGGCTCGGATTGGTGGTGTTGTGAGTGAGTTGGCAGATTCGGAGCGAGAGAACGAAACTGGACCTTTTTGGAGTATATATAGGTAGTGCCCATAGTGTGCGATACAGTCAGTTACGGTTCCCTAGCTTGGACACGGCCAGGCATATAGTGTTATGCTACTGGGCCTCCCTCAACGTAGTGCTTGCACGACTATTTAGACAGGTCAAAAACTCAAACTCCATGTATAAGCTATGCATACACTACGGTATTATGCTTTACCAAGAGAGCAGGGGAAAAGTGTGTTCTAGCCATGTGGCGTCCCTCGGCGTCCTTTGGCGTCGTCCGGTCTTTGTACCTCAAGCCACTTAGCCTGGCCCGGAACCAGATGCCATGAGAGTTTCAGACCTTTTCACTCTATTTTGTCTAAGTAGAAATGAAGGGCGCAAAATTATAGAGCATCCAGGAGTGCAGGCGGCCCGGCTGGCCTTTGTCCCGCTCCAACTCAAATTTTTCTCCTTGCTAAGGGACTGCGTATTCCAACTCTGACTCCAGCTGCCAATCCGTTTCTCTCTGGGACGGATTGTTCCCTTCCCGTGACTTCTGACTATCTTGGGGCTGCACGAGCTGTGACCGATGGTGAATGGAATGGAGATGCATTCGAGATGATTTCTGGCCAAGGCAAAGGCCTTGTGTGCCGGTAAAAGCTAGTTCTTGGCAGTGTGCCCGTAGAGTGCAATTTAGACTATCAACCAAGATTTTTCGGCTCAGAATGTTACTATTTTAGCCGACGCCATTCCCGAGTAAAAGCTGCAGTCTACCGCAGCGTGTCCTCAACAAAGGGGCGGACCAGAGCTTCGCAGTCTCAATTCCCACTGTTAGTTCAAGAATCAACCACGAATCTGTGGAGTATACGTACCGCATGTGCGGGAAGGGGATAAATCTTTTTCCATTCTTCCGCCTTGGTGAGGTACCTGGTCTCGTATCCTGTACGCAGCCGACACATGGCGCTGTTGGGCGTTTAGGATAGCTGCGGAATCGTCCGCCTATTGGGAGCTACATAATGAAAGTATTTAACTTATAGCTGACTTGAATTTCTAGCTGTATCCCCGACTTATCTCCCTGACCCCCCAGTGTGCCGTGACGATTCTTTGTGGTGACATCTGCCGGTTTAGGAAGGTCCAGCATGTCATTTATCCGTGTAACATCATGCATAGCCCACATCACGATACGCATCATCAAGTGATGAAAAAGCGCAAAAAGACACCAAAAAAAGTATATATCGCGATTTCAATTTAATCATTACTATTTACATATAAGGTGTGGCAGACTAAATGTGTGTTTATCATCTTGTGGCGCGATGTATGGACTCGGTTTGCAGTAGACCGCGTGCTCAACACCCTGCTGTCTCCTATCCGGAATCAATATTATAGTTTGGGGAACATGGAAGATTAGACTGGCAAAATGATTTACTCTTTTTCCAGAGAGCAGGACTCAACAGCCTTGGTAGACATGATAAGAAACCTCCCGAAGCCCAGAAGCCCTCCTCCGAGAGAAAATGTCCGATATTTCCAGGTTGGTAAACGTCAACTGGTAGCACAAATCTGAGGAGCTTGGCAGCATGATTCTACCCATATTTCTTGCCTGTCTTGCCTGCTTGTCCTTTGTTCCTTCTCGAATTTGACTTTGGGAAAAATTACGCTTGTTTCCTCGTCTCGGAGCTGCGCAGGGCTTGGCGATCTCTTGTCCGTCTTCCTTTATTCCGTCCACTGCGCGAGTAATGTTGCCAATGGGGCTGCTGCCTAATTAACCCCAGCAACAGGCAGCCATTTAAATATAGTAGATCGCGATTCTAGGGTGGACCATGAATCAGGGGTTGCGCTGCATGATTCGCACACACAGATTGGTATCGTATGGTGTGCTGCGCTGGCCGAGTCAGCGCTCCCTCGCTCGTTGTAAATCATAGTCCGCAAATACTTGATGATTGTACCATTTACTCTATTTGCACTTGGGAAGAACATACCCCAGTTTCCACCGTTGCCATAGTGGCCAGGGTTCCGTGGAGTGACGACAATACGCGGCGGGGCCTGGTGGCACGGAGTTGCTATTGATATGGGTCAAGATGTGAGTTGACATGTAGACTTTGGTGTAGCAGCCGACTTTAAACCCCGAATTCGCGTCAGAGTAACAAAAATCGTGCTTCTAAGAAACGTGATGCCGTTCGCCACGCGATTCGAGTCGTGCTATTAGCGCGGCACTTGACCCGAGATCGTCAGATAGATTTAAATTAAACCCTAATTAATTTCATAAAAAGCAGGCACGACTTATTAGGTTCAACGTCGGCACGCCCTTGGTAAGACAAGTATGCGCAGGGTTCCATGCTAATATGCACAACGTCGAGCAGCGCGGCTGTAGGGGTAAATATGCCCGGCCCCGCTGGTGCCCATGGGATGTAGCAGAAAATGAGGAAAGAGCATCTATCTGGAGTTTCAACCCTTGTCATTATAGACGACGAGTCCCAAGGGTGATGCTCGCTGCGAATCTTTTGGCCCAACTTTGAGCTATATTGCAAGCAGGCTACCACTATCCGGGTACGGTAGCACATGATATTACAGGGAGGACAATGCATAATCCAACAAATTTATCCTTTGAGATATTCTTCCCGTTACTACTCTTTGTATGGGCTCATTGAGGCGGTGCCTTACGGTGTATGACTCGACTCGCTCAGCTCATCTCCTTAGGTATAGGCGGCGAGATAAATACCGCCAGCTTCCTATCCAAACTATTGCCTTGCTCTTCACCAGCAACAAAAACTACTCTGTACAATCTTCTACCTGCATCTTTTACCCCATTAACAGTCTCATCTTCCATCTTCACAATGGCACGCAAATCAGCTATCATGCTGGCTGTCGCGTGCTCTACTCTTTTAACAACAGCCGCAACTATTGACAAGAGAATTGCTGGGGGAGAAGCTGCCCAGAATGGCGATATTCCATGCATGGTTAGCATTCAAAATAACAGAGGTCAACACGAATGTGGTGGTAGTTTATTGGATGACACCACTGTTCTCACTGCCGCTCATTGTCTTGGATCCAGTCACTCTATCAGGGCAGGAACACTGGTAAATCTTGTTCCTTTTACTCTCTTTTACCCCCTGGCGGCCCCTTTAGCCTCCAGGGGCGTCTACTGCCTTTTACGCGGCTAATAATCTTCCAGAATGCAGAAGAGGGTGGAGTCATTGCCAATATTTCATCTCGCAAGGCACACCCCAACTACAAGCAACAGACTACTGCTTATGACGTTCCCGAGAATGATATTGCCATCTTGAAATTGTCAACTCCAATTGCGGAAAGCAATCTAATCAACTACGCACTACTACCGGTGGACGGCTCGAACCCTGTAGCCAACTCTATCGCAATAGCCGCAGGCTGGTAGGTGCTATTGACCAGACTTGACTGGCCCTGGTGGAAAAGACGCTGACTAGGAGGCAAGGGGCTATAACTACGACGCATCTCGGTCTAGTAATCACCAACTTATCAAAGTTGCACTTCCTGTTCGCGGACGCGAGGTTTGCGAGAAAATAGCCCCAAAGATTTTCACTGGCAAGGACACGTTCCTATGTGTTGGGGGTGATGGCAAGGGTGTCTGCAATAAAGATAGTGGCGGTCCTCTTATTGACCGGGAAACGGGACAATTAATCGGTCTCACATCATTCGGCATGGGTCGCTACCCATGTGGTCCTAAGAATCCCTCAGTCTTTACTAGAATCAGCGGCTACATCTCTTTTATTAAGGAAAACATGGGGGGTAGTAGTTCTGTGTAATTCTCAGGGGACTAACATGGTCAACCAACAGTTGCGGGAGACTGCAAGCCAGAGGACCAGTTATTTTTACCTTCATACTCTCCTGGGATAAGCCAGATCTGTCTGTGCTCCTCAGTTCATCTTATTCAAGGTTTACTTGGAGTACGCTCTTGATCCTAGCTTAATCTCTTGTTTTAGATAGACAGCTATAAAACTTGTCAGTTAACATATTTGCGACATGCAAGCAACCCCGGCCGTCGATTCTCGCAAGCGATATGTGTTCGTCGGTACACTCGGGTCAATAATTCTGCTAACTTGCTTGCCGCTAGCTCTAATTCAACGTACAATACTTACTCTTTCGTTCTGTGCTGCGGCGTGCCTGTCTCGCAAGATGTCCTGGGCTCACCAGCCTCAACTATGTGTCTGCACCAGCCATGCTCAGAGGCCTTCTACCGCGACCGTTAATATTAACTTTCCCCCAGAGTTGGTTTTTTGCCTTACCTGTAATAGTAATCTGTATAACGTTAATAACAGCCTGTTTTTTATATATAATAATATTAAATATTATATAAAAATAATATTAATTATATAAAAACTATAATTATAAAATTAAAATAAAAAGTTTTTATTAATTTTTTATATAAATAAATAATTTTAATTTTTTAAAATTTTAAAAAAAATTAAAAATTTTTAATATTAAAAATTATTATTAAATAAATTAAATAAATTATTTTAAGTTTTTTATTAAATTTTTATTATAAATAATAATTTTTTAAATAAAAATATAAATTTTTTTATTTTTAATTAATAAATAATTAATTTTTATTAAATTATTAAAAATATATTAAATTTTTTTTTAATAAATAATTAATTTTTATTAAATTATAAAAAAATTATAAAAATATTTTTATATTAATAATTAAATTTTTTAATATTAAATTTTATAAATTATTATTATTAATATTATTAATATTATTATTATAATTTAAATATTAATTTAAAATTAAATTAAAAAAAAATTTTATATTATATAAAAATAATATTAATTATATAAAAATTATAATTATAAAATTAAAATAAAAAGTTTTTATTAATTTTTTATATAAATAAATAATTTTAATTTTTTAAAGTTTTAAAAAAAATTAAAAATTTTTATTATTAAAAATTATTATTAAATAAATTAAATAAATTATTTTAAGCTTTTTATTAAGCTTTTATTATATTAAAATAATAATTTACTTTTATATATACTTTATATATTATTAATAAATTAGCTTAATTATATTTTTTATAAATAAACTTAAAAAATCTTTAAGTTTTATTTTTTACTTTTAACCTTAAATCGCTATAATTTCTATTATTACTAGGAGAAAACTTAAAGGTTAATATACCTTATATAAAAGAAGATATAAGCCTGGATAGTAATATATTCTATTATAATTCTTAGCCTTACCTAAATAATATATATTATAGTTTTGTTACGACCTAGTTATAAGCTGCAGCGTAGGTCACAGGTTGGGCCGGCTGTATAAGCCACGGAAAGCGCAGGTATAGCAGGTAACAGATTAATAGTTAGAATAGGCCGCTAATAAGGGAGAGTTTACTAACTATTTAGTGAACTTTAGATAAATTAATAGTATATATATAATTATAATTTACTAGGACTTTAGTAAATAAAGGGTAAACTTTATAGTATATAAGGACCCTTAAATTCGCTTTATAAATAGACTTTAGCTCCTTAGCTTTTAATATAAATTATTATATTAATTAAGCTTTACTTATAACTCTTTAACTCTAATCATTTAGTTATAATTTATAACCTATCACCAGCGTAACACTTAACTGCTTAAATTAACTACCTTAATAGCTTTATTAATATAAATTATATAACTAGTTTATCCTTTAAGAACCTAGTATTATACGTTAAAAACTCCTATTAAACCTTTTATACAATAATTATTACATATTAAAAGCTTTTATTTAAACTACTATTATATCACTTTAAGTAATACCTAATAATTATTAATATAGCACTATATAAAACTACCATTGTATTTAGATTAAATAAAACTTAAGAAGAACTAATAATTATCTTAGCTTATAAAATACTTATTAAAATTATATATTTTTAGGAATAAGTTTAATAAATAAAAAAAAAATAGCAGGAATAAGCTATAACTATTACTATAATTAAAAAGAACTTAAGAGAAATTCTTAAACTTAAAGTATTAAAATTATATAATAAATTCTTAGGTGCACTTTAAGGATTCTTTACTTAACTTAAAGCTTACTATTAATAATTTTTAAATAAAATAAAAGAATCCTTTATTAAGATACTTTACATAGAAAAATATATAATAGAAGTGATACTTATATAATTTAAACCTATTATAAAAGATTACCTTAATAAAAAAAAAATAATTATAAGGGAGAAATTAACACCATTTTTAAAAGTTATAATAAATTTAAAAAAGCTATTAAGAAAGCCTTTAAGATAGTTAATAAAGCTAAAGTTATTAAATATTATATTAATAAACTTAAATAAAAAGAATTAGCCTTTAATTATACTACTTACTTTAAATAACTTATATTTTAGCTTAATTAAAAGGATAAACCTCTTATATTAGCCTTTTATAAGGGGCTTAAAAAAGAAGTTAAAGATAAACTTTATAAAAAGAATAAATTAAATAACTTATTAAATTATATTATTATAATAGTATAAATTAATAATAAATAGTATTAGTAATATATATAAAAGAAATAAGGTAAAGGAACTTAAACCTTTACTAAAGGAAAAAGTTATTAAGCTAATTAACGTAAAAAGCGTAATAAACCTATTACTTATAGTTATACTTTTAACTTTAAATAAATAAAGCTTAATACTATTAAGAAGAATAATAAAAAGGAAAAAAAGTATTATAATTATAAAAAGCTAGGACACTTTACTAATAACTATAAAAAACCTAGGAAAGAATAAAAGCTAGTATTAAAGGGAGGTAAAAAACAGCTTAATACTATTAATTAATAGAAAATTAAAGTTATTAAACTAGAGGTAAAGCATAAAAACCTTAACTAAACCTTCTATTATAATAATAATTATTACGTTTATATAAGTAGTAAATAAGAAAGAGAATAGTTTTTAAAAGAACTAAGAAAACTAAGGAAAAAAACTATAAACTTTATAGGAAATAAGCTATAAGTAGCTAAATAACTAGTATAAAATAACCTAAATAAATAATTAATAAAGAAGAGAACTTTTATAATAATAAGATAAAAAGAACTTTATAAATTAAAATCGCCAGAATATTTAAATAAAAACTTATACTAAAAAATCCTTAATTAAGTGTAATAATAAGTAGAAGTAAGGAAGATTTAAAGGGAATAGTAATATAAAAAGGAATAAAATATATAAATCCTTACCACCTTTAATAAACTTAAAGATAAAGTAAGGGAAATAAGTGTTAATAATAATTATATAATCCTAAACACTTTAAAAGCGTTTAAAAATAAATAAAATAAGGAAAAAACGCTTATAAGGCTAATAGCTATATAAAAATAAGCTATATAATAATATTTTCTTATATTAATAGGAAAACATTTTATAATCCTTATTATTATAATAGACACTACTATAATATTAAGAAATTTAATATTATAATACCTAGAAAGGGAAAAAAGGGATAACCCTAAACTTTTACTAAAATATAAGGATTATATATAGTTAATATAAGTATTATATATATTTATAATATATTAAGTATATTTTATAATAAAAGTATAATTAAATGTATTTTTAATTAAAATAAAAGGATATTTAATTAAAGTATTATACTTTAAATAAAAACTCCTAAAATAAAAAGTAAAAATAATTAATAATAATTAAATAATAATCTTAAAACCTAATTTAAACACACCTATTAAATACTAAGCTTATATAAATTCTATAAAGGTATATAAATTAAATATATACTAATTATATATATATATAAAAAACAGGTAATAGCACTAATATATATATAAAGGAAAAATCCTAATATATTAAAGAGAGTTACTATTTAAGTCGCCTTAATATAAAATAAAAGATTATATAATATACCTACTATTAAATTATTTAAAATATATAATAGATAAAGCCAGGGAATAATATAAGTAGTAATATAAAATATTAATAGTATATAAATAGATATAGTAAGTATTAAATATACTTAAATAAAGAGACTTTAAGGGAACTATAAAATTAATATATTATAATAAATAATAGTTAAATAAATAGTATAATAAATAAAAGTTTAACCTTAAATATAATAAGAAATATATAATAAATTATAATAACCTAAGATATAAAAAGTATAGAGAAATAAAAAACTAAATTTATAACCGTTTATATTAAATATTTAATAATAGATTTTACTTTAAGTACTTATAAAATAAAATTAAACCTATAAAATAGTACTAGAAAATAAAATAATAAATCGCAGAAAAATCTATTCTAAAAAACTTAAAAAATAAGGCATATTATTTATAAAAAGGCTATAAGCTAGTATAAAAAGAAAAACGCTAATAACCCTTAATATAACTAAAAGTAGATAAAGTAATAAAATAGTATTAAATATTAAAGTTATAGAATATCATGTTTATATACTTATAAATAATAGTGTAATAAGTAATTATATTTTACCTAGAGTTATTAATTATTATTAACTATTATAAAAATATAAAAAGGTATTATATAAGTTAACTAATATTAAAGGAAAACTTTTTATCTATAATAATAGAATTATTAACTAAAAGATTAATTATCTTAAAGTATAAATTCAAGGTTATTTAGAAGTAATTTAACTTAATATTATAAATGTATTAAAATATAACCTAGTATTAAAGTACTTATAGTTATAAAAAAGTAACCTATTAATTAACTAGAGAATAGGCTAATTAAAGTAGAATAAGACTTTAAGCTAATAAAATTAATAGAATTTAAAAGAGAGAATAAAATTTTATTATAACTTAACTTATAAATAAAGTTTTAAAGAAAAAAAACCTTTAAGTAAGTTATTTAAAAACTAATAATAATAAATAAGCGGTAAAAAAGCAGTTAAAATAATTAAATCCACTATAATAACCTTAATAGCGCTATAAACCAGAATATAAATAATAATAAGTAATAAGAAAATAAAAGCTAAAATTTAAAAAGTTATTACCACTTTAAGGAAAAACCTTATAAATATAAATAAGAAACTTAAAGAAAAGAAGAAAAATAAGAATAATAATAATAATAAAAACTTAATAATAAAAAAGAAAAACTTAAAAATATCCCTAAAAAATACTAGAAATATAAAAAATTATTTATAGAAAAATTAGAAATT
Source organism: Metarhizium sp. BCC 4849 (assembly GCA_037953715.1). Classification (NCBI taxonomy): domain Eukaryota; kingdom Fungi; phylum Ascomycota; class Sordariomycetes; order Hypocreales; family Clavicipitaceae; genus Metarhizium; species Metarhizium sp. BCC 4849. The sequence continues at coordinate 1,008,488 of JBALJW010000011.1, read as the reverse complement.
AAATTACTTAAATATAATTAATAGGATTATTAAATTAAACTAATAAATAAAAAATTAATAATATTTTATAAAATTTATAACTTAAACGTAAAAAAACTTAAAGTATTATAAAAATATATTAATAAAATGTTAATAAAAGGCTATATTAAAGTATTAATATTAAAAGCAGGATATTTAATTATATTTATTCTAAAGAAAAATAGGAAATTATAGTTAATAATAGATTATTAGTAATTAAATAATATAATTATAAAAAATAAAATATTATTACCATTAATATTAAAATTATAAGATTAATTATATAATATAAATTAGTTTATTATAATAAACCTAAAAGAAGTATATAACTTAATTTAAATAAAGAAGGGTTATAAATAGATAATAGCCTTTAAAATAAAACTTAAACTATTTAAATACTTAGTAATACTAATAAGGCTTATTAATATACTAGTAATATTTTAAAGAATAATTAATAGTATATTATAAGAATATTTAAATAACTTTATAATAATATATTTTAATAATATATTAATCTTCTTAAAAACCCTAAAAAACTATAAGAAACACGTATATATAATACTAGAAATACTATAAAATATTAAGCTATTAGTTAAACTAGTAAAGTGTAAGTTCTATATATAAAAAATAGACTTTTTAAAATATATAATATAACTAAATAAAATATAAATAAAAAAATCTAAGATAAAAGTAGTAAAAAACTAGCTAATATTAAAGAATATTAAAGATATATAAAGCTTTAAAGGCTTTATAAACTATTATAGGAGATTTATTAAAAGCTATAGTAAAGTTATAGTACTCTTAAATAAACTTACTAAAAAGAATAAGTAATAAAATTAGAATAATAAAGCATAATATACTTTTAATAAAATTAAAAAACTTATTATATTTAAACTTATTTTAAGAACCTTTAACCTAAAAAAGGAAATAGAATTAAAAATTAATATATTAAACTTTACTTTAAAAGTATAAGTTAAATAATAAAATAATAATAGAAAATTATACCTTATTATATTCTACTTAAAAAAACTTTATAAAGTAGAACTTAATTATCCTATTTATAATAAAGAATTTCTAGTAATTATTAATACCTTTAAGGAATTTAAATACTATTTTATAGGAAATAAATATAAAGTTAAAGTGTATATTAATTATAAGAACATCTTTTACTTTATAATAATATAATAATTAAATAAATAATAAATTTAATAAGCAGAATATTTCTTAGAATTTAACTATAAAATCATTTATTAAAAAGGATTTAAAAACAGATAAGTAAACGCTTTAAGTTAAAGAAGTAATTATAATATAAAAGTACTTATAATAATAAAATAACTCCTTAAAATTAATAAAAATAGTAATTTTTAGTAGAGATAACTTAATATTATATTAAAGGTATAAAATAAAAATCTAGTATATAAGAAAATTTAATAATAGGTAAAAAAAAAGGTTAAGTTTATAAATATACTAGAAGAATATCTTATAAAATCTAGAATTATTTTATAATATTAAGGAAAAACCTAAATACCTTTAAAACTATAAAAAAAATATATTAAAGAAATATATAAACACCTAGTTTATAGATATTAAGGAATCTGTAAAATATTAGATAAAATATAATAATAATATAATTTTTTAGGAATTAAGAAAATAGTTAAAAAGGTTATTAATAAATATATATAATATAAAAAAAATAAGGCTTTATAATATAAGCTATATAAGGAATTATAACTATTACTAATATTAATATAATTATAGGAATTAATAACTTTTAATTATATTATAAAGCTATTAATATTAAAAGAACTAATAACTAATATAGAATATAATAGTATATTTATAATTATAAATAAACTTATAAAATACAGATACTTTTTATTATATAAAAAAGCAAGTAATATAGAAAAACTTATATATATATTCTTATAAATAATAATAAGTAATTATAAGCTATTAAAGGAAATTATATTAAATAAAGGAAGTATATTTACTTTTAAATTTTAGTAAGCACTTATAGTATAACTTAAAATAAATTATAAGTTAAGCATTATATATTATTTATAAATAGATAAATAAATAAAAAAATTAAATTAAACGCTTAAATAGTATTTATAATATTATATTAATTATTAGTAAAATAATTAGGTAAAATAGTTACCTATAGCGTAATTAGCTTATAATAGCTTAATATTAAAATCGATAAAGTAAATACTAGCCTACGCTAATTATAAATTTAATCTTAAAGTGTTTTAAATATAATATAAAGGACTATAAGTAAAATAAGTAATATTATAAGTAGATAAACTAAAAAAATTATATAAAAAAATGCGATATAAATTAAAATTTATATAAAATAAAATAATATAATACTATAATTATAAAAGATTAAAGGGATTAATTTTTAAGGGGGGAGATATAATTTACTTACTTTAATAAAATATTAAAATAACGCGATTAAGTAATAAATTAAACTATAAAAAATTAGGATTATTTGCTATTAAAAAACAAATATTAATAAATAATTATAAACTTTTATTACTAAAAACTATAAAGAATTATCCTATAATATATATTTTACTTCTTAAAAAAGTATTAAATAATATACTAATAAAGGAAAATATTAAAGTTATAAATAAAATAAAATATAAAGTGGAATAGATTTTAAATATAAAAATAAAAAATAAAACACACTAATATTTTATTAAATAAAAAAACTATAAAGATAAGAAAAATATATAAAAACCTATAAAGCACCTAAAAAATTACTAGCACTTATTATAGTAATATCACTAGTAGCTTATAACTTAGCGTTAAGTAAAGTACTCTAGTCTAAAATATTAAAGGCACCCTAGTTTTAAGCATTTTAAACAGCTTTAAACTTTTACTATTAAACCTGCTTTAATTTACGCTTTTAAGCTTTTTCCTCCTTTTTTTTTTAATTTATATTCTTTATCTCCTTTAGAGAAGCGAAGTTATAATAAGCTATTTTTAGACCTTTCTTATATAAATAATAATATATATACTAAAAACGTATTAAATAATTTAAGGCCTTATTTATTTTTAGCTAAGCCTTATAATACCTTTTAATTAATAGTTTTTTTATTAATTTCTCCTCTTTTTTAAGCTAATAAAGTTTCTTAATAATATAGTTTACTAGAATATATTAGCAGGATATACTATAATAAGAAAACCCTTATATATATAGTTTATTATAAGAGTATAAAAGCTATTATAAGAATGCCTTAAAGAATAATAAAAAGTATAATAATTAATACTCTTAATAACCTAATAAAAACTCTTCTTTTTAAAATAATAATTATAAGGTGATACCTTAAAACCTTATTTATAAATAAAAGCAGTGGTTATAATATAATTAGTGGTAGAATAGGATCTCTTAGGTTTCTCTATATAGTTAAATATAATAAAGGAAGGATATTATAAGGAAGTAAAACACTTATAACTAATAGAAGAAAGGGTAATAAAACTATTTATAAAATAAGGCTTAAGTCTTAAAGGCAAAACTATAGAAGAGGGGATATTATATTATAACCTAGTTATAAGCTATAGTATAGGTTATAGGTTAAGCCGGCTATATAAGCTATAGAAGGTATAGGTATAGTAGGTAATAGATTAATAGTTAGAATAGGCTGCTAATAAGGGAAAGTTTACTAACTATTTAGTAAACTCTAGATAAATTAGTAGTATATATATAATTATAATTTACTAAGACTTTAATAAATAAAAGGTGAACTTTATAGTATATAAGGACCTTTAAATTTACTTTATAAATAGACTTTAGCTTCTTAGCTTTTAACATAAATTATTATATTAATTAAGCTTTACTTATAACTCTTTAACTCTAATTATTTAGTTATAGTTTATAACCTATTATTAGTATAATACTTAACTGCTTAAATTAACTGCCTTAGTGGCTCTGCCAATATAAACTATATAACTAGTTTATCCCTTAAGAACCTAGCGTTACACGTCAAAGACTCCTATTAGACTTTCTGTGCAATAGTCGTTATAAGTTTATCTATTAATATTAATTACCTTTATTAAAGTAAAGATATATACTTATTAATACTTTTAAATAGTATATAATATAAACTTATATAAATTTATTATAGCTTTATAAATAATATACTTATAAATAAACCCTTATTTTTAAAGGTTAAAATAATTAGCTATAATAATTATACTAGTAAAAAGCTTACTAGTTAAGGTAATAATATTCTTTTCTTTTAATAGTAAATACTTTTATCCTAAAATAACTACTATTAAGCTATTATTATTTTAAATTAAAAAACTTATAATATTTAAAGTTTATAAAGCTTATTATAATAAAAGTTTAATAAAAAACTTAAAATAATTTACTTAATTTATTTAATAATAATTTTTAATATTAAAAGTTTTTAATTTTTTTTAAAGTTTTAAAAAATTAAAATTATTTATTTATATAAAAAATTAATAAAAACTTTTTATTTTAATTTTATAATTATAATTTTTATATAATTAATATTATTTTTATATAATATTTACTTTAATAAATAAATAATTAGCTTAATTATTAATAATTTACTATAAGCTTGCTAGGAATTCTACCCCTTACTCGGAAGGCACATCACCAATAATAGCGTCCATCCTCCAGAGTCGAGTAACCAAACGCTTGCCCGGCTCCTGGGGGCTGTTGGCCCTCTGTTACACGGAAAAGGTCCAATAATCGTGAAGCCCAATAAAGGGGGCTCACCGACAAAGGACCTCTTGGTTACACGCTTGTCACACCCTTGATCAGGACCTGCTCCTCCGGCATCGCCAGAAGTCATACGTAACTTGGAGCGGAGAACAGTGGACAGGGACCTCCTCCGAATGAAAGGAAGCGTGGACTGCTCGATTTGCACAGATGAGATGCAGCTGCGTCAATCAGTCACATTCCTTCGTTGTAAACATTGGCTTCACGACAGGTGCATTATATCATGGCGTGTCCGATTTGTCGCAACCCCATCGAACGGAACTAAGTGAACACCAGCGGGGAGCGCTGGTTTTGCTATGGCCTTACGTCAGGATGAATCAGACAGTTTGCTCGTTGTTGCATGCATCAGCTGCAACTTGAACATGTCACGACTTGTCGACATCCAGAAAAGTGGTTCATTCTGCAGCTGAGTCCGGGAAATCCTAGAACCCGGGGTTGCTGGCCATCTTGGATACATGATTCAGAAGCGGCTGGTGCTGCGTTAGCTCCTTCGAAGATTTCTCGAGGAATCTGTTGCTGAAGGAGAGGCTGAATCATGCTGCAAGATATGCTTAGAAACTGTTAATTTGACGCTAGACTACCTTCTCCTGCTGGTCCCTGTTCTCCAACTAACCGGGGCAGATCAAATAGAAGCAATAGTACAGTCAGAGGCAGCTCGTGATCGTGCCAAAATTATTACATTGTAAATAGCTCACCGGGAGGTGTGACGAACGATGGAGATGCCAACCTTGACACAACATACGGGTAGGCTACGCGCGAGTCTGCGCCTCAACACAATCCCATTAGTAGCTGCATGCCTATCGGAAGGCAAGAACCCCGGGCTTGGGGGTGCCTCGCCTGAAGTTTACATCTGCACCGTTGCCCAATGCCGATGTGGAAGGGGAGTTGACGCCCAACGACTGCAGTTGATGCAACACTCCTCTACGTTGAAAGTGGATAAGTTTTCCATACTCTGTAGGGTTGATTGGATATACTAGAGGCCGCATGATTTGGAAGAACTTATGATGCAGCGGGAGACGGCAGCGTTGCTAGTGAAAAGTTCGTAGGACTAGTACCTACGGACAGGATTTATTTCCTCGCTCATTTTCCTTGTTTTAGGTGCATAAAAAGAACCAGGCCGGCAACAATAGTCTTTGCGGCATCGGCGGCTTTCTTCGGGTCGGGAATCAGAATGAAATGACACCCTGCCCAATTCCGAAAGAGAGGCTTTGAACGATGGAACTTCCAGAAGTTTCATTGCTAAAAAGAACGAGAAGTCGCCGCGGATGGTTGTCCTTCATATAAATTAAATTTTCATATGAATTAAAGGGGGAATCATTACTATAGGCTAATACTTTTGTACATGGTTCGGGACCTGAGTTCCGTCGTCTTTGTGTCCAAAAAAAGGTCATGCATTTTGATTGGCCAGCAATCCATTCATGTAGAGGTGGACAGTCCAGCACCAACATCGACGAGAATCTTAACCTGGTTTTCTTTATCATTGATGAGGGCGTGAAAGCCTTCCTCGACAACCTGGTCAAGCTTGATGGTTTTGGTAATCATGCTGGCAGGCTTTATTTTGCCTGATAGAGACAAAAGTTAGTCTTCTGAGCAAAATACTGTCTGCGCATCATATTGAAAGCGGATTACATACCAGTCGAAATTGCGTCCAAGACCGCCTCAAAGTCTCCGAGACTGTAGGTAGCACTGCATCTTACATTAGTAGCCGAATCTATGTGCCAGTGGATGAGTACTTACACTCCCATGTATCCTCTCTCGCGGAAAACAAGCCCATTCATGGCCAAGTTGGCTCGCTTTTCCCACACAGCAATGTTGACCAGGGTGCCTCGGGCCTTGAGTGCGTTAAACGCAGTGTCGAGAGCGGCTTGAGCACCGGCGGCATCAAAGGCAACGTCTGCACCCAGACCACCAGTAAGTTCCTCCACTCTTTCTACCACATTCTCATTGATGGGGTCAATGGTGTGGTGTGCTCCGAACTGGGTTGCAAACTCTCTTCGCTTGCTGCTGACTTCAGTGACGATGATGTTCTTGCAGCCGCGTCCTACCAAGACCTGTACGACGGCCAGACCGATGGGACCAGCACCGAGGATCAAGACACTGTCAGTCTCTTTGAAGGGGGAAATGTCGACGGCATGCCAGCCCACAGCGAGAGGCTCAACTAGAGCGCCCTCTTCGAGTGAAACGTTGTCGGGAAGCTGTTTAACACAAGAGTCGGGAACAACCATGGTCTCACATAAGCCACCACCCCATCCACTGAGGCCAACAAAACCGTTTTGATCACAGCAGTTGACGAGTCCTCTGACGCACGAGCGACAGTCCCCGTCGTAGATGATGGGCTGAACACATACACGGTCTCCGGGCTTGACAGACTCCACGCCCTCACCAACTTCCTCGACAATGCCAGAAAATTCATGGCCAAGGGTAAGGGGGAAAGTCTCGTTGGTGATGGGGTGTGGGTTTTCGGGTTTGGGGATCAGGTTGGCGCCGCCAAGATACTCGTGCAAGTCTGATCCGCAGATGCCGCAGAACTTGGGAGCAATCTTGACCTTTCCAGGGCCGACTTTGGGAGCAGCAATGGTGTCAAGACGAATGTCACGCTTGCCGTGGAAGCGGACAGCCTTCATGGTCTGCTGAGGAGGGGGTGCTGAGACAGCTGTGGCACGAATAGTGCCGACCAGAGTCACGTCGGCGGTGGCCGTCGTGGTTGCCATTGTGAATGCTTGATTTTGATGTATTCTGAGGAGCAGTCAGTCGAGCCTGGTTTGCAGAACAGCGTAGTATCGTATGGTAGAGAAGGGAAAGCACTCGGGTTGATGGACGCAGGGCAGAGCGTGGCTATTTAAAGGATGTCCATGTGTGGAGGGCGACGGTGCCTCCGCGGGAAGAGGCTGCTCGGTGAGACCTAGTCCGAAGCCAGAGGGGTCATTCGACCAAGTCGAGATGGAACGAGATGGGGATTCAGGTCTGATGGTGGGGACACTGCCAATGTTTGATGCATGGGTTTGCATTTTGGGATAATCCGTCGATATTGGAGCTTGATCTTGAGCCAGTAATCAGCCACATCGGCAGCGGTGCGTGAACGGGCTTGATCAGACTGGACTATTGCCATTAATGGCTGCATGTGGCTGTGGACAGCTGCGGACAGCTGTGAGAAGCCGAAGTGGTCAACTGTCAGCGATGATCAAGCAGGAACAGGTGGGCAAACACTGCAGGTGTCAACCCGTCGATGCTGCCGTGCCTTGGGGCAGGTGCAGCACGGCAGAGACGTGCGGTTTGCTGCAGGACCCGGTGAGCTCCTGTGCTCCTGCCCAGTAGACAACATTGAAGCTCCGCCGGTGGACGCGGCACCTGGGGCGTTGCAAGGGAGTTGCGTTACCCCGCAGATTCCGGGGAAGGCTCGAGTTACCTGTTTGGGTAATACGGGCAGGAGCTGCCCACGACGCGTAGGAAGTCAGGAAGGTGAGCCGACTCGTCCGCCAACCCACGCCGTCAGCTGCCACGCCTGGCCCGCGCCTCCCTCGACTCTGCCGCCCGCCCTCGCACCGCATTGCATCGTGCGCCCTCAAAACTTGAGGCGACATCTGGACCGCCTGGCCCATGGGGGCCGAGAACGTCCAAGTGGGAATGCCAGTGGCGCGACTCTTGTTATACCCGTCGTTCGCCCGTCGGTTTTCCTAGTTGGGGACAGTCTGTCGGACTCGTTTCGCCTGCAAACGAGGAGCTAACTCTGCATGTCGCATCAATTTCTCAACATCGGGCAATCCCATCGTGAGCTTAAGCTTGATCAATGCCTATTGCGCAAGCTTGTGCCCCTGGCGCCTCCCTCCTTTGCCTCCGGTCGCAGCGCACAGCTGCTCCGCCGCTCTGCATGCGGGACCACGTTCCAACTCCAACACGGTATTTCCGGACATAACACCATCCATGCCAGAGCGTCAGCTGACCATCAGATTCTGAACAGATTCCCTTCTGCTGGGTCAATTGTTTCACCCGAGCAACGGCAAGCGTGTGCTGGGCCGGCGACTCGACTCCCTTGCTCCGTTGCCGACAACACCGAAGCTACAATCTGCAACACTCCAATTTTATATCGGTCACGAGGCTCATGCATCCTTTGCTAGCAGCTCCACGGTCCCTATTGACGAATTCATGCTCGGTCAGCCATGTGAGCAGTGTTATTCGTGTTTATGGACCCACAGGGGTCCTGGTCTAGCCTTGCGCTCGTCAAGATTAGCTTGCATCCAATGTTGCAGCCTCTGAAGGTTTCGTGGGTTTCTAGAACATGGGCCATGCAGAATCCACTCTCCGATTTCAAACTCTTTCTGCGACGAGGCGACCTGGCACCATGTAGGGAGCACGGGGTCCATTCGGGGGTTTACTGCAGGCGCTCGGTCCGAAATCCCCGTACAGGATGCCAGGTCAATGACTGTTTGTTGCCTTTGCTGGGATGGCTGTCAAGGTGAAATGAAGAAAAATAAATTGAATTGGGCTGCCTAATTCTCCTAGTATGACCAGGTAAGTATATCTTGACGCCCCGTATCATAACTGCTCCGAGCTTGTGAGCTGTCCTGACCTGGTACTACCACCAAGCTCAAGACGAAATGCACACACACGCCTCACACTCACTGGACCCCGTATTTTCCGGTATCCGAAACATGGACTTTAATGGTCCAGGCACACGCGGGTGCAACGCACCCTAACCGATCCAGTTGTGGCCCAGGAGCCGATCGCAAAACAAGCACAGAAGCCATGACCAACCAACTGCAAATCATCGAAAAGGTGTGGCGACACGAGCCAACCGGCCCAATCTTTTGCAGTCAGCAGACTGCTTTGTCATCTTTAGCAGTAGCATAAAATTGGGGTTTGGTGTTATAACATTCCGACCTGCCCAGCCCGCACTTTGCCTTCATGACACAAGTCAGCGCTGGAGTATTGAGATGTTGCGCAACAACATAAACTTTAGACACAAAAGACCGGCAATAGGCAACAGTTGTCGACTCAAAACATGGGTCACCTCCATGTGACAGATCGGCTCGGCAAAATCAGCATGGAATCAACTGCCACACTAAATTTTACTAGCGCTATCTTTCCAGACCCTTAGATTCTTCAACAGCATATCAAAACACAAGCTTTCTCTCACATTTTACCCTGATTGAATACCAATAACTCTTTTGCTCTTGACAGTCTTCTAAATGGCAATATAGAAAGTTCGTCATCGCGAAGCTATTGGGAAAACATGACGAGTTGTCACACAGTAACACAAGGGCTACGGTTACGGGACCTAGGGCAAAGTCCCTTACTAACTTATTATATTCAAAGACCCCTTTAGTCGACGAGGCCTTAAGGAAAACTCAGGACCTTTGATACCAAAAACTGCTATTAGATAAATTGAGTTATATTGCTCCGAGTCTTTAGCCCTTATCACACGAGTAGACATGTATCGCTTTCCATAAGCATGCCTACGCCGGGCAATCTGATAAATAAAGGTGATTGCAGACGGTTTGCAAGAGTAATAGTACAAAGGCTAAAATCCTTGAGGATAGGTCGGAGAGTTAATTTATTTAAAACGTCCTGCGAGCGCAAGAAGCGGTGGGCGAAGCTCAATAAGGCAACAAGGGCAGAATAACTCAGCCTAGAATTCTTAGTTCAAGTATTAATCTACTAATTACCTTTAAATTATTAAAGGGCCTTAGTGTTTTAGTGGTCTTGACAGACTAGAGGTTCTTATAAATATATAAAGTTTAAAAGGGCTAATACCTGAGGCAGCCCTCACTTAAGGTTTATTTCTGGTGTCTCATGATACCTTTCTTTGTTGTTTGGTAACCTTTATAGTCCGATACTTTTATACGGGCCTTAGCCGTGTGACAAGAAAGCAGGACAGCAGTTAAGCAAGTGCCAAAAGAATTAATTACCTAGGCGGAATAAAAACATCTTACTCTGTTTAAATGCAGGCATTAACTGAAATCCGAAAAGGCCTGCTTTTACTCGCTCTCATCTTCAGTATTCAGTGGTGTTAAGAACCAGTGCTAGCACATGGGCCTGCCTAGGTATAAACAGAGACATTGCCCTGCTCGTACTTTGGCTGTTCCTAATGATCTGGCAGGACAAATCAGATATCTCCGCGCTCGCAGAGTTGTGTATCTCTTTGAACTTGGAGGGACTCTTGGGGTGTGACAAGGGTTCGATCATGAAGGCTTGGAGCAAAAAGGGCTTAATTTAATAATAATCTTATAAAATATTAAAGGTTCTAAGTTTTTATAAGAAAAAAAAAAAAGAGTAACTGCCTTATATATATAAAAGGAACGCCTAAGCCTAGGGTTTTTACCTAGGTATATATTCTAGCTGTGTAACTAATAAGTCTTGTATCGGCGAAGCCCTTTATTGGGCTTCGCGATCTGTTGGGCCTTTTCCGTGTAACATGGGGGCCCTATTGCCCTAAACATCGTGAGCTACAAAGCTAGTACTAAATAAAGAATATATTTTATATCAGATATAATATAGCTCTTTATGCTTAATAGAGGTACTAGTATAAGTAATATTACTTAAGTTATATATAAATAAAAGTACTATTTTCCTGTTATCTTCTGATTAGCTTGTTACCCCTGAAATGGGTACTCCACGAGCCCCTCCAAGTTCAAAGAGATATAGTTTAGTGGCTGGGTAGATGCTTCAAAGCCCCTGTTTTCACACGGGAAAAGCCCAACGACTTCGAATCCCAACAAAGGGGCATTGGCGATAACAGTCCTCGAGGTTACACAGACTAATGTTAGCACATGACCCAGTGCAAACCCTGGGCACAGCTGTTCCCTTCATGTATATAGCGGTCACTCATCCCTACCCTCCTTTAGAGAACCAAGGACCTTTGACACCATTCGATATTATGTTTGAATTGGGTCATTATGCCCCAAGCCCCATAAAGCCCTTTTTACACCTCATACCAACGGGGTCCAAAGACAACTGCGTGCTCCGGGTGTGAGAAGGGCTTGATACAAGGGCTTGGAGTGCTAATAACTCAATTCAAAGATAACGTCGAAGGGTGTCGAAGGCCCTTGATTTCTCAGGAATGAGAGGAGGGCAAGAGCGAGATTACATGAAAGGATTAGAAATGCCTGAGGCTTTCTTGCTGCTTCGTGATCGGTTTTTGTGCGACGCTGGGCCTATTGCTGAGCCCAACTGTGTAACACCAGGTCGTACACGTCAGCAACACGGCTAGTCCGTATTTCTTTCCAAAATACGATGGGCACTGCTCATTTCTGGATTCGAAAATACTTCGGCGACTCTCAGTTTACCCCTGAAATTCATGAGTTCCGGGGTTGAGTCCGTGTTGAGCCCATTCACAACTTCTTGTCCAGCAGGAATGTGACAACAGCTGAGCAGAGGGTTGGAATAAAGAGCTCAACTCATCTCATAATATTGTTTGTTATCAAAGGTCCTCGGCTTTCTCGAGGCCTTTCAAGACAATGAGGTCTTGTCTCATCAGCCGTAAGCTAGAAGTCTAAGGGCTCAACCAGGTCTTGAGCGCTTGTGTAGCTATTGTCAGGTTTAAGGGACGGTCCGTTCCGCAATGTTACGTTACTTCTGTGTGACGGGGGGCAGTGAGTCTGCACCGTGGAAGGAAATAATTAAATACTCGATTCAAAACAACAGATGTAGTGTGGTACTCCGTGTACGAATATTTTATGGCTATCAAAACTTGCTCAGCTAAAGCTTTTAACCGCCGAGCTCGTGAGTACGTGTAACAGCGATAGCACATTCCGTCACTATTGGAGAGAACAGGTAACACGGCGTCTGAGGTGCATATGTGTCCTGCAAGAGTTGGCATGGGCACGTAGTTTACAGCCAAAAGGTTGCATGTTCCGCCGAAATTACTGGGGTGACACTTTTGTCTGACTTCTTATGCAATTATTAGTCAATTGTGCGACTTGAAGCCTTGCTGCCCAAACACCGTAGGCAGTCTCCCCATCCCAACGTTCCCAGCCACAACCAAGTCTGCCTTCTCCTAACCTCGGTTCTATTCTTTGGGAAGACAAAAGCACGAACCTAATACTCCGTACTACGAGAGCTTGTACTGAAGTGCTGCTAGCCCGTCGTCATGCCTCTTCAAACTTCTAGCGGAGAGCAAGATGATTCTCCAACGCGTGGGAAGGACCTGGTCTCGGGGGAGTCCTGTGAGCCCATCGACGATTCTTCAGAGCCACTCCAAACCAAAGCAAACGATGCGTCGGACCAAGTATCTGCATCATCTATTCAGCTAAAAGTCTGGAATGATGCCTACAAAGGCCTAAAAGAAGACAACAAAAAAACGATGGAAAAGTTCGAAGCAATAATGAGGAAGGGCTCTGCCTCTATTTCTTCAACTTCTTCACAAAGCAAGGAGGTTGTACGCTCCGAGGACGTTTGGAATCTAATGAGAAGATTTGTTCGGGCCCAAGTGGAAAAAACAGAAAAGCTGGATAAACACCTCGGCACAATCGAGAACGTGGCTCGCATCGCCCAAGGTATCACCGAGTTGATCAAAGGACCTCTCGAGGCCGTCCCTCAAGCAGGCCCTGCAATAGCAGCGCTAGGTCTGGTCCTCGTTGTAAGTTGGCCATTGATGAAAAGCAACTACGAGAGATGCTAACAGTCCCAGCTCGTCGCGAATCCAGCATCGGAGCGAAGAGCGAACCGACAAGGCCTCGTGTATGTGCAAAAGAAACTAGCATGGTACTGGGAGCTATCCGACTTCTTGCTCCAGGATATCGATTCCATGAGAGGTCTGGGGCATAACCTCAGGCTGTTCATTGTCGACCTTTACCAGCAATTTCTATTGTATGAAGTCGACTCGGTTCTTATGCTTCAAAGGAATCGGGCTCTCGGCTGGCTTCAAGACATGCTCAAATGGAAAGACTGGGCTGGCCAGGTGTCGGAAATCCAGCAGGCTGAACAGCAAGTCACCCAGTGCATCAGTGACTATACACAGATGAAGGAGAGTCAGGAAAAGCGCGATGCTCGGAACCGGGAATGTCGTGATGCTCTTGGTTCCGATGTTCCCGATCCCCAAATCCAACTCGAGAGAATGAAAATGGACAAGGGCGGCCTCAATATGGAATGTTCCGGGTGGCTATTTCACAGCGACCAGTTCCAAACGTTTCTTGATAAACCGGAGCAACAGATTTTTTGGATCACCGGCGATGCTGGAAAGGGCAAGACGATGCTTCTATGTGACATTATTGAACGTCTCAAGTCCTCTCTTGACAAGACAAGAAGAGTCTTCCACTACTTCTGCGAGGCTAGAAACTCGGAATCAGAGTTGTCCAAGACGGCTGCGTTGAGGGGTCTCATTGGGGCAATTGCCTTTGAATCTGACAAGTATTTTTATCAACTCCGGAAAAGTCTGGACAAGAACCAAAATGCCTTCAAAGGCGTTGGCAGTGGCGTCGCCATTGCTGCCCGGGACACACTTAGATCCATTTTAAGTGATAAAAGTCTAAAGGGCGCTATCATATGCATTGATGGGCTTGATGAGTGCGGCCAAGATATCGGCCATGTTCTCGAATTGGTCACAGAAAACCCCAACGTCAAATGGGTGGTGTCGAGTCGTACTGGTACTTTATCCGTGGAAAGAAAACTTCGAAATTATCCTAATTGTCTGAGGTTGTCGCTAGAAGATTTCGAGCCAGCTGTTTCAGGAGCCATCGAGAGATTCGTTCAGTCAAAGATAAAGGAATTAGCTGAGCATTGGAATCTGAAACCAACCATTCGAAAAATGAAAGGGCTGCAGAACGCACTAATTAAACGCGCCGAAGGCACCTTCCTGTGGGTTGCCTTGGCCTTTGCAGAGTTAAAAAAATTTCGATGCTACACGTCTGCGCCCAATATATTGAACCGCCTGCCAGCGGGTATGGATGCCCTGTATGGGAGGATGCTTGCAACAGTTCTTAACAGTCAAGAAGTGGATATATTCAAGGATATTCTTAGCCTTTGCATCGTTGCACATCGTCCTCTTGCCGTCAATGAATTTCCAATGCTTCTTAAGTCGGAATCTCCATTGGTACCAGCCGAAGCCGACCTCCAGGATTGGAAGACATGGATTGAAGGATGCGGAAACCTTTTACGAATATCTTCTGCATCGGGGACGGTTAATTTTGTTCATCACTCTGCCAAGCAATTTCTTGAAGAGCATGCGAGGGACACACTGCCCAAAAGTGGAATTGACCAAAGAATATTCACTCAAAGCATTTGCCGTATGAGAAATGTTCTTCACCGCGACATGTGGCGTTTGAGGCATCCAGGAGCAGCCAAAGGAGACCGGCCCAAGTCCGACCGCTTGGTATCTATTTCATATGCTTGCACCTTCTGGGGCAACCATCTTGATACCTATACTTGGACTGAAATCAGCTCCTCCGAGGCCGGAGAAGTTGAGGAGCAGTTACTAAACTTCCTTTCCCGGCATTTTCTTTATTGGATTGAAGCTCTGAGTCTATTGGGCGTGTTATCAGAGGGTGCCATGATGCTCTACAAAATGAAAAACTTTGCTGTAGGCCTATCAGTATTTCTTATGCACATCGCTGCTTCAAGAAAGCTAATACCTTCTAGGTCAAGTATCAGATGGAGGAACTGTCCGACTTTCTTTGGGATGCCTATAGGTTCTTTCTTTGCTTCAGAGAGCCCATAGCCGTGGCCCCGTTGCAGGTTTACGCGTCTGCAATAATTTTCAGCCCTTCAACAAGTCAAATCAGAAAATACTTCAACCACCAATATCCTCAATGGGCAAACGTGACATCTCCTACCCATGATATTTCTCAGTGGCCCTCATGCCTTTTGCTGATCGAGGAGTTTCCACAGTATTTTTCGGTAAAGTTGTCATACAATCAGAATGGAACTCGGCTACTTGCCCCATGTGCTGGATGGATTGAGATCATAGACTCAATTACAGGTGCTCGTATCCGCAATATTGACCTCGATCCTGAGAATTCGCCGGTCGACGTACTATCGAAAGATGCTACGAAGTTTGTTTCGTTTCGTCGGACTCCGTATAGGAGTTTAGGGCTTCTTGACGTTCTAAATGAATCGTGGATTGAGCTGCTTCGGGAACCCGATAATGTTAACGGCTTTGCCTTCTCTCATGACTCGAAGATTTTGGCCGGAGTGTCGAAAACTTGCATCAGAATATGGGATACGGAGCAAGGCGAGCTCATCTTACAACTTACGCTTGAATCGGAAACTGTTCGTGACCGAAAACCCAAATTTCTCGGAAATAGCACAATGATTGCGATTCCATTCATCAATAAGCATATCGAAATTCTGGAAGCACGGACGGGAAAGAGGTGCTATGAGCTGCAAACAGTATTTGACATTGACCAGCTAGTGCCATTCCCCCGTGATTCGTCAAGGCTAATGCTAATCACAAAGGGACGCGAAATGTATCAGTGGATTATTGAAACTAGGGAAGCAGTTAAGATGATGGATGGACTAGTGTCCAAATATGGGCGGGATTTTCAAATTGTCGCGATTTCCCCAAGCGACAGGATCGTCGCCGTCTTCGGGGATAAGTCTAATCTACACATCTTCATCTTAGATGCCTCTGGACATGAGCACTTGGAGTTTAGCGAATTGCCATTCTATGGCTCCATGGCGTTTTCTGGTGATGGTAGTTTGCTTGCCGTGTCAACAGCATTTGGCGAGATATGGATTTGGAACACGACCTCGCGTACGTGGACTTTTCGATTCGAGGGCCACTATATCACTGTTTACTCATTGGTATTTTCCCCTGATGCCAAGTGTTTGGCATCATGTGGTTGTTGTTCGAGTAATTCGAGTCAGCAGACTAAAATCTGGCCCCTCGACACCCCTAACAGGAGAAGAATTAGCGGTGAGCAATACGAGAGCGGCAAAATATCCAACGTGTTCTTTTCTCAAGACAACAAATGGATCGCTACAGTATCTGATAAATCAAAAGTTAGTCTTTGGTCAAGCTCTGGACGTTTTGAGAGGCATCTCAAGGATACTGAGCATACTGAATTGGCAGCACTCAAATTTTCATGGGACAGCACGAAACTTGCATTTTTTACAGAACAGGGAAGCGTGGGAATTTTGGATCTCGAAAACGGGCGCTCTATGGAAATCAAGGCATTCAAAAGCTGCAGTCATTTAAGACATTGCCTGGAATTTTCTAGAAATGATGGACTTCTCGCAGCGTCGTGCGGGAGCCAACTGAAAGTATTTGACGTCAAAGCTGGCGATTCTCAGGCACTGAGAAAGAATTCCCAAAACTGTGCGGACCCCAATAACACACTTGAACTAAAGACGGCATGTGATTGCGATACAGATTGGGCAACCATTCTCTGTATCGCCTTGTTTGGTACTTGGGTCGCCGGGGGTTGCCGCTATACGGTTATTTACCTATGGGATGTTGACACTGGCCAGCGGATCAAAAAAATTGACCTATCATTCATATCTGAAACCACATGCATGCATGTGGAGGCAATCAATATGAGGAGTATCGGAGGTAGCACTCAAATTTTCTCAAGTCTCGGCAGGGCTTGTCTAACGATCGTGGAAGCCTCTTCCGACAACGTCGCCGATACATTGAAGATACCTTTACTAGATAGTATTACCTTTGATCAGGACGACTATACACAGCTCTTGACAAACTTGGGTAAAATCGATCTCACGCAGTTTGAAGGTGATTCTGAGGTCCCGCTTGGGGCCAGGTTTCAAGAACTAGAAGAAATTGATCTCACGCTTGAGTCCAGTTCAGGTGATTATGAGGACCTAAAGCTGGTCGGGTGTCAAGGATATGGGTCGTCAACTGACTGGGTTTTAAAGGATGGGAAGAGGATTCTTTGGCTACCTCCGGACTGCCGCAGCCATTCAATCGGCATAAACCAAATTGCTATTGCCTGCCTAGGAGGTTTTCTGTTGTGTATGACCTTGCCTGATGATATTTCTAGCTTTTTCGAGTAGGTTCCAGTTATAGCTTCGAGACATGTGTGACAAGGGCTCAGAAAGAGGGCTTGGAGCAATAGTTCAATTCAACTAATAACAGTCTTTGGTATCAAAGGTCCTTGGTTTTCCTCAAGGCCTTGAGGGACCAAAGACGTCTATTTCTACAAGAAGTCGGTGAGGGCCTTCTGCCCTAATCCCGTGACCGTAGCCCTTGTGTAACCAGCCATTTCCGTGTAACAACCCTACGGCCGACTGGCAAAGTTGTTTAGGCTGCAAACAAGTATCAGCGACCGGCCCTTGTCATCATACTCAAAAAGGTGCCTACCTGACATCTTCCTGGTATTCCAGATACGGCTGATCATTTCCAGCCGACACATTCACAGGCCGCTACTAGCAACAATAAAGGCCTCGCGTGCCTCGTCTGGCCCGCCTGCGCTTTTCCTCTTGTTTCTTGCGACCGGCTCGAAATGCGCTCAAAGTATTCGCTGGGCACGGGCGTCCTCTACTTGCCGCAAAAGACGCCGACCTCTGCGTTTGGATTCGTCCAAAACGTGTGTCGCCATTCCTAGCCCCTTATACTGATATACTCTGCCTCCCTGGCAAACAGCAATGCCGGCAGCATCCTGTCCAAGATATTGCTCATGCCATCATCCATCCAAGGCGATTGGCGGTGTGCCCTTTGCCACGGCGGCCGAGATACGAACATGTTGGAGGTAAAACAACGACTCGTGCAGATCGACAGCGGCTGTTGGCTCTCGAATCGCCCAGCTAGAGAGGGAAAAGAGCCAGCATATTTGTTCCCAAGGTCAGGCCCGCGTCAAGTTCCCAGCGCCTTTCTCCTTGAGCAGACGAAGCTGCATCGGCTGCTTGGCATGGGTCTCGACGGACGCGGGGGAGAGGCAGCACGAAGAGGCCGTACCAAAATCGCAGAGATGCCGCACATTGTATCGCGCTGGAGGTAGAGCTGTATCGGAAACTAAAAGAGCGACAGCGGAATCGAGTAAGGGCGGGAGTGTATTCCTTGAATGGGTTGTGGCGCGGCTGCAACGCATCGTGCTGGGCAGTTCACAATCAGGGTGGCCGAAAATGTCTGTCGCGACGTTACCAGACCTCTTTTTCTGCCCTCTACATTCCGGCTCCGTTTGGTTTGATGACGATGGCGGCACTATCCTGCTTGGGCAACAGCCATACCATGGAGATGTTGTTAATCTAGACATCTGCCCAAGCTGGTCGTGGGCCCGTGGGTCGCAAGCCCGAATTATGACCGCAGAATCCCAAATGGGAAAGCTACGCTGTCCGAAGCTGCGCGCAGATAAACCCTAATAATTATTTGGTTCCTATTGGATCACCGTTTTGCAATAGTATGCTCACAAAGTTTGCCTAAAAGAAATAACTTAAGGCAGAAATATAAATAAAATAACTTTTTTTTTCTTATATACTTTGTAATATATACGCAAACTCTACGAAGGACCTCGTGTAGTATATATTGAGCTCTTCTTGCTGTTCGCAGGATAATTATATAAGTGGCACTGTCACCGCCATCTATTTGAGCAATTGCCTTGCTATCCCGGATTAGTTGGGGCTTCTGTGGTGGATACCTTGTCTGCAGGGATTGCTCACGCTTTTCACAGTATTTCATTGGCCAGGGCTGCGCATGTTTTCAAAAGCGGGTCTACATTTTGTATGAGAACATTTGCAAAGTCTATATACATTTTGCCATGCAGCCAAGTTGGATATCTTCGACGGGAAAAGGTAAAATACACGCCGTGTATCGTACACTTCTACTAGACTATAAATACTTTAAGAGACGTGTACTAATAGATATAGTAATAAGATATTGCTTATAGAGCATTTGACCAAGTGTTAGGCGTCATATCTATAGGATAGAGTTCGCCGAGAGCGGAAGGTCATGGGATTTTATAGGCGTGGCGTCTATTAACTCTACATGGGCTCGAAAAATGCAACTCTACCCCGCGCACATGCTCAGTTTTACTAAGTTGCAAATGAAATCGTACTAAAGTTTAATTTGTACTTGAGTTCGATTTTTTTGTGCTAGCAGGTTTTATTAAGCGGCCGAGAAGGTTCTAATAATCTACTGTTCTGTCCAGAGCATTTCCACTTGTAGTTTTTGTAGTTTTGTAATATTTTATAGTTTTTTATATAATAAATAATATTTTAAATTTAATAAAATACGTATATAATTATAAATTTTATAGATAACTAGTATTAATTTTATATTATAAGCTAAAATTTATAAAAGTAGGTTCTTATAAGCTTTTACTCCTAGCTGCGAGGGGCACGGGGGGCCGCAAGTCCGTCGTTCTTTAGAGTTGTGAATTTGGTGCCGCGGGCCCGCCACGACTCAAATGTCAGCTTCACGACGACTTGTGCCCGACGGCCACGTGGCCAGGCTCCGGTTTTCAGCTCGCAAAGTAGTGACCTGGCCAGCCACGGGGTGCGCTGTCATGGCTCTCGTCAGATGAAGCCCGTCTGGGGAGATTCACATCCAGCGGTAGTCAAAGGCGGCGAGCCGAGCCGCTCGAGCAAGGTTGAGGATATTTGTCACGGAGCAGAATCTGGCTGGCAGATCAGTTCTTCTCATCGCTGACCAGTAGGATAGCCTTCCGTTTGCATTACTCTTGGAACCGAGTACAGCCTCGTTCGTGGTTCACAGTTGTGTCAGCACATGGCTAGTGAGAAGGCCAGGCTGACAGACCAGTTATTCGCCCGTGTAAAGTTTTTGCGTGAATGCTGAAAAGAAGGGCCGGTTGCCGCTCACCCCGCCTTTCAAAGGTCTGGTCCCAAGTATGTCTCTCCGCAAGCAGTAACCGGGCTGATGGCGATGTTGCCTGATGGCATAAACCAGGCGGCATGAAGCAACATAACATGGGGGCTATCCCTCTTGAGATGTTATCACTAATGCAGTTGGCAGAAGACCGGGTCGCAAAACCCGAGGCGCTACGTGCTAAAGCTGCAAAGTATGCGACTAACCGTTACAGCTGACGGTCTAGATGGAGGATATTTCGTGACGACATGTAAGATGCATGCTTAATGCGTAGACCGTACCACTCGTCCATGATACCATACGACGTGACTGGTCATAAAAAAAGTGTTGCTTGCAACGCGATGATGCAACGCCAGAACGGTGGATGGACGCGGACGACTTCTGTGCTTCGGCAGAAACCAGTCTGGCTTTCATGCTCATCTGACTTGATGTGGCATTGCCCTTGGGGGCGGAGAGGTGGTAGCGAATAGCTGTCGATGTGTACGGAAGGTAAAAGCAGCAACGCCAAGATGGTGTTTAGGCTTCTTCTCCCACTATTTACATGCAAATTTCATTGGAAGCTGCGCATCACTGCACTATGCTGATTTCGGCCAAAAATTACGTATCGTTGGCTGGAGAAACGATGGTTCGCCCTACACAAATATAGCTACTACAAAGAGGGTGTCTGCTTATGCGAGAAGCTCTCAATACTGTGACGCAAAACGAAGACTGTTCCAATCACCATGTCCCGTTCCAAATCATATCACGCCATTTCACATGACGCCATTTTGGCCATCAGTGCTTCCCGACTCATTCTGCCCTCTTCAATCATACAGTCTCGACCACACCAACGCATTAGCCCTGGCCATCATCTGGTGTAGCATGCCTAGCTTTCATAACAGTTAAAAGCCCACCTATTTCCACCTACACCTACGCAGAGGACATGTCAAATCGTGATTCAAAATAAAGTCACTCGAAACATTACTCCATCTTGAACAACAGAATGAGTCCCTTTCTTCCCAACACAAATATCACATCCCTGTCCATCGGCTCAAACATCTACTGCTACGTCCAGTCTTACCATGGAGAATTAATGGAACTCAGAGGCCGAATATCCACGACCAAAAAATATGCTAATGTCTATTCCAGAGACGATCAGACAAACATTGGACTGACCGTTCGCTATCGTGAAGAAGATGACGAAGATGAAGAGGAGATTGAATCTCATGCACCCAAGATGTTTACCCCTCTGGCAGCGGCATCCCTTGGGACGACTAGGGTAGTATATTGTTCCCCTTATAGAACTACTTCAGATTCCTGATGAGTGGTAGTACTTGATCTATGTCAACGATAACAACATCCTCCAAGACGTCGTCTTCAAGAATGGTGAATGGCAGAAAGGCAAACTGTGCCAGCTAAAAGACAGCGACGGCAAAACGGGCATTCGGTGCGCCCCTTATTCCAAGCTGGCCGCCACCACAGCACACGTCGAGGGCCAAGACAACATCTACCTCTACTACCAAGCCGACGGCAAGCACGGGCCCGTACGCATGATCAGCTTTGTTCCAGGAAACAGCTGGAGGACCACCTATTACCCAGACGGAAGGATCGTAGTCCAGTGGGTCGACCCTCCGCTTTACGGCACATCTTTAACGTCGGTGAAGCCGCGAGAGGGCATCATCGTAGAGCAAAAGGACGAGAAGCTGAAACAGCTGCCAATTGTATACCTCCAGTGGGACACGCAGGCATTGGCCGAAGGCCAGGGTACGAGTACGTCAGTTTTGTTTCCCCGATATTCAATGTGCTCTCCTAAATGTGCTGCGTAGAGATTCGGGCTATACCAGGCCTCGAGGAATTCCAACTTTCCCCACATACAAGCCTCACGACTGTGGATGATGGCGCCAACTTGTACTGCTTCTACAAGTCGAATGATAATGCCGTTCGTATGATTCGAATTGCAGATGGCAATGCGGTGGAAGTCCTGCACGATGTCGTTGTCCCGACGCCTCGGAGCTATATCGCGGCTGTTATGCCGCTCCAGCATAAAAACCGCATCGTCCTATTCTATCAGTACTGGGGTCATGGGAAATCGGAAAAGGTTGATATCAAGGCCAAGACATTGAGTAGAGGTCCGGGGGATGTTTGGCAGGTTACCACCGAGGCAAACGTCTTGTCTGGCTAAATCATACGAGATGATGGCCGCGTCGACTTTTAAATTGCAACATGACCTTGAATTGAATTTTTTGAATTGAATTGAATTGAATTCCTACTCGGTTGCAGCCGCTAATTAACCGCAGCTGGGATGACACCCTCGTGTAGAACGCGTTTCTCTACTCATGCTCGTTGTGTGCAGGCTCCGTCGAAACCATTCACCGTGTCTCGGGTCCGCATACCTACAGTCTCCCCCCAATGCTCAGCTTTGTCTGGTTTGGGACTCGATCCTGAATTGCCCAAGCATCTCTGTCAGTTCCATCAACTTGATGGCCTTTGCGGCTGCCTTGTGCTCGTTCAGTATATCCCGGAGGTCGAGTCGTCCTGAAAGGCGGCCTAGTTCCTGGCGCCGGAGTTGTCGATACCTGCGGCATCGCAGCAGCATGTGCGACAGCGTTTGGCGTCCTTCCCGGCATGGGCAGTTGGCGTCCGTGGCATCCGGCACTCTTCGGTTGAAGAGGAGGTCGTTGAGCCTTATCTTCTCTGTTCGCATCTGGACGAAGAGCGCACTCTGGTGTTTGCTCAGCCCGTCATGTATCCGCAGGGCCTTTTTGGTCGGCTTGGGTTATGCAATCTTGGGCGACAGATCAAGGCATTGAGACGAAAACGAAGGCAGATAGGCTTCGTCAACCGCGTCAAACTTGCCTGGTCCACGTAGCTGTGCGCAGGTAACAGCGCTAATTTACACATAAAAATAAACTTTGTGAACCCTTTTTTTTTTTGACCAGAGTCATATCTGGGTTCCATGTCCTGTGGTTCGTAACAAATATACATACGTAGTTCTGTGCATTGCTCCTCTATCCTGTGCAAACGCAACTGTGTACAATGCTCCGTAACAACTCACGATGCCAGTCCTGGGTCCGTCTCACAAAGCCGTTAGTCGGATTGACAAACGCCGTTTAACAAGATCCTACATCTCTATATATCGTCGTGCGTCTGTTAAAATGCGATCATGTTCTTTACCCTCCGTCGATACGAAAGAGCAAGAAAGGAAAAAACGGGCTCGCGAACATCGATAGACTATTCAGGTTTTTCGGGAAACTCTAGGCCGATCGACTGAGGTACAGGAAGGTTGGACAGTTGGGTTGTCTTCAACACGTCCACATGTTGGTTGGGTTTGAGGACAGGGGCTGTTCATGAGATGCCTCCACAGGCTTGAGGACAGGGCGCTGTTTAATTTTGCTAAACAGGTAAGGAGCTACTGTTGTTCAATTTTTCCTAAGCAGGTATAGAGAAATTACCTCAGTCTTCTATTAAAGGTATAAATCCTTCCATCCTTAGCTAGCAAGCAACTAGCCTCTACTAAATCACAAGGATATAACGAGCCTCTTTCTGTGCTAGCAAGCAGGTATTCCTGCCTCTGACTAGATTTACGGGAGGTTATAGCCTTATAGCGCTAGCATTCAGATATCTAACCCTGCCTAAGTCCTGCGGAGGCCATAGGAGCATTTTCGCGCTGGCAGTCAGACCTCCTGGCACCGGGTCCTGCGGATTATCATTATTATCATCAATATTATACATTATACATTATTATTATGACCCGAATAACAGCTTCAGGTCAAGCTAGAAGAAGGGGGAAGCTTATATTACACGGAAATATCTGGTTACACAAGAGCTATAATCACGGGATTAAGGCAGAAGGTCCTCACTAACTTCTTGTATTTAAAAACGTTTTTAACCTTTAAGGCCTTAAGGAAAACCAAGGACCTTTGATACCAAAGACTGTTATTAGATGAATTGAGTAAATGCTTTAAGCCCTCTATTAAGCCCTTGTCACAGGTGAAGCCGACCAGCGAAGGGAAGGAGATATTTCAACGGGAGAATTATTTAGTTATAAATATTAGAAAATAAGTAAATAAGCGTATTTAATAAGCCTTATTTATAGATTTAAATTTAAAATTTATAGTTAATATTAAAAATAAAACTATAAGTAATAAAAGTAAAAGGGCGCTGCTTTTTATAAGTATTAAAAGAATTAAAGGATCTTAAAAATAAATTAATTAAATAATAGGTATTAATTTATAAGTTAAAGCAGGAAATATTAGAAATAAAAAAGGAGTTAAAATATATAATAAAATAGTTAAAAAACATAATATATAATATAATCTCGCCTCTATTTCTTAGAAATAGCCAGGCATTATACACTAATATTATTTATATACCACCTAATAGCCTACTAAGTAATATCTAAATAATATTATCGTATATTATAACACTATCTAATAAATCTAAGTTAATTTTCTGCACTATTAACGTTTCAAGAGTATAAGATAAAGAGAACGGCCAGGTTACGCCCAGCAGAATTTAAACCGTGGTAAAAAGTAAGGTCCACAAGAGGAAAAAGTCGCCAGCTTAATAATATCACGCCGTCACGAAAAACCTTAAAGCTCCTCACTATATTAAGATTATATATTAAAACAAAAAGGAATACTAAGTTATTAAAGATATTACTAAAAAGAAACTGCCGCAGGGCGTTTAAGTTTTAAGGATTAAAGCAATTAAAAGAAATAGCCCTTATTTTTTAAAACCTAGTTTGGTTAGGAAAAGCTAGGGAATCTATACTTTACGTATTTCCGTTTTAAGTACTCTATTTAAGGGAGGGAGCACAACTATACTTACCGACCTGGTTGTATCCAGCAAATCTTTAGTAATTTATTTTATGAGAAGAGTAGATGGTGTTGGTACCTTTAAGCAGTAAGATCCCATGTGGTTGCAGGTTGCGCCGCCGCCGGGGTTGACAAATACTGGCGATTGGTGCAGTAATCCGGGGTCCTGGCATGGTCGGGGGTGGCTGTATTTGAAGAAAGCAGTGGTTCTTGTATTCAAGGCCGGTGATATGTCATCTCTACCTAGGTATTCACCCACTAATCGAGTCTGGTGGACTTGACTATACATGACAAAAGTACAATAGCAACCTGTCATAGGCTTCAAGGTGGCAAAAAGTAAACATACAACACTGGGTATTCGCTGGTCGTCACCGACCCAACTACTAATCCAGCGCTCGCCAGGTTATCGTACGAGATCAGACGGGATCGTGAGTTCTACTGGCGGCTGTGGTCGTATGTGGTGAACTCTAGCGCTAAACTAGTAGATATGCAGACAAGTAGGCCCATCTGGTAGTTACAATCTTTCTTCTAGGTTTCATAATCTCATTGCAGCAAAACAGTCGACCCCCGTCCCGTCTCTTCAGCCAGCTCTGCCGGCAATGACAACAACTTTTGTCTGGCCCGCTCGTCGTCAAACCCCTCTACATGCTCGAAATCAACCAGACGCGCGCCTGCCCCCTCAGAGGCGCGGTCAACCAGGAAGTTGTATCGTTTCACGTCGCCGTGAATTAAGCCTAGGCCGTGCAGCCGACGAACCAGGGCCTCACAGTCGGGCAAGTCGTCGGTGCAGGCTGGCTCGC
Source organism: Metarhizium sp. BCC 4849 (assembly GCA_037953715.1). Taxonomy (NCBI): domain Eukaryota; kingdom Fungi; phylum Ascomycota; class Sordariomycetes; order Hypocreales; family Clavicipitaceae; genus Metarhizium; species Metarhizium sp. BCC 4849. The sequence continues at coordinate 982,412 of JBALJW010000011.1, read as the reverse complement.
CGTCGACCTTTTGCAGCAGGAGACCCATGATCCTGCCGTTCTCGGTCACATGGGCGATGAAGTCGGGTGCAATGGGAGGCTCCTCGGGATGTTGGCGCCGGTGACGCGCAATGACGGAGTATGCCCACGTCTCGTGCTCGATCCGAGGCACGTCCCATTCGAAGCAGGCAATCTTGACAATGGCGGGCGCGCCGTTGAACTCGACCTCGTGCACCCCTGAGCGGAGGCGCTTCCTCCTCCCCAGGCTCAAGACATCGACGTGTTGTTCGTGCCAGGCGGTCCGGATTTCGGGCAGCGGGTTCGTGGACGCGGTTGACACGAGAGAGCCATTATCGTCCCGCGAGATGGTCATGGTGGTCCATGACGAGTCGGGAAGGGCTGGCAGCGCCGGGATAAGTAGATAGGGCCGGCACATGGTGTCGTCGTCGTATACGCCCGAGGGGATTGTGAGGTAGTGGACTCTGCGGCCGATCCGGAGACGATAGTGTCCGTCTTCATCGTCAATGAGCTGAGAGAGGACCTCTAGACGCGACTCAAAGTAGCACTTGAAGCCATATATGTACGGATATTGATACCAACCAGCACTATGGATTGCGGAAAACCGGCTGGTCCTTGGTACCCTGGCCAATTTATTATTGTTTGTTCGGACATATAATCTAATTAAACACACACTACACTTTTAATAATTGCGGTAGGCAGTCGCCGAGTTCTGCCGTCCGCGATAGCACCAGAGTCCATCGACAAGCTTGACGACGCCTTCAAAAAAGGCACCAATTCTCAGACAGATGCAGCGGCATACAACCTCGACGCCTAAACATAGTTGCCCCTGCCCTTCTTCCCCATCATCACGGCCCCTTTGGTCACGTCTCCCTGGTCCAGCACACTCATGCCCAATCTCTTCTCGTACGCCTCTTTGCTCTTTGGCACCGCCGTTCGCAGCGTAAACCACCTCAAGTAGGGCAATGGATCCATAACCTCATCTATGCAATCAATGATCCACCCGCCCAGCCCGAGGCCTTGATACTCGGAAAGCACGTATACATCCGTCAGGTACGCGAATGTGACGTAGTCGGTAGCAAGGCGCGCGAATCCAATCTGTTGAAGCGAATCGGGGTATACGGAATCCCCCTTCTGAGCGACCGTGTCGCCTTCTTGGCGGATCTTGTACAGCCCAAAGCAAAACGATGCATCGACCATAGTCTGGAGTACTTCGTCGGGCATGGCCGCTGCCCAGTACAGGAATTCCTGGGCAAACACTGCGTTGAGGGCCTTGACAGAGATGAGACTTTTGTCGGTTGATATCAAGAAGCCATCTTTGGTCCAATTCCGTGGCTCCGAGGGCAAAGACATGGTGAAATCCTTGTACAACGCTGGGCGGACTTGCTCTGGTGTACAGATACGTTAACTGGTAGTACTTGAACGCCGGGTTGATAGAAGACGTAGCGCGGCGCTACTTGTAGTAATGACAATCTATATTTGGGCGATTTCGGCCGTGTGACTGATACAGACCCACGCCGCGTCTCCGGCAGGGCGTGGCGTTTCATCTGGTGTCCGGAATGGCTGAGTCAACTTCACATGTAGACATGATCAATACAATTACACATGATGCTGCAGAACTGTGAGCGGAATGATTATAGCGTTATCTAGTTGCCCATGTAATTCAATGTTGCAATGCTCCACGGTGCCGGCAGCGTCTCATAGACCCTCCGATCTCGCGCTCGCAGGTATCGTCAAAACACCAAAAATTGACCTCTTCTTTTTTCCAACAACAGTTGAAGCAATCTTATACCCTGATACTACCATCACTCCCATTTAGCCGTAGATGGTGCTTGCCACACACAAAAGCCACCTGCATCGCTCCAAATGCCTCGCTCCGCCCCGAGCATAAGACAGGGCAACAACCCTGATATTTCCACGCGCAATACCACCAGACATCACAACCATCCCTGCAAGTATCTCTAGGTTCAAATATTTCTTTATACACCTCTGGCCACACCGTTCCAAGAGTTACTTCTCGGCCACGCTCTACGGCACCCATGCCAGCGAATAAAAACCCACGCAGCATCCCGGAAATACAACACCATCCTCAGTTCCATGGGTAGCACAAACCAACAATTGGACCAACAGCCGGCCATTCTAATCCGCAAAGCACAACTCTATCCAACATCCGGCCAGCAGTGCGCCACCACATGTCGAAATCTTCTCATCCCAAGACCACCCTCACACGCCGCCGACTGAAAATGCTATAAATTCGCCATGCCCTCACATCTCCCTTCTTCTTCTTCTTCCCCCCTCCGTCCGTAGTCCGTAGTTCGTACCCCAAACGGCCGTCTTGTCCCCCTCCCACAATGACACGAGGCCCCCGAGGCATCCAGGCCGCCCGCAAGCTGCGCCTCAACCAAAAGGAGCAGAACTGGGCCGACAAGCACTACCGCCACCGCGCGCTCGGGTCGCGCTTCCGCTCCTCGCCCTTTGGCGGCGCCTCCCACGCCAAGGGCATCGTGCTGGAAAAGGTGGGCGTCGAGGCGAAGCAGCCCAACTCGGCCATCAGGAAGTGCGTCCGGGTGCAGCTCATCAAGAACGGGAAGAAGGTGACTGCCTTTGGTGCGTTGGCCCCCCTTCCGTCTGCCAGTGTGTCTTGTGAAGAAGGCTGACTGACGGCTTGTATAGTGCCCAACGATGGGTGCCTCAACTATATCGACGAGAATGACGAGGTGCTGCTGGCGGGGTTTGGGCGCAAGGGCCGGGCTATAGGGGATATCCCGGGTGTGCGGTTTAAGGTTGTAAAGGTTTCGGGTGTGAGTTTGCTTTCGCTTTGGAGGGAGAAGAAGGAGAAGCCGCGTTCTTAGGCGGGCCGGATTATACGGCTTGGCCGTTGCAAGTACACCGCCACGAGGCACAGCTTGGGATTGTTGGCTCGGTGTACCTAGTGTGATGTGTGTCGTCGAGTTGATCAGCTGTACCATGTGCTGAGGACAGATGATCATGGCGGCCTTGCACGCATGTAGGTGCCCGATGTGAATCTGCGGCTTTTGTTATGATGATGCGCAGACAGCATCTATTAATGGTGTGAATGAGAATGGGCAACTGTCAGTGCCTTTACCCTGAGCCTGCCAATGTCCAGATGTTCAAGGCAGGTTATGTAAAAGGATAATACACGTGTATCTACCCCGTAGATTACCTCCAACTATTAGCTCAAATTTCTATGGTAGCCATGGCTCCTCGTCCACGGAATATAAGGGGGACTACTTCCAGGGTGGTCATCGCCGAGCCGTGGAGCAAAAGGATCTAGCAATAGAAATATCCCCGATCCAGCTTGTAATGTCTTTTTAGATCTTCTCTCACTACCGCCTGACAGGTAATTGCTTCGCAATTCGCACTTTCTTCTGTGACAATCTCTCACGTCTCCTCACAGGTTAGCAGATGGAGTGTCTTATGCGAAAAGCATAGATAAATTCCCGGAATACGCTTTGCACCACACAAGGATGATGTCCTGGAAGAAAGACTGCTTCAGCATATCTACTGCAGCTACACGCGAGCCCGTAGCCGCATTCTCACACGCTTCACCTCGCTGTAACTACTATAAATTCCACTCCCATATCGCCATCTATCGACCCTCTTCACTTTCAAACAAGTAATAAGCACTTATTACCCACCTGCGATAATAAATTCAACTCGGGTCAGATATTCGTTCAGAAAAATGCTTCCATTCCCACCACCAGCACTCTACGTCCCAATGCCAACAAATCCCATTCCTCAGGCGAACGCAATCAGTGCTCTCGGGGAACGGAAACGGTGTCGCAAAAATCGCCCATGAAAACCCAGTCCTCTTGTTTAGTACAACTTTCCCCAGGATTTTGAACAAAGTCACGGCAATCTACTCTCATCATATTCACAGCCACGTTTTTACAAGAGTCAAGTAAAGTCGAACCCAGCCAAGCGAGTTTATTAAGTATATTTGAACCAACTACCCATTATCATCGTACAAGCTAACATAAGATGTCCATTATCCCAGAATCTTGTGCAGCCGACAATCCCCCCTCCCCACCACCAAACCAAGCAGTGTCAACCAAACACCAACCGCTCAAGCAGCTTCCTCTTTACGAGCTAGCGGGCCTCTGCGACGCAGGGACAAGAGCAGCGTGCGCCTGTCGGTGAATCTCGCGGGGAGGGCTGTTCTGCGCGGCGGGAATGGGCTCGAGGGCACTGGGCGGGTTCGCCGTGTACTTGAGGTGGTCGCCGAGGATCTGGCCGCTGGACAGGATGCCCTCGATGCCGCTGCCCGGGGCCGGGAGGTGCTCCTGCAGAGTGGCAAGGGGGTTTCCCGCGGCACCGCCGGCGGTGGTGTTGGTGGAACCAGCAGAGCTGGCAGAGCTGGTAGAGCCAGCGGCGCCGCCAGCTCCGCCGAGGAAAGTTCCAATGATGGGGATGTTGGACAGGAGGGACGTGATGCCGTTGGCGTTTTGCGGCAGGGGCGCGGCGGCGGCGGAGAGGGCCAGCGTGGCGGCGACGAGAGCAGAGCCGGTGAATCTCATGTTGACTAGGTGTTTTTTGAAAAATATAAAACGATGGTGTGTTGCCGGAACAAGAGTTGTGGATTAAAGTATTGGGCCGAAGAGAATTATGCAGAGTGAACGTAGAGGCTTGCTCGGAGAGAACTAGGAGAGTAGGCAAAAGAGTGAAGTTGCTGTGAGGCCAAGAGACTAGAAGACGACGGACGGGGCGTAGAAACGCCTTTATACATGTCGAGCTGGTTGATTCTGGGAGGAGGGCACTGGCGGGCGCGGTATGGCGACATGTTGGCAGGGCCCGGCGGACTTGCGCACAGCCATGCTGGGTTTGCCATGTGCAATAACACCGGAACTTGGAACATTAGCGGCGGCTCTCTTCAGCGCAGGTGGGCGCGCAAAAGTTACGCTTTGAACACGACTTGGGCTGAAGCGGTGGCTGCTATACGGCGCACTGACGCGGGAGGTTGTCGAGCCGCATCGGGCAAGGCACATGGCCTCGGATCGAACTACATTTCTGGGCAGGCCAGATCGAAACTAGGTTATAATTTGTTTCAAGGGTTTCGTCCCCGATCCACATGGGAAACATGACCGTTGGCCCATCTCTTGCATGGCCAGGATTGGACGAAGGTGGAGTCCAAAACTCCCAATTGAGTCGTTCCTGGCCGCGGCAAATTGTGGGACTCCGGCACTCTGTGGAGTTGCGCGCGACAAAGCGCCTTTATAAGTTCATGTTGTTCGTACCTGGTGCTAGTCTTGCACGGCATCGCCTACAAGGGCTCCTTATACCCGTTGCAGGCCCAGATATGGTCGTGTTTGGCCGTGCCCAGGTCCGGATTCATGAGACATCAAAACGTGCCGTCTGGTCCGTCCCCTGCAGGTTGGAATCCCCATGTGGCAGGATCGGCGAAATCTCCGCTGCTGTCGCCATCACCTCTCAGCTTGATCTTCTCCACATCAAAAGCTTGTATAATGTCATACCAAGTTGGCCTCAGTCTGATCATTTACCTTGGCAAATTGGTTGAATAAACGTACCAACAGATCCGGGAAATGTTGACCCGGCGCGATTCCACCCTGAACCTACGGCGACTAACGCAAAGTATAAGCTCGCGTTATCCCGTCTCGAGTACTACCACAAGCGGTGCCTCGCAACTCGTCTGCCAGAGCCAACAGCAAACAGAAGCCTTTGTGTGACGTTGCACGCGACTGAAACACGGGCGCGCCGCTTTGATATTCGGGCATCTCCCAATACGTCGAGTGCATGAATCTCCAAGTCGACGTAGAGGTGCACCTGATGCAAGATGAAGGGTCGAATATTCAGACAAAACCAAAGCCAGTACCAAACAAAGAAGAATAAAAAAAGGCAGGTCTGTGTAACACAAACAAAGAGGCGCGGGCAAGTGCTTCTGTGGGGCACCGCTATACCGGCCAGTCTCAGTGCAAGCGACGCATTTCGCGTGCAGAAATCCATTCCTAGAGCCAGCGTTTCTGAGTCAGAATTTTTCAAATGACACGGCTCCGGTCGCTCTGTATGGCAGACGACGTTGCGGGGCCCCCGGCACAATGTCTCAGACGCGAGAAAGACGGGCACCGACGTCGAAAAAAGGCTTCCAGATGTCACGATGCGGCCGGGAAGTGGGTCATGCATCTCCGGCCCAGGCCCTGCCGGCCTCCGGGGAACACCGCACCGCTCCATGGACCTCGTCTGCCAGGACCCGTGACGAGTTGGACGCAGGCAAAATGCCTCGTGTCACCAGTATCCTGCCTTCTCTCCGCGTCGCTCTCGTCCGGGCCGTTCTTTACAGTGTCACGGCCTCTCGCGCTCCGTCCACGCCGCACTCGAATGTCTCAGCCCTCGGTCCCATCAGACTGGCCCGGCACGCCGCCCACCGACACGCCTGCTCCGTCCACCGACGCCTCCCGAACAAGCGGCTTGGCATCCGGCCTATGCATCGCGCTTGCCATCATCATAGGACTCACGGCATACGTGCTGAGGGGGAGGATATTCCCCCTTGGCGCCCACACCGCCGCCACGCCGCCACGCCGCTCCGACACGTTGACCCCCGAGGCTCTGGCTCTGCTGCCAACGCATACCCATGACGACGCCGCCTGCCTCGCGGAAACGTCGTCCGTGAGCGGCGCCGCGCCGGGCCCAAACGACAGGTGCTGCTCCGTCTGCACCGAGCCGTTCATGCACGGCGCCCAGCTGCGCAGGCTTCCCTGCGGGCACCAGTTTGACAGGGCGTGCATCGACCCGTGGCTGCTCGGGCGCTCGGCCACTTGTCCGCTCTGGTAACGTGTACCGCGTACGTACCAGTGTCTCGCTGTTGCTAACGCCAGCTAGCCGGCAGAAAGTCACGACGCGGCCGCTGAAGATGTACGAAAAACTGCCCATGTCGCCTCGCCCGACCTTCTTCCCGCCCAGCAGGTGGAGGAGGGACAGGGACAGCTCAAGAGTTGAGTGGACATTCTCCGTGGACGAGACGCCGCGTCTAACGGCGCTGCAGGATCCTCCGGGGAGCTCTGTGGTAGAAAATACACGCAGAGTCTGGCATGCCGGTCAAACTACGCGGGGGCAAAGACGGGCTCCTGGTTTCCGCCCCTCTGGTACTCTGGCGACGGTGTCCGAATCATCGACAGCGGAGACGCGGGAAATGGTGGAAAATCGAGGATGAAGGCACGCTGCTCCAGGTGTAATTAGCTTCAATGTATACAGACTTTTCCCATTGCCTCATTATATCCGCTGATGTAGAATCCATCAAAAATGCGCCTCATGTCCCTGCATCGTCGTCTCAGAGTAGGCGGCAAAACGTATTTGACCACATCAGTAACCTGGCCATGACACTCTACACCAGAATACATTACAGTAAAGTAATAAGCATATAGTATATAGTATACTTCCCAGTGGGCAATATTCTGCCAGGACTGTATCCCCATGACACTCTACACCAGAATACATTACAGTTAAGTAATAAGTAATAAGTATATAGTTTACTTCCCAGTGGGCAATATTCTGCCATGTACTCATAAACTATATCCCCACCATTTCGTCCTGGGTACACGAACCCCCATGAAGAACACTGTACTTGAACCCGTCCCTGTCCCCAATCGGCAAAGACACGGCCACAGTGTCCGCAGCACCCGGATACCTCGTGAGGTGGCCATGCGCCGTCCGGTCCGCCGTGTCCGCCGCCACAATCAGCCCGTACTTGCCGCCCTGGATCCACGCCTCGTCCCTCCCCCTGTACAGACTGATGTGCACCAACCCGCTCATGAAGAGGACATATCTACGCGTTACCGGCACGGTTAGTCGGGGCGGCGGAAAGGGCGCGGCCGTCGAGCACATACTGGAAAGCGGGCGCGTGATGGAACCCGCCGTCGAAGCGGGCGGGAATCACGCTGTACGATGCGTTCGCCAACTCGCCCAGGGATAGCTGCAGGGAGCCCGTGATGCCCGACTCGGTGGATTGCCGGAACGGGTTGGCGAGCTGCCAGCATTCGAGGGTCGATTCGCCGTCCGCGGTGGCGAGAGCCGTGAGGTTGAGGTAAGGCGTGGTGAGGGTGCTGAGCTGCGCGGCGGCAGGGAGCGCCAGGCTTGCTAGGATCAGGGGAGAGGGCAGCATGTTTATGTGCCGTCTGGTTGGGGGAGGGTGAGGAATATCGTCTGCTGGGGAAACGCGGGTGAAGAGCTAGTTAGTCTTTAAGCAGCGTTCAGCGGTGGCCGATGCTGCCGGAGACTCGGCATGGACAGACTAGGTTCCGCAAGGCCAGGTAGAAAGATGGGGTATGGTTGTATAATGTCAATACATCCGCATTTCCGCAGCTACCGAGCTTGCCGGCGTCGGAGGGCTGGCTGATGATTACATGTATGTCTGCACGTGGTGTTACACTTGCAGTTCTTGCACTTGGTGACTTGTTCACAATGCCGGGGTTGGCGCAAGGCATTCGATAGTATCGACGATATCAAGTGTCAAACAGCATCGAATTCATGGCAAGCTAATGAGCGGCCCCGCCAAACATAAAAGAAGCCTCACCTAATGTATCTAATTCTGGCGCAATTCCACTATTCAATCTGGTCCAGCGCGTTGTAAGTTGCCCCGGTTTTCCGACTTGCACCGTCTACTCCGTACCATCTGCCGAATCCCAACTTGGCCCTCAATAGTGCCACCAGGAAATACTTCCGCCATTTACAGAACGCCAATTGTAATTACATGGCGTAAGCAGAATCTCCCAGGAACATAAGAAAGAAATTCGGCACTTCAAGTCGATGACGGTTCTGCCAATACCAGACTAGCGCCACCACGCTCGGGAGTCTGAACCGGCTTCTCCACCGCCATCAGGCCAGGAGAAGAAATACACGGAGCAGTCTCGATCTATAAAAACCAAATATCGTAGCTCGTTTTGCAAGGAAACTCAGTAACCAGGCGCACAATGCTGAAAGAAGGTCGGCAAGTCGCAGCATTGGGTCCCCACCTTGCTGCAGCAAAACTTACGCGCCCATAATTAGTAGTCTATATATACTTTCATAACAAACGATGGTCATCGCAGGATTCCTAGCGTGAATAGTGTAGCGGTTAGCATGCATGCTTCCCAAGCATGCGACCCGGGTTCGAGTCCCGGTTCACGCAGTTACATTTTTGTATTTTTGTACCACAACCTCTGTATTTTTTATTTTTTTTTTTTATTTTATTCTTCAATCTATCCCAATATCGTGCCGGCACTGCATCAAGTACAGCTCAATCATACAAACACCGTGTGCCCAGTTGTACCTCAACTACAGAACCGCATCTCATCGGAGAAAACACCGTACAAACACACATGGCATTTTTTTCTTTTAATTTTTTTTTGCTGACGATTTTGCCCCGGGGCTCTAAAAATACAATACTTGATTCCTTTTACTTAATAGCCTCCCGGCCAAGTCCGAATGCAGCAGAAACGGGACACGGCTCCAATTATCGTCACGGCTCACGAGACACATGGACACTGCATCCGAGCTAAGGCGGTGCCATCACAGCAGCAGGATGAAAAATTGGATAGTACTAACTAATAATAGACATTATCAAATCTTTCCGGCATCATATTCGGGCATGCTGCATCATTTTTCGGGGTGGCCTTCGGGGTGGCCTTCCGGTTGGATCCAAGGGGTCCTGTATGACCTGGACATGTCACTCCGAGTCGCACACGATCCCGCATGTGTGACGCAAGTCAATAGGCATGTCAAGTCTCACCAAATGGCAACAGTTATGAAAATAATACATATCCAATGATAAATTGAGCCGTGGTCCCAATTCTGCGTCCAACAAACTCCAAGCCATAAGAGTACCGTCTGCAAACAATGGCGACTGCCATCACATGCAAGAAAGTAGATGTTGGTGCCAACCTCGCAAGGGCACAACACAACATGTAAGCTTCCCCAGACAAATATACACCCAAGACCCTCTACACAAACACTCACAATGGCAGAAATGGAAAAGCAACGACAGTCTCGAGCGCGAATCCCAGCCAAAATGGCACCACACGTAAACCCTCCCGCAGTGCGTCCAAACAACAGCCTCACCACGACATCCCCAAGTACTAACATCAAAAAGAAGCATACTACCTACCAAACGACATCGTACGCCCACCCAAGGCCCCCAACTCCATGAAACAAAATAGCAAGCTAACACCCGCGGCCAGCCCGAGCAAAATCGTCTCGGTGCGTCCCCCCCCCTTTCCCACCAACACCCTCAACAAACCCAACTAAACCTCACAGACCTCCAACACCAAATGTGCAAACTCCTCCTCAACGGCAGACTCGGCCTCGCCCCCGTCCAATCCCCAAACACGTCCTCGACGTCGCCACAGGCACAGGCATATGGGCCCTCGAATACGGTTCTACTCCCCCCCCCCCCCCTCCGTTCTCTCTCTCTCTCAAAAACCTCACTGACAAACATCCCCTTCAAGCCAAAAACAACCCCCAAGCCCACGTCATCGGCACCGACCTCTTCACCATGCAGCCGGCCGCCACCGCCGCCCCCAACGTCTCCTTCATCCGGCAAGACGTCGAGAAGGAAGAGTGGAAGTTCCCCCATCCCCTGGACTACATCCACCTCCGCTACATAGTAAGCTGCTTCGACGACGCGCAGTCCGTCCTGCGCAAAGCCCACGCCGCCCTCCGCCCAGGCGGACACATCGAGATATTCGACATTGTCCTGCGCCCCCGCTACGCCGGCGACAAGCGCGCCCGCGCCCTCGACAACTGGTGCGCCGCCGTGTGCGCCGCCGCCGCCCGCGAGGGCAGGGACATGCAAAAGGCCGAAAAGTACAAGCGGTGGCTGGAGGAGACTGGCTTCGTCGACGTGGTCGACGTCGAGCTCATGGTCCCCGGCAACGCGTGGCCCGAGGACGACGGGATGAGGGAGATTGGCAGGCACCTCGTGCAAGTGCAGCCGGGGCCGCTGTTGAGCCTCGGGTCGTATTTTGGACCAAGGGACCTGTCGGGCGTGCTGGACGGCCTTGCTCCCGACATGCTGAGGGACATGGAGGATGAGAGCATCCGCCTGTGCTGGCCCATGTGAGTGATTTCGAATTTCCCCCGTGCCTTGCTGGCAAGTTACTCTGGGCTGCTTCTGTTACTAAACTGTTCGGCTTTTAGACACGTTGTATATGGACGGAAGGCGCTCCAAGATGAATCCGCGTAAATGGCCGGTCTTGCACGTCGTTCGCTGAATGGGATGAAAACACGGGAGGATAAAAGGGCACCGAAAGGCATGGTCTAGCAACCAGGTTTTCTCAGCTATACATTAATATTTTTTTTATCATTAGCAGTAGCCGCCCGTATACGCCATCCCTACCATATAATTAAAGCTGCTGACATGGCATGTGCCCAAATATGTGACTTGGTTTCTATGCGTGACATTATGGCTCCACCACTTCGTATCCATGCTGCGCTTCTTGTACAAAATTCATCACGGCCGCGCCCATCTAATGAAGCCATGCGCTGCCAGAGGACCGTCTCCCTCTCTCATACAGCCATTTGCTGTTGAGCCCTACACTTGTGCGCTTGCCTCCAGAGGGGCTGGGAGAGCCTGGATCCGAAAACAAGTTTGCCGACGTACTCTGAGCAAAGGGACTGCCTGATCCAAAGGATGATCGTCGACCATTTCCTAGTCCACCAATACTTTTTTGAAAGACCGGGCTACCCACTGGGGAGTATTGTGAACCAGAAGCCCCAAAGGAGCCCTGAATAAGCGGACTGCCTCGTCCGGACAGCGGTGAGCTAGCATAGCTGCCCCTGCTTCCGACAGATCCAGCAATCGAAGGCGTCCTCGAGTACCGTGGAGGCGTACTGAACTTGGCATCTGGAGTCGGCGGGGCGGAAGTTGGCGGAAGACCCAGCAGCTTTCGTTGGGCACCGGTCAAAGGGATGTCCGAGAGGTCGTCCTTGGCGCGGACAAGTGGTAGACAGGCGAGGCATATTTGAATGAATGGGATGATTTGAAACACGAACCACGCCCAACTCAAGTACGTTCGGAATGTGCTGGAGACACTGCGACGGTGGTTAGCTTGTGATGCTGCCAATGGTGGGCGCACGGCTTCTTACATTTGGGGGTTGATCTTCATTTTGGCAAGCAGTCGAAGAGACCACAGAACTAATAAGGCAACTATATTGTAGGCTATTTGCCGAATATTTTTCTCGGAGAAATTCGTCGCACTCTGCCTTCGGGTGATTTCATTTAATCGCGGATGCCGCCATGTGCCAGGACTGTCAACAGCGGGAGCTGCCTTGGTGGGCGTCGACTGGACAGGAGTCGACATGCTGGCCGGGAGTGCTTTATTCTAGAGGGATATGGTCCAATTCCTAGTATTGAGGGTCGGGGTACTCTTGGAAAGAAGAGCTCTAGGAAGTTGATCTGGTCAGCGCGGCCTACGGTTGGCAGCAAAAGCTTTGCCCGACTTACCGTGTATCTAACGCGGCGTCGTAAGGAAAAAATTGGTGAGATAAATGTTCCGATAGCTCGTAAATAGTCGTTTGCTGCTGGTTAGTAGATGCACTGGGCGTGGGCACGATGGCCGGTGAGCTTCTGCTCCGAGTCGTCGAGGCTGTGATATTTGTTGATGTTGATCGAGGCAGGCGACAAAAAGCGACAGCAACCAGTCAAGTCAGGCGGCCGAGTGGATGCAGGGGTCAAGTGGCGCACGGGCCAAGTCAAGCGTGCGACATGTCGTGGGCCGTGGCTTCCAAGAATGGTGGTGACTTGGAGACTTTGTCCTGGGACTTGGCTGCGCAACAAACGTGGATCGACTTTTCTCAAGCTCAATGCAAGCTGATTCTCGCTGACCACCACTTGCATAAACCCGACATAATCGACACCCATCTAATTCTCGCGTCGCCATCGAGAATTCATCAAAGAAGCGCATTTTACTCTCTCATTCCATAGGCCAACCGTGCCATGGTGATGATGCGCCTTTGATTCCCATCGCAACCCGCGACACTTCCAGCTCAGTACCCGCGATCCTAGCCCTTTTCTCGTCCACCCCCGTGAAGCCTCCCACCATCAATATGGCCGCCTCACCCAGTTCGGACGCGGCCACGTCCGACATCGAAGCCCCAAGCTCTCCTGCTGCTCAGGAAGCCAAGTCATTCATCTCACGCGCTGCGAGCGACGATGAGGATACGCAGATGGCCGATGAACCCACCGAGATCCAGGAGAGGCCTGCCCGTGGCAGAGGCAGGGCTTCAACAAAGGGTGGCGATGCGCCCCATCAGATTGGCAAAATCCGACATCTGAAAAAGGAAGATGGTGAGCCGCTCTGGCGTGAAGATATTCAGTACGACTTCCTCAAGGCCGTTTTCGACAACGAGCAAAAGGTTTTTACCAACTCGTACGATCGCGACATGGACAAGCAATGTTTTGCCGATCTCTACATCGATACCATGTCGCGAAGTAGCAAAACTAGCAAAGTCTTAAGAGACAAACTCCTCAGTGACCGAGATGCAGCCAAGGGCATGGCCATGGTCTGCCTTTTGGTCAACGTTGGCCGCATGAATACCACGCTCAATTGTACGTACAACATGCCCCATCCACACATACCACCAATACATCATTTTTGAAACATCCAAACTAACCGAGCCAAACTTTTAGTCTTTCCCGAAATGAGAGCCCAGCTTCGAACATACCACGCGATCCCGTCGTTACAGGCGCACCAAGATGCACACGCGTACAAGCAACTGCAAGACGCCCCCCGTCTCAAGTCTATCTTGAAGGGCGGTGCTGAGGACAGGGAAGAACCCAATTCGTTGGAGAAGATCAAGAAGGTCCAAGTACCTCGAACCAACCCTGTTAATCTCATTTTTTCCATGTGCCATTCAGCTCAGAAGGTTGCCGAATTGCATTTCCCCAATCACCAAGAATTCCACGACCTCATTATGAAGACACAGTACAGCAGCAAGTCCCGCGCTTCGGCCTTCTTGTGGCTCATGTGGTTTTACCTTGAGTCTGATTTCACCGAGGAGGGCTGTGAGGAAAATCCGTTTGGTGCTGGTGTCGACTACGGCCTAGATGTGGCAAACCAGGGTGTTCCAGAGCTCGTTGAGATGTCGGAGGATGAGCGAGCCAAGGAAAACGTAGATACCCCCGAGGAACTCGTTTTTGGGCGCGATAAACAAAAGACGCGAGCCAAGATTCTCGAGATGGACCAGGCCTATCTGAATGAAAGGGAGACAAAACGCGGAAAACGGGCGACTCTGAATGAGGAAGGTCCTGCTATCCTTCCACGCATCCGTCCTTCTAAACATGATTCGGACCGAGACAGCACAAGATCTACGCCTCCACCCCGACACATGGGAAGAGGTGGTCGACGAGGGTTGGGGCTCAAGTACCAGATCTTTGAAGGGTCATCCCCAGCTCGTCACGGATCGGAAGGTGTTGGGTCGAGGAAACCTCGGCCCCCAACAGCGCATCAGCTTGCTGTGGAAAGAAACCGCAATGAACGTGTTGAGTACATTCTAGACCGAGGGATTCGAAAACACCATCACAAGAGCCGCAAGGCTCGACGCCAGGATGGAGCCGTATATAGAGCATACAGGCGGACCCAGGCCCAAGAAGACCCGTTCCAGGACAGCGACGGTGAGGACGCAATACCACGCAACATTTCCAGCAAAGACAAGACTGCCGTGTTCCGCGAGAGAGGTCTAGGCGGGCTTGCTCTTGTCACTGCCGAGGCAGATGACTATGGCGAAGAAGTCAGTGCCTATGCGGCCGCCCTGAGAAGAGCTTCGCGACGTCTCCGTCGGTGGGTAGGACACGAAACCGAGCTGGGCATTATCGCGCCCATCAAGAACCAGAAAGCATCAGTGAAGGCCAGCGGCAACAAGGGCGGGGATGACAATGAGTTGAATGATTCCCCCACGAAGAATGGCGACGCAAATGGAGATCTTACTATGGGTGACGCAGATATTGACGACCAGACTGCCTTGTTAGATGATGGGGATGACGATGTAGATGACCCAGACAAGACCGAAGTCATGGGCGATTCTGACGTGGAGTAACTGTTGGGCTTATTTCAGCGCACGTCACGAAGCAGATCATGTATACATAGGTTATTTTCTGGCTTTTCTACGGATGCCATCAGATGGGAGTTGAAGGAAGTAACAGGGATAGTGTATTACAACGGATAGTTCGGGTATATGATTTTCTTAGTTGGAATGGGGACTTCCTCCACGGGGGAGTGGCAGCGACAATGATGATAATTTCAAAAGCTTCACCAAGAAATAATTTGTGATTTGCAATTTGTGCATTCGATTCTTTTCATTATCTTCTTCTATTCTAACCCAGGTCCAGAGTATTCCGCTTCGGCACCCGCGGACATTACGGACGCCGGTCCCCTCCCACTGCTCATCAGCCTCCGTCTCACACAAGTTGGTGATAATCGACCCAGCCGGAAGCTTACCTCTCCGAGACCACGAGCGGTGTGGGGCGGCAAAACTGCCCCCAAGTTCCTCGAGTTGCATCCAACACGCATCTCGCTCTCACTATTTATATACAGCCCGCCCGGCCGTGTGTAGCCCAATTATTCAATCACAATTAGTCACTCATTTTTGTTTCCCACTGTCCCTTTTTTTGCCTTGCAGAAAATGCCCAAATCGAAGTCCTCTCAGAGGGGCGCCAGCTCCCCCATCGGCCAATTACTCGGCATCCTGGGCGTGCTAACCGCCCTCCTAGCATCAGTGGTGTACCTCGCGGAGCGGAACCTGGACAAGTTCTACATCTTTGACCTGGACGAGCTACACGACGTGTCCAAGAGGGGCCTTGCCGAGCATGGCAACGACACGCGCGCCGTGGTCAAGTACATCGTCGACGACCTGCACAAGACGCACGGCGCGCACATCAACCTCGAGGAGGACTGGGTGTTTAACAACGCCGGCGGTGCCATGGGCGCCATGTACATCCTCCACGCTAGTGAGTACACCGGCGTGCGGACCGAGTGCGAAGATGGCCCAGGCTGACCAACGACAAGGCATTACGGAATATCTCATTATTTTTGGTACCGCGTTTTCCTCATCCAGGGGAAGGGGGGGGGCGCAGGGTGCAGGCTAACAAGGTGGTTTTAGGAACGGCGATTGGCACCGAGGGCCACACGGGGCGGCACACCGCAGACGACTACTTCCACATCTTGACGGGCGAGGAGTGGGCGTACGTGCCGGGCGAGTATGAGCCCGAGGTGTATCCCCCCGGCAGCGTGCACCACTTGCGTCGCGGAGAGGTCAAGCAGTACCGGATGCCGGACAAGTGCTTTGCGCTCGAGTACGCGCGGGGATGGATCCCGCCCATGCTCTTTTTCGGCTTTGCGGACGGCTTGTTCAGCACCCTTGACTATCCGACTTTGTGGAAGACGACGCATTTGACGGCCAAGCAGATGGTTGGGAACTTGCTCAGGGGTAAATTCTAGGCACGGCGCGCGTGTGTGTGGATTTGGCTGGTCAATAATTGGGGGACTTGTCGATGGAATCTGCCTTGGTCACCTGGCATGATGTATCATATGGGAAAATGTCTGGAGTATGTGAATTGGGGGGAGTTGGGGTAGGAAGCTAGCTGGCGCTTGTACTTTGGGTACGAACCGCCATTGCGGTTGTGCGTCACGAGATGCAACGTAGTAATTTTATAATTAGACAGACAGTATGGGATCGGGTGTATAGTAAACGGGCCGAGGGGGGGTTATAGTTCCAGCAACACGCTGCCCAAGTTGAAAGAAGCTTTGCATTTTGTCATGTTTCGAGGGCATGAGGCACATGACATGGCCGAGGCAACTCTCATCCAACTCGTCCAGGCGTCGAATCACGGCGCATGGGTCAAGAACCTTTCCCTGTGCATTATGGGCAGGGTGCTAGGATATCCGGCATCGTTTGCTTTTGGAATGAGCTGCCAAGCATTCAACCTATCATATAATAGAATGCTTTACATGCCATAAAATATACAGTACTAATATATTATACTACTAATATCAAGTCTGATTGATATCCAGGTACTTGATGGGTCGTGAGCGCACCCAACAAAAAGAGTGAGCCCGCCGAGCGATTCACATCAAGATAGCCCCGAAACACCAAGCCTCGCAGATCTTGGTGCCAAGGGAACTATAAGTGAATATGAACGACATTTCCACTTGGGTAGCCCGCCGTGTTGAGGAGGTTTCCCTGTCGTTCCAAACGAAACTTCTATCAGAGTCTTGGCTGCAGGGTAGTATGAATTTGCGGCGGTCTTGCCGAGGAAGACAAGCATGGAACCTGAACAGCCACAGGGTAGTAGAAATAGAACCAGAACATCTTGGCCCGCAGGTAATAGTGTGATTGATTAGGAGCAATGGGGCAGGTGGAAATGTATGCCATGGCGCATAGCGTTAATAGGCGTTTGTGGCGTTTCGACAACCGCTCAATCTTGTGGTTTGAAGGGGTTGCAGAATATTGATCAATTGATACTCTACCTACAATGCTCTACATACTACAACTCAGGGGAGAAGGGGACATGGAGGCTACCAGACTTTCTTCTTCACGCGCAACACCCCAAAATGAGCAATGCTCCTTCCCTCCAGTCTGTCCATGAGGCATCGTACAGTACACGCACTACGAGATGCAAGCTGCCAAGGTGCCAAGCCGCACCAATCAGCAAAACCAATTAAAAGCACTCACCCCGCTCCTCGTACCAAGTTTGTTTGGCCGCTGCGATTCATGGATGGCGGCATCTCCCATGGACAAATTCCGGCATCATGGCAAGAATGCGGTGCGAGGGGGGCTGGTGGCCACGTCTTGATCCATGCAAGCGGAACCCCAGACGCCTTCCAGGTGCCGAAGACGAGCAAAACAGCCGACCACCTGTCACCGGACACCATCAAGCAAGCTGACGACTTGTGCAATATCGAGCTTCCCTCTTGGGACAGTGGCTGCATACGATTGGGACCAGAAATAACTCTGCCCAGCAACTTTATCCCAACAGCGAGATTAACTACAGCACTAGGCCGGCAATCCTTGCCCAAGGCCCCAGATTTCGCCCGGATGGTCGCATGTCTGCCTCCCAGATCAACGCGCCAAGGTCTTGGTCCCAAGCATTTTCGTCAAGTCGAGTTTCGTCTTCGGAATTGCAACCACGGGGCTTGCCGGGGAACCATCGTTCTGCAGGAGGTCTTATCGCGAGCCATCTTCTCTCGTTCAAATCATGGCCGACATTGCTGTAGGGCTCTCCCACGCCGCGCCTCCTGACCTCTTCCTTTGCCAAGACGAAGCATCCCCGCCGGTGCCCAGATAGAGATATCTCAGAGGGCCATGTGGGTGTGTAAAGCCAAGTGCTTCTCTCCTTCTCCAATCCCGTCGCCGCGTTTTCGAAAGAAGCCCTCGAGTCCTTCCCCAGGCACGCCCACCGGCCATTCCTGTGCAATATGCCCGCCAACATGGGCTCCTGGCCAAGCCTCCAGGAAGGCCATGCTGTATCTTCTGGCTCCTTTCATTCCAAAATGCCATCTATAAGACGGGGGTAGGAGCCCTACTTCGCCAAGGGACGCAAAAAACGTCCCATCTCGTCTTCCTCCTTCCCCGTACAGTTGCCGTCCGCCACGTTGAGCCGCCCACCAGGCCATTTTGTGTTGCTTGCTACTTGGGGAAACAACTGGACTCACAGCACGCGTCATTATGCCCACTGGTGATAATCTGGCCGAGCCGGTGGTGGGAGCCCAGCTTCGCGCCGAAGCCACAGATGAGAAGCGGGCGTCCCTCCAGGCCGTTCAGAAACACGACGCTGCTGTCCAGAATAGCGTCGTCGCCCCGGGCGATACACAGGAACTCGATGAGACGTCCGTCCTACCGACGACCGAGGAGCTGGCCCTTCTGCGTCGTGTACCCAATCATATTCCACTGAAGCTCTTTACAATCGCCTTTATTGAGCTCTGCGAGCGCTTCTCGTACTATGGATCCACGGTCGTGTGTAAGTATATACACCACGGGGAAACCCGTTCTATGCCGCCATTTGGTATCCCAGAAACAAAATACTAAGAAATCGCCGTAACCAAAAGTCACCAACTTCATCCAGCAACCTCTTCCCCCCGGCTCGACAACAGGCGCCGACCCAACGCAGCCCGGCGCCCTGGGGATGGGTCAGCGCGCCTCGACAGGCATCACCATCTTCAACCAGTTCTGGCAATACTTCATGCCTCTGTTCGGCGCGTGGGTGGCCGACGCCAAATGGGGGCGGTACAAGACCATCAGCGCGGCCCTGGGAGTCAACCTCTTCGGCCACGTCATCCTCATTCTGTCGGCGATCCCGCCCATCATCGTCCGCCAGGGCGCCTCGCTGGGTTGCCTGATCACGGCCATCATCATCATCGGCTTTGGCACGGGTGGCTTCAAGCCCAACATCAGCTGCCTGATCGTCGAGCAGCTGGGCGAGCAGCGCATGTTTGTGCGGACCCTCAAGAGCGGCGAGCGCGTCATCGTCGACCCGGCCGTCACCACGGAGCGCATCTACAACTGGTTCTACTTCTTCATCAACGTCGGCGCCCTGGTCGGGCAGCTGACCATGGTGTACGCCGAGATGCACGTCGGCTTCTACCTGTCATACACGCTCCCAACCATCATGCTGGGCTTCTGCCCGCTCGTCATGTGGTGGGGGCGCCGGCGATATCTCCGTCGCGAGCCCGCCGGGTCGGTGCTCGTCCCGGCGCTGCGGACCTTCATGCTCGCTCAGCGCGGCCGCTGGTCCATCAACCCGTTCCAGACGCATCGCAACCTCCACGACGGCACCTTCTGGGACTCGGTCAAGCCCTCGCGCTTCTCGCCCGACACCCGCCCGGCCTGGATGACCTTTGACGACGCCTGGGTCGACGAGCTGCGACGCGGATTCGCCGCCTGCGCCGTCTTCTGCTGGTATCCCATCTTCTGGCTGTGCTACAACCAAAGCAGGTCCCTCCCTCATCCCCCTCTAAACCCCTCTCTTTTCTTTTCTTTTCTTTTCTTTTCTTTTCTTTTCTTTTCTTTTCTTTCTTTTCTCTTCTCCTCACTAACCATTGACGCACAGTCAACAACAACCTCATCTCGCAGGCTGCTGTCCTCCAGCGCAACGGCATCCCCAACGACGTGCTTTCCAACCTCAACCCCTTTGCGCTCCTCATCTTCATCCCCCTCAACGACTTCTTCATCTACCCGGCCCTGCGCAAAGCCGGCATCCGCTTCACCCCCATTCGCAAAATCACCGCCGGCTTCTTCGTCGGCTCCGCAGCCATGGTCTGGGCCGCCGTCGTCCAACACTACATCTACCAGACATCCGTGTGCGGCAGCTACGCGTCGGGCACCACCCTCGACGACGCCGGCGAGACGGTCAAGTGCCCCGCCGTCGAGATCAACGTCTGGGCCCAGACGGGCTCCTACGTGCTCATCGCCCTCGCCGAGGTCTTTGCTTCCATCACCTCCCTCGAGTACGCCTACTCCAAGGCCCCAAAGAACATGCGCTCCATGGTCCAGGCCGTCGCCCTGTTCATGACCTCGTTTGCCGCCGCCATCGGCTAGGCCTTTGTCAGCCTCGCGTCTGATCCGCTGCTCGTCTGGAACTACGCTATTGTGGCCATCCTGGCCTTTGTCGCCGGCACCTGTTTCTATTTCCAGTTTCGGAACTTGGATGTCCACGAGGACGAGCTGAATGAGTTGCCCGAGGGGCAGGTGGGCAAGGTTGACGCCGAGGCACCTTTTGCGTTCAAGGATGAGAAGAGTTAGTCTTTGTGTCAATGGGAAGGTGTCGTGTACATAGTTTACTGGGCATGCGTGAATGTTGTCGTCGTCGTCGTCGGCGGCGGCGGCGGGGGTTCGACTTAACTTGACGCATTTTGGATTAATGGGGCAGACTCGACTACTATTGCGGATAAGACTCGTTCTCGCACCACCTATAATATAAGCCTGCGCCAAAACCGAATGGTTCCAACGAGTATTGCAGCATCGCGATGCGGTCAGCAAAAGCACCTGTAGGTTCAGTCATGTCCGTCATAAACTGCATAGTACAATGTTTATTCCTCGGATATGCAACATGCGCCAAAGCTACTGTAGCACAACGCCCAACATATACAATGCTCGATACTCCAGTTCAATAAATCCCCGCAATCCTCGGTACGTAGATTCCATGTCCGCCGTGACCAGTGCCTCATTTTTTTTGTTCTTCTTCAACCCTGGATAAAAATGGCGCTCTTTCGTAATAGTCTGCTTTCCCATGGCTTCATTCAAGGCATCCTGTACTTTTTTATCCTACTCTGGGGAATGTCCATATCACCGTTTTAACCCTCAAAATCAATACCCCCAACGCCCAGAAAGCCTCGTAGATTATGTGTCATGAAAATAGGGGGGCGTGTCGTAACATGCGAAACGTGTGGCTGGCTTCAAATCCGTACTCGATCCACTACATGGTGTTGTTGTTTGTGTAAATATAGCAGTTGACACTATGCCAGCCATTGTTCTTCGTCTCGCTTCAAGCCCCGCATAACAAGTCCGTCGTCTTCATCTGAATCGTCATCCTCATTCTCGTCGTGAAGCCTCAGTTGTTCCACAGACGTTGTTGTGGCATTGAGCTTATCGTCGGCGGCAGATCTCTGTTCTAGTTCGTCCTCGTCCAGCATCCATGTAAGCCCGTTGGCCTCCTCTTCGAGAGGGAACATTTCTCGGGCATATTCCTCCAGTCCCCGAGGGCCTTCCCAGAGCTCAAGGGCTTCGGTAGGGCAGCTCACCTCGAGCTTCATGTCCCCAAAGTAAGGTGGCTGTCTTTTGGGGTCCGTCTCGCTAAGCTTGAAAAGCTTCTCAAGTGCCTCCAGTTGTTCTCGGTAGCCAGTGGGAATTTGGACCTTGACCTCAATGGGGCCACGGACGTAGTGTACGGGACGGCCAACGCCTCTTGCAAACAGTCTGCAGGCTTCTTTGGGCGACAGATATTCATAAGCGAGAGCAATCCGCTCACCCTTCCATTTCGAAACGCCGTCTTTGAATAACTGTACAATTGCCGGCCCGACGTCGTGTTCCGCGTCCAGCCAAGGAAGCTTGGCATCCTCGTGAAACGGTGCTTGCCATATGAAAGACCCATCTTCTTGCAGCTCCATGCAAAACAATGGATATGGGCACGACGTGAAGTTGTTGTTATAGATGCCCGTGTAAACAAAGGTCGCGGGGAGGTCGAGCTTTCGGACATACTCTTCCACCTCGTGTTTTGCTGCCCAAAGTGGTAAAGAGGGCCAGTCCTTGTTGTAGGCCTTGTGATCAGGCATCGACGAATAGATGTAGTGTTGGACCCCCGCCTTCTTGGCAGCATCAGCTAGAGCCACACCAATTTGAACTTCATCGCCGTAAAATGTCGTGTTTATGAAGGCCAGCTGTGCGCCACGGAACAGATTTGATATCAGGTCATGGTTGACGCCGACGCCGGCAATCGGACCATTTTGCGTAACGTCTTTGTTTTCATTTGTAGGATTGTGCCTGGTATACAGCTCACCCACAAATACTGTCACGTTTGGATTAGTCGAGACCTCGGTGGCAACAACACCTTCAAGATTTCTCAATTGTGCTCGCACGCGATATCCGACGGCTGTGGCGACACGAATCAGGGACGCAGCCTGGCGCCCGCTTGCGTTGGTAATAGCGATGGTCTTGTCTGGAGTTGACATGTGTCGCTTGGGCGGGCGGAAAGTCAGAGAGTTGTTTCTAGAGTTGGCCAGCGGAGACGACTCTGAGTAGGACGATCGCGAGTGCTTGTGTTGTTTGCGGTAGCTGTTACTCTGGTCGTTGGCAATATGAATCGGGATGCTGGCTGCCATAGGGCCGGTAATTTGGGCTGGCATGGTTCGATCCCTGTCGCTCTCGACGTGCTGGCTAGGTAGGGTGGGAAAGCGCAACGAGCGATGGTGACAAGGAGATGCGCGCAAGGCAGAAGGCTTCCTTTCCGTGCAGCATGCAACAGGCGAGGCCACCGTGGTTTCGCACACGACGGCCCGCCTGGGGGAGCAGGTAGATGTCCTGGATACTTGGGCGGGATTCACAGGGCACTCCAAAGGCCAGAAGGCTCTGGGCGACGTTGGTTTGGTGGACGGTGAGGAATGAAAGTCTGTACGTAAAATACAAGTGCTCAGTGGGCCGACGATGGTGCGAGGACAGGAACTGCTGGCCAATGCAGGCGACTCACGACGGGCGCACGACAGGCTATGTCTGAGCGGGGTGGTCAATTATTGGTAACCGGAATTTGGAATTGGAGCGAGATCGTGAGGTCAGCTGGATGGTGTGCGGTTCGCCGAGGGCTTCGCGGAGAAGTTCCTCGAGGCGGTTCTGGCGAGCCAAAGGCTAGAGTCGGGATAGGCTGCTAGACGGTGCCTGAGACAGGCAAGGGGAAGGGTCTCGCAGTAGTACTGCTATGGTATGGTGTATGTATGGATGGATGCGTCGCGCGCAAACGCCTTTTGACGTGGTCCGGTTCGTGGTTGGGTTGATTGAGGTGGGCACTTTTGGCCGAGAGCGATGGGGAATGGAGGGGCACAGCACGCAGCCGCGCAGGACCGGAGTGTCGCCACGGCCTGACCGTGGACGCGCTGTGCGAAGGCGGGCGAGGATGTGCTGAAGCACGAACGGATGCGGCCTCGCAACTTGGGCAAAGGGGTGCAGACGGTCTGTTTGACGATGCTCGCACCGGAGGTTGGCAAGTTCTGAGCCAGCCTCCCTCTTATCGACGCAAAAGATAGGGCCTCAGACGACGAGATCGGATGGTGGGGTTCCGGGCAGGCGCAGGCGCAGCGGAAGTCGGCTGGCAGGAGCAATCCAGTTGATAAGAGCTCGAGCTGCTTCCCAAACGACGACTCGAATGCCAAGGCCGTGTCTCAAATATCGATGCCGCTCGTGATATGCAGGAGATACGAGGAGAAGGGAAGGAGCAAGAAAACGAAGGCCGAGGCGAGCTCGAGCACGAGAATCAAGAAGAGGGCGCCTCGATGCAGGTGTGTTATGGTGGTATATGCTGGATTGGCACAACAAGAATCCGGGGCCGAGGGCGGAGGCCACGGGAGACGTGAGGGAACACACGATGGCAAAGAGGCACTGGGACGACCTGGATGGATCTGCTCCTGCCTCCACAGGTTTGGGACCTGGACCTGGACCTGGACCGAAGTGGCACCTGCCCCGAGACGCAGTCGTAGTAGTCGATCGACCTCTCTGCCTGGGGATGGCTGCGCATGCGGTCTGCTGCGCTTGATGCTCCATTGCTCGATTCTCGATGCTTGGGCAGGCCGAAATTCATCTCCTGGCTAGCGAGTCCACCAGCAATCAGACTGCAAAGGAACCACGCAGGTACCCTGACCGCTGTGGCCGCACGGCGCATCGACCGCGTAGCGCCGGGGTACTCCATGTCGCTCAAACCTGCGTCGCAAAACCTGCACCGATTCATCGACACACGCCCGTCAACCAAGAGATAACAGCCAACAGGCTTATCAGTGACAGGTAAACGGGCGACGGGGGCATGGAGAAGCTACAGAATGGCTGAAAAGTCTGATGGTGGGTGGATGCGCCAGCTTGATGGACATCGGCGTCAGTGTTCCATGGATGCGCCGCCACAGACCTTCAACACATTGCTGGTATCTCGTCCCGACTTGCCCGCCCCTATATCAAGTAGGCAGACAGACTCTGAGCACTAACTGCCAGTTCAGGAGAATACCAGCAGCTCATGCGCGCCAACAGCTTATCCTCCCATCCTACGCAGTCTGGGTTGGGTGCCCGGATTCTGCCGACACTAGCATTGCGCCGTCAAAAAATAAGCAGACCTCACATCATCAACAGCCCTGAACAAGAATAGTGGCCCTTGACCAAATGACCCTGGGGCCCAACTAATAACCTCCAGGCATTGTTACGATCCGTAGGAGGTTTCCGAGGGGGGCCTTCAGTCCTTGCTGCTCCTCTACAATATAGATTCTGGGGCTGGCCAATCGCACTACATGTGGTTCTAATGATCAACGACCTTCGTCAGTCGCAGGCCATGAAAAGTCATGACGATTGTGCAATGGCTATGCTGGATTGCATGATGCCCATTTCCAGCGCAATTCCGCTAAAACCCTTAACCTTGGAAAACGTTGACACGAGCCCAAGACCATTGAAATGACAAGTTACTGTCGGAAATGAGACGCGGCTAGAGGGAATCCGACCTTTGGTTTTTGAAGTGCCACACATGCGCTCTGTGCACCGCAGTATCCCGCGGCTAACCATGACATCGTCACCGCGACAGGCAATCGCCCATAGGCATCGTCAGGAACTGAGAGCCCACCATGCCGCCTCCTCTTCTTGTTGCGGACAGTCTTCGTTCACTGGCTCCCAGCACTGCAAAGTGAGCTCACACTTATGCTTGTTTTAGCCTCAAGATGCGGTGAGCCTGGAAACAGCCGGGCTTGCACAGCAGGCAGATTGGATGGGAATCGTCATTCAAAGGAAGCCTCACTTCGACCTCCTGGACTTTGTAGGTATGGTCATTTGCCAAGTTTCTCCCGCAATGCACTCTGGCCCAACTTTGGGATTGGCAAACACATAACATGGTTGTCGGGGCCAATGGCTTCCAGGCCAATTACTCGTTTTGCTGCCATCATGTTACTGTCACCTGCAACGTTATAAGACAAGCTATGTGGGTGCTGCATTAGAATTAGGTAAAGTTTTCTGCCCTCTCTCCAGTTAAAATTTTTCGCGTTGAATCAGTTTCTCATACCGTTTACAAAAGGTTGTCCCAAAACGGGGCAGTCTGATTGTCCAGCCCAAGGCCCGCTCGAACACCCCACGACAACCCGACTCATGGGCATCAAATGGTCACAAGACTGGCTGGGTGGCTCGATCTCAGTGTCCATTGTCCATGCTTCCTTCGTGGCTAGTCGATAGCGGCGGACATGGTAGTGGCCCGCAACTCTAGGTCGAGTTGTCAAGGCTGTAAAGTGGCTCTTGGGAGAGTTCACCACCACTGATAGCACCACGGGTCATATTTGCTATGTCCCTACGTGCTGGGCAAGCAACGGTTCAGAAGTTGAGGCAAAAAAAAATGGGGTTTCTAGTTCGTGTTTTCCTATTCCAACTACTCTTCCTCGATCTCACAATGTTAACTAGCATCATGACTGTGAAGCAAAGCGCCAGCCTGAACATGATCTCCAATTCACCTCCGCAAGTACCTGGCACAAATAATAACTAAATGACCCCGGCTTTAGTGCGCCCGATTTCGATTCCAAGCCATTGGCCCAAAGCGTCTCCAACAACAAGACCATGCCCCATCAGACACACCGACATATCTCCTGAAGACGACGTGGCGTGAATTTACCAACGACGGATTATTGTTCGCCTTCTTGCTCACCTGCTACTATTATGCTGTGCACTTGTCGGCCCCGCGCCCCATTGAAGAAGTGTGCCCGCGGGCAGTTAAGTGATGTCAGAGATTGATTGAGCGGTCTGGGCGCAAAAGACTGTCTCTGAGCATGGATAGTAGTATAACGAACAGGCCGGAAAAGGGTTGTCTGAGCTGCATGAACGTGACACATGGGAGGCTGGCCAGAAGTAGTTACCCCAGATTTCTGTATTGGGAGTTGAGACATGCCAGCAAGCAACCTCGGCCCTGGGCCCTGGCCAAGTACATACCTTGACACGGGACATTAAATTGCATCTTTGATGCACCGCCAATGACACAGCAGTACACCAGGCCTGGCAAAAGCAATAGTATTGTGCGACATGAGATGGTATCGGCATTGCGGCGGGTGTGCTGATCCGTCCTGCCGTTCTGGGGGGAGGAGCTTTCCCGTGAAAACCATGACATGCAGCTCTTTGTCGCATGCAGGAGAATACTACAAGGGGAGCTTGCATCGCCTAGTTCTCACCAATTTTAGATATGCGGGGGATGCAGACGACCAGGCAGACTGCCCAGGTGTCTTGGTTGTGTACTACACATCTCAGCTTATTACATACAGCACGGACGAAGACGTGTACGACGACACCAACGAGGTCAACAGTCGTGCTAGTAGTATTCCGATCTTTGTCACCGAGAAACAATAATGTGTTGGCACTTGAGAATCACGTCTAGTCCCAGCCTTCCGGATTCTTTTCCCGGTCCAAGCCATGGCCAAGTCGTAGGATGCTGCTTATCTCTGGCCAGTCACGAATCACACTTTCGGATCACGTTATTGACCAGCGGGCTTATGTTACGGTAGTACCTCTCGCAGCACGGCCTAGCAAGTAGTAGACGTATTGGTCCGGGGCAGCTCGAGCACCGGCAATTAGAAAAGCATTGTGTTTTTTTCCCTCTTCTCTGCGGCCATCGGGCGCCTTTCCTTCCCTAACAAGCTTTGGTGGTTGACCATCAATTGTGTTTTGCGGGCCGATCCTGAGGGGGCGTTGGTTAGACCTGAGGCGACCGCAGCCAACATGAGCTAGGCAAGTTGATACAGCCAATGACGAATTATGTGTAATACATTAAATCACGGATCATAGTTTCCAGCACATGTCATATTTCACAATTGAAGAGTGGAGTGGAATATACGGGGCATGGACAGATCAAATATTATGCCAAAGATGGCCGTTGAGTGCTATCGCGTTCGCAACCCAGCACTGCTATCTAGACGGGAAGTGTCTGTGTGCTTCCCCAGATGGCCGGCCCCATAGCCCAGGATCCAGCATGTCCAGTTCATCCAGGGGCAGTTTCTCGACCCATGACGCTCCAGACGCGGAATTAGTGCCGGCGGTATGGCTATGTGCCAGGGAGACGTCAAGAAAACGCTAGTGACCAAGGTTAGCCCAGTGTTCCAACCTGTTATGATCTCCTTCTTTGGGGCATAAGGGGGGGGTTTTTTTTTAAAGGCCCAGATTCGGGGACAACTTACCCAGTCCATATTATCTGCTGGCCGGATCCACGACGGATCAAAGCCTAGGTTACTCCCAAGAATGGCCTCCGACGTTGCGGGCAGTGGAAAGTCCATTGCTGGACTAGCATTCATCGTTGGCTGGGCCATGGGGAATGATGTTGGCCCTGAAGATGAGTTCGCTCCTGTTATCAAAAAAAGTCAGTACACCATCCGTGTGTCCTTCTCCCGGCCGTGGCAAATAGGCAGGCGCCTTCATACCTTCAATCCAGATACTAGAGAGTAAATCCGGCTCGCCAGTAGAAGTACTCTTCTCCGCTGATGATGACCACCCAACCGACCCCGAGGACGGGTATTCCGAACCTCGTGTTGGTATCCTCACTTCCTTGTCCACTGGATCCCCTAATTTACTCAACATGGCGGCCAGCGCGTCCGCCGTCTTCCTCAACTCAGCCACGTTCTCGGATACCTCTGTCCAAATCATATAGGACCGCTTCAGCATGCCTTTGAGCTCCTCCTTGCTGGGCTTCTTGCCGTCAAAGTCGAACCCTTCTCCATCGGGATAATTCTCGTTCTTGATCAGCAGATACACAATCATGGCCGCTAGCAAGTAGTCGTGTACGGCCAGGGACGACAGGAACCACGACGTGGAGCTGAGCACGTTGCCCGGCTTCGAGTGCCTCCATATAAGGTACTGATTTTGGAGCAGCGACAGCGCCGCGTCGATGCCCTGCTGGCGAGAATAGTTGTGGTCCTTGTCGGGAACGGGTTCGGCGAGATACCGTCTGTGTAGGACGCAGCGGCACTTGTTGTAGAGTGCGGCCAGGCCAAAGCGCTGGGTCAAAAGGACGGGCGTGTCGCCCACGCACTCGTCTAGGGGGCGGATGCGCATGAAGCCCGGGAGAGCGCCCCATGTGTCCTGCAGAACGGCGTCGAGCCGCAGCACGTCGGTGTACTCGGGGGGTGAGAGCGAGTGCGCCTGGTTGGCGATTTGGCCAAAGACTCTGATGATTTTGGTCTTGTTGATGGTGTACGTCACGTGTGTGTACTCGGTGGCTGGTCTCGCCGGGGGTAGGGATGTGGAATCTTCGTCAAAGTCCTCGTCTTGGAGGTTGGACGGGGGGCGCGTGTCCGACTCGATGCCCTGCAGCATGCTCGGCAGGCCCATGTGGAAGGAGACGATGAGCTCGATCTGCACCGCCATGTTCCATAACCTCCGCCGCATCTCGCCTTCGTAGGGGGATATATTGGCCAGCTTGGACGGGTCACGGTGGAGGCCCATCTTGAGCAGGAGCCGGATGCATACGCCCGAGAGGACGTAGCAGTTCATCTGGGCCGCGCGGTTGAACATGAAGTGGGATTCGACGTAGAGCAGGAACGCGGGCAGCGTCGTGGACGTGGGCTGCGTGTACTTGCCCCAGATGAGGGCCCAGCCGGCGCAGGAGCGGTAGTGCTTGATGCGGTCCAAGATGGGGACGGGCGAGTCGGCTGAGAGTTCGTGGGGGGCGGCGAAGCTGTTGAAGAAGATGCCCAGCGCGAGCATCATGAAGAGCTGAGCGAGCCAATGGAGGGTTACGTCGTTGGAGTCTTGCCAGAACCGGGCATACTGGGGGAGATGTTAGTATGAGATGGCAGATGGCCGTTGATGAGAAAGGAGGGTGAGTAGTTTTACCATTTTTGTAAATGTAGGTCGATGAATAATATCTGCTCTTGCGTGAGAAAGTGTTCACGGGGTTTGGCACGAGGTGGCTCACGTTGAGAAGGACTCATGGATGCAAAGTATCTCTTAATCAACCGATCTGCAACATGCCTATCCGGCAGCTGTGCGATGAGTTCGTCCCTGTTTGTCGGCGGAATCGTCGGGCACAACAGCATTTCAGGCGCATCCAGATCATCCGTCGACAAGATCCCTTCCTCGTGGGCCCCCGTATCATCAAAGTACGTTTTCAAGTCCTCAATCTACAGAACCCTGATTAGCATCTCGTCTATATATATCGCGGCACGAGCCCTGTGTGATTGCAAACTTACGTCCTCGAGCATAGCCATGCAGTGCGTGGCCCCGACATAGGTCGTCCCATGCTCCCCCTTGACCACATGGCCCTGCAACGAGGGCACGGCGCTCCCCTCGCTGCTTCTCCCCGGCGGCTTCGCATCTCCTTCGTTCTCCATCATCTCCCGCACCAGGCTCTCGAGGCGCTTGAGGCGCGAAGTCATGTTCTTGGCCGGGGGCTTCTTCTTGACGGGCCTGGGGGCGTAGACGCACTGGTCCATGCGGCCCTTCTTCTCGCACTGCGAGCATGGTTGCTGGCGGTCACATTTGAGCTTGGAGTTGCGGCAGGGCGCGCAGGAGAGGAGGATCCGCGTGCGCTTCTGGACTTGTTTGTCGCCGGGGGAGGGCTCGCTGGGGCTGGAGTCTTGGGGCATGAGGCTGCTATCTCATGCGCGGGTGTGTGAAGGGCGGAAATACAGTCTGTCGCCGAAAAGTGTGTACAGCGATATACTAGTATAGAGCGCGATAGCCGGGTACCTGATCTGGTCAAATACTCTCTGCCTCCCGCTGCAGTGATCGGCCGAGAGGTGTGGGTTTCGAGATGTATGTACGATGAAATGAGAATGAGATGTGATGCAGCCTTGCTGCGAGGACTGCAGTGTCTGCCACGGTTGCATCGCCTGTACCGGTTCGGCACTTGCCTCGATCGGGTTTAACAGCTAAACTCCAGCCTACCACTGCACCCTCCCCGACTCGCCGTGGGAAAGAAACAAGGGCACGCAGAACACCGCCAGAAACGCTACAAGACGCCCTTGATCATCACGAAATTGTCATTATGCTACAAGAAATTACTCAGGCGCCCCCGGCAGCCTCTCAATCACATACTTGCCCCTCGCCACGCTCATCAACGGCACCCCTGCAATTCGACGGATGCGCCGTTTCAAAAGCTTATCGTTGGTGCCCACGATGTATATCCTATCCTTGGTCACCCTGTCCACCAGACAGTCGTCCGCGTACGTGCCCTTGTGGTCGCACTCCAGTCGCTGCCACCGCTCGTCCCTCGCAACCCGCAGCGCCAGCCGGTACTTTGGGCCCAGCTTCTCCAACTCCGCCATGACACACGACGTTATGATCGGGTTGCACTTGGCGTACAGGCAGTCCATCATGGACTCTAATAACGACAGCTTTCGCTGCACCGTGTGGCTGAGAAAGTTGGTGTCGACGAGGACGTTGTAGGGAGGCACGAGCGCTGTGTTGTGCTGGAAGAACATGTTGCTGGGCATCTGGGGTGCTTCTCGGATCAATTCGCCATTGATGGTCTTCTTCTCTTTGGCTTTGGCTTCTTCGTCTTTTTTCTGGTTTGTTTTGAGCCGTGCGTCGCGCAGGCCTATTACTCGCTTGACCTGGACATTTGGCGAAACGTTAGCAGGCTCGGTTCTGAATGGTATTTTGGTTATCGATAAGGACTGACCTGGCCGAATTTTCTGGTTTTCTTCGCGACACCCATGGTGGCGGCTGTAAAATGCGCTCTTCTCGTCCTGATGCGTATCCTCCGGTGTTTCTGGCGCGTTTGAACCCAAATTCGGGTCTTTGCGACGAGTTGCGCTGTCTGATTCGGCCTTTTTTTGGTTGTTGTATGGCAGAATATGGTCTGCTGGAAAAAAGTTCCAACGTTGCTTTGGCTGATGGTTGGATTTGCCGCCTCAGTCCAAAGGCGGTGGAGCGGGCAACCCACGCACGGACCACTTGCACCTCGTCAAGCCCCACGAGCCAGAAGCCCGCTACACCACCAAAGACGCGTCTCCAGGTCGCGTAAATTGATCGTTCCAAGTTCCAACCTTCACTTCCATCATCGCCGTCGCCATGCCCGCCGCCAAAACCGAGGAAAGGGGCGAATCCTCGACCGCTGCGTCAAAGGCAGCCCTGGCCTCGTCTTCGAATGCATCTCCTAATTACGAATTGCCATGGTACTCTTGTCCTCCTCCCCCTCAAAACTGGCGCCGCTAACATGCTGTTTGAAGGGTCGAAAAGTACCGTCCCGTCTTCCTGGACGATGTGGTGGGCAACACAGAGACGATCGAGCGGCTGAAAATTATAGCTAGGGAGGGAAATATGCCCCATGTCATCATTTCAGGAATGCCGGGTATCGGAAAGACAACAAGCGTGCTGTGTCTGGCTAGACAGCTACTGGGAGAGTCATATAAGGAGGCTGTCCTGGAGCTGAATGCAAGTGACGAGAGAGGTATGTGGACAAATATCTGAGAGAGATGGAGAGAAGTTTTTTTCAATGCTCACCGCTGTGTCAAGGCATTGATGTCGTACGCAATCGAATCAAGGGCTTTGCGCAAAAGAAGGTCACATTACCCCCCGGCAGACATAAGCTCGTCATTCTCGATGAAGCAGACAGCATGACATCGGGCGCGCAACAAGCTCTTCGCCGAACCATGGAGATCTACTCCAACACGACCCGATTCGCCTTTGCATGCAACCAGTCCAACAAGATTATTGAGCCGCTGCAGTCGCGATGCGCCATCCTCCGATATGCAAAGCTGTCCGACGCCCAGGTTGTCAAAAGATTGATGCAAATTATTGAAGCCGAAAAGGTTGAATACAGCGACGACGGTCTTGCTGCCCTTGTTTTCAGCGCAGAAGGGGATATGCGACA
Source organism: Metarhizium sp. BCC 4849 (assembly GCA_037953715.1). Lineage (NCBI taxonomy): Eukaryota > Fungi > Ascomycota > Sordariomycetes > Hypocreales > Clavicipitaceae > Metarhizium > Metarhizium sp. BCC 4849. Next base: position 949,903 of record JBALJW010000011.1, on the reverse strand, counting down.
GGCAATCAATAACTTGCAATCAACCTTTGCCGGTTTTGGCTTCGTCTCTGGAGACAATGTGTTCAAGGTCGTCGACTCGCCTCATCCCATCAAAGTACAGGCTATGCTGAAGGCGTGCTACGAGGGTAACGTAGATTCTGCGCTGGATACTTTGAGGGAGCTGTGGAATCTGGGATACTCCAGTCACGATATCATCAGCACCATGTTCAAGGTGACCAAGACGATTCCAACGCTAAGCGAGCATTCAAAGCTGGAGTTTATCAAGGAGATTGGCTTCACCCACATGAAAATTCTGGAAGGCGTCCAAACGTTGCTGCAACTGAGTGGCTGCGTTGCGCGGCTGTCCAAGATTAATATGGATCCAAAGAAGTTTCAAGTAGCTGCAACATAAACGAGTGAATTTTCGGAGGGTGCATGAGTAGGCGTTGGAGTTGGATCGGTTTCTATTAGTTGAGGTACATGACGGCTGGCCTCGGAAAACATCTATTCGATAGGGTATGTGGCCAAGATGCCTCTCTGACATTTGCTGTTGATGAAATAAAGTACAATGCAACATGCTGCAGCATAATTTTCGCGTGGTAAATCCAAATCCAAACCTCAATCATTTCTCCCCCTCATTCTTTCCAAATTCCTCCTCGTACCGCTCCCACTTGGCCTTTTCCCTCATCCATCTCCTTTGCATGCGCATCTGGTATTCGTATTGTCTTAGGCGCCAATCGGCTTCAATCATGCCTCCTAGCACCATGCCTGACATTTGGAGGTACCTACAGGCTAGTGTGAGTTCTGAACCAAAGGGTCGTGATGGGTAGGTGTCTATCTATGCCCTCACACTTTGAACTGGACCGTTGTTCCGCGGTAAATAGGTGACCATACGTAGCCAATGGCCCCGAGAACAGCTGCTCCTGCTCCCCATTTCGCTGCGCCCATGAGAGCGCCCTTTCCCGCCTCCCATGCAGCGTCGTTGGCCTCTTCTGTTTTCAACGGATCGTGGGTTTTCATGGTTGTGGTGGAGAGCCAACTACGTGAGCGGCTCGGACTCAATTGCAGTTTGCTAATCTGCTTCTCCAGACTAGGTCGCAAACACGCATGAAATATTACAATCAAAGTATTTTACATTGGCCAATGAAGAAGAGTCGTATGATGTTTTTAAATAAGAGCAGTTGTGGGGTGCGTACGGATGGATGAATGAGCTCATTCGGAAACGACGGCTGCGTTCTGTCGGCCAGCCTAGGGTAGCCGGTTATCGGTATGCAGATGGTGACTGCGATGGTCAATGATCGTGTGCTCAATCAAACTGGGTGCCGTGCGGCCGTGCTGAGGCCAAGGTCCCCACTACGCCCCGCTAGATGCACCGAAACACCGTCTACTGGCATAGTGGAGGCTGCTTGGCTCCATCTGCGCCCGCCGAATATCTTTGCAAGCTGGCAACAAATTTCGACTTCTGCCTCCCGTCATTCTTCCATCTTCTGGAAGATGATGACACGATACCAACTCGTAATGACCACGCTGGTGCTTGCTGCCTAGCCCCCCTTTGCATGAAGCGTTCATCTGCACCAAAGTCTGATTTTTGATTTTGTCGCTGCGTTTCTTTGCATCTGTGATTTCCTCCTGTCTTGCTACACCTTTCTCTGCGACGGAAGCGCACACTGCTACCAGGCTTGCCGTTACTGATCCCATACTCTGTGCCCACCATGGATATTGCACTGGAGAATTACTGGCGGCTACCGCCAATGTCCAGGTAAGAACCAAAAAGCCGAAAAAAATGCCTTGACCGTGCTGACGTGGCCGCGCCGCAGAAACATTGCAACCTGTGCATTCGTCATGTCCCTCGGCATCGTGCTGGGCATGCTGCCGTCCAAGTACTTCATCTACCACCCGTTTTTTATACTTAGATTCCCGCCCCAGATATGGCGTTTCGCGACGTCCTTTTTAATCACGGGCTCAGGCTTAGGCCTTGTCTTTGACACCTACTTCTTGTATTCGTACCTCAGCCAAATGGAGGTTGGCAATCCTCGGTTCCCACGAAAGGAAGACCTGATTTGGTACCTTGTATTCGTCTGTGGGACCATTTTGGTAAGCTCTCATGCCCAAGTTTTGCCACTTGATTTCCGCCCTTGGTGCACCTGTTTTGAAGAGTTGAGCTTGCAAACGCAAAACCCCTCTTATATCTGCCCGGATAGTGTCGTGCCTCTACTACTATCACGGTTCCTGGAAATGAGGAAGAGAACCCCTGCCCTTCGGTTCAGTCCATTATTCGCAGGGCTGTTCCGCGGTGTAGGCATGGTGGGATGTCTTATGGATGGCTCGTGTGATCCCCAAATTCACTCGGGTGGTTTTATTGCTCCCTACATTTTTATTACCTTGTCCCATAGTCTTTTTTTACACCTTGATCTGTTTCTGTCTTCGTACCTGCCGTAGAAGAGAAAGAATTGAAGCTGACTCCCAGCTTCAGGTAGCAAATCACTTTGTCGGCTTTGGGTTCATGATGTTCCTGCCGGCTCTTATTCTGGCTCTAAGCTACACTGTGACGCAGGACCAGCGCGGAGCCAAGGTCAGCTACATGTTTGTTACCATGCCCGCCCAGATGATGCCGTATGCCATGCTTGCCATCAACCTCCTGTTTCCTGGCGGCGTTGAGAACATGATACTCCAGTTTCATGGCCTGTTTGCCGGTCATCTCTTTGACTTTCTGTCAAGGACGTGGCCGCAGTACGGCGGCGGGAGAAACCTCATTCCCACACCTGCCATCCTATCCAGGATTGTGCAGTCGACCGAGTCGTTATTTCAGACGGGCGTGGGAGGTCCTGCACGATCTGCTGGCAGGACCCTTGGCGGAGGCACTGGCGCCAATACTTCAAGTGGACCGTTGCCGGACTCTTGGCGAACGCGAGGTCCAGGGCAGCGACTGGGGTAGACGGTGGTACTGTAATAGGTTTAAGTAATGTATAAAAAAAATCATTGATTCATGATATGAAATAATGGCTATATTGTCCCGACATTATGGCACCGCAACTCCAAGTCCCTATCCAAGGCCAATTAAATGATGGTGAGGAAGCATATCCCGAAAAAAAAACCTTGAACACCAGGATAACCGGAATAATCTTTCAGAAAACCACCCTGTATACATCTCTACGCAAAAAGTGGCGCAATGGCTCTTGCTGCGCTGAGAGTATAATAGCACACCATTACTACGACTACTGACCGCGATTCAGTAGCCGTACAGAGTGCTTTTCCCGCTTCTCAAAGGAACCTCGATATAGCCATCCTGCCTGGCAACATTGACCAACGGGGCCGGCGCTCGATCTCTCGACATGGCCACCGGTCCAGACATGGGTATATCGTGAAACCTGGGGTCGTGCGTCATCAAAGGCGGCGAGATTTGCATTTGACGCACATCCCTGGGTCCCTCTCTGTTGATAAATATCTTGGGTATTCGAAGCTTGGGCATATACGGCAGATAAGGGGTAGAAATGGCTGTAGTTCTCTTGCTTTGCGGCTCTGGGGCGTAGCTGGTGGGATGGAGGGATTTTCGAGCGGCCAGCTGGGCGGAATCCTCGGCGGCGTTCAGATAGGCCTGGACTGCAAACGAGTCTGGTGTGTTTGAGCGGCGGTGGGTGTGAGTTTCCGCCGGCGGCGAGGGTGTTCGCGCTGGAGTGACGTGACCGAAGGAGCGGGACCGGCACACGCTGCTCGCGGGTAGGGTCTCGTCCTGGTTATGGATGGTCGGGCTGGATGAGACGTGGCTATGCGGTGCCGAGTTGGCTTGCTTGTTTTGCCTTGCGGAGGCGGCTAGTTCTGCCTCGACGCGGTCGTAGTATTCGCCGCTGGAGTTGGGCTGTGCTGGGTGCGCCTTTTCGCTGAAGGCGTTGCCGGTGTAGTAGCGACGGTAAGCTTGCGACATGGGCTGTTCTGTGTACGCGGCTGGCGGGGGGAAGTTGGAGTAGTAGCAGGACTGTTCCCACTCGTTCCAGGACCGTTCGCGGCGGAAGTGGACTACGAGGAGGGCAGCGGCCAGGAGGAATATGAGGAACACGCCTATGGCGATGCCGGCGATGGCGCTGGGCGAGAGGCTGCCGCTGGACTGATTCGCTTGGTCGTTGGCAGAGGGGTCCGTCGTGTTGATGGGGGAGGTGGTGAAGACGCTTCCGCTGAGAGAGAGGACCGCGCCGTCTTCTGGAGCTTGTTTGCAACCGGCCTCGAGCGCAGCCAGGACTATGGGGGCGTTAGAATTTTGATATTGATGCGGGGAGATGGGCTTGATGGAGATAATTTTTCTTGTCTTACAGTTGGAGAGATAGGTTTCCCCCTCGGTTGCCTGGAGACAACTTATACATGGCGAGAGGTTCGGCCCCATGAAGGCACCGTTGTTGGCGGTGCAGTAATCCCAGGTGGTGTTTGGGTTGGCGTTGAAACCTGGCTCTATCAACGGCTCCTTCATGGCCATGCAGGCCTTGTCTATATTGCATTGAGCTGCCACGGTGCTGTTTTTCACGGCCTTGGGCGCGGCGTACATGCATGTGGTGAGGGTATATCGTAGATTATCTGCCACTTGTCTGTCAGTCTTTGACGACATACGCCAGGCGCACGGGGTCCCAGAGTCTTGAGCCGTACATATGTACCATTTCAGGTCCGACTCGGTCTTGTCAACCTTCTTGCTATGTTGCAAGCAGTCCAGGCACTTTCTGAACTTGATGCCGGCATCGGTGGTCGAGTAGTCCAGGTCTTTGCAGCTGATGTCGTCCACCGTCGTGGTCGAGTCCGAGGCACTGAAATCGTTTCCACCAGGCGAGTCGAGGCATTCTACTGCACACCGTGATCCCGGGGTGACTTCCAGGGCGGTGGTGAGGCCGGCTATGGCTAGGAGGAGAAGAGTGGCGGCTGGAAGCTCCATGGTGTTGCGGCGTCCAGGCCCCGGAAGGGCGAGACGGGAGGAGTGCTTGATGGGTGACTGGGTAAACTGATGCTCGTTACATGGCCTGAGGGTTGCCAAGCTGGCACTCTGTTCTCGGTTGCACACAGAGGGGCAGGAAAGCCCTCAGACGGTATATAAACTGGCGAGGAGCAAGATGCGGCGGCCGGGAGGGAGGATCGAAATCTCGAGCCAAGATGCAAGCTAGCTAGCCGAACAGCCCCAAGCACAGAATATTATATGAAAGAGCATCTTTGGCCCTGTGTAACTGTGATTCAGTCTCTGGGGGCGGTGGGGACCCGAGACGGGCGAAATGCATTCAATTGCGCATGGTTGATGGTGGTGGCTTGCTGGCTCTGCCGGGGGCAACAGAGCAGCTCGGTTGTCGAGACTCGAGAGAGTCTGCACATCTTCTGTTGGACGTTCCAGACGTCCCTTGCCATCTCCGAGCCGTGCGTGGGTGCTGTACTACCACGTTTGGGCCAGTCAAGGCATGCGGAATATCGTCCTGAACCAACAGCACTCAATGTTTTGGCTGTTGGTGACATGGCGGGATGGTTGCATGAGTTGCATGGGCGGTGGTTGAAATGTCAAGTCAACATTGACGTGCCAAAGAGATCAAGTGCGGACGACGAGCAGCCAGTGAGATGGCGCTGCACAGGCCGCTAGACGCCTCGCAACCCAGACCCCTGCGGGCCGATCCAATCACGGCGCTGATGACCACCCGTCTTCCCGACCTGCCACTCACGGCTTCTGCCTTGACGGACGACCGCATTGGCTTGCTGACTCGTCTGCGAGGCGGTGGGGGAGGCGGGAGCCTTTGGACAGTTGACATTTGGACATCGAGGTGCGTTTGAGACGGCGTGCGCGGCGAGAGGGTGCGTTTAGTCGGGGGACTGCATGTGTGAGTGACAACTTTGCTCTTTGTCCGTATCTCTGGACCAGTTCGTGACAAGCGAGCCGTGTGGTTTTGCTTCAAGCATCTGATACCGGCGTACAGGGCGCCCCGAGACCAGGAAAACTGGTACGACGACTGTCTCTTCGGCGTCTACGGCGTAGTACTGTCACCATCTTGCGGCTCCGCCGTGCGATGAGTTCGCAAACCGATGCGAGCTCCCATGTTTTACGTTACGGAGGACGAGCCGGGTGGGCATGCACACACACCAGACACACCCTCTTGAGCCCTGACATTGCGTCAAACAACCGTTGAGCTCTGCAGGACACTTCCTGGTGAGGGCCTAATGATGACTCGAGCTTTGCCTGTCATCATATGCTATCATACATGCTTCATCACCTGCTCTATCCCTCTCTTGACCCCTGGAATTACTACACAAGCCAAAACGCTCGCCCTGGTGCTCTACTCAGGTTGATACATTGTTCACTGCCGGAGGGGAACACAAAGGAGGAACCATAGTACCCCGTACAGAGTAGATCTCTCGAAAAGTCAAGATGCAGGGATGTAGCATCTCGAGATGGCCCGGGGGGCTTGGCAATCGCCTCGTCCGATCCCAGCCCCGGCGGCGCTACTGATGTGGCATCGACGATAACCGCCAACGCGGTTATTCAAATACTACATACTAGCACTCCGTAATATGGATCCATTTCTTGTTCCTCTCGGGTGCATATTTTGAGTCGTGCCCGGGGCGGTTCACCACCGCGCCGCGTATAACCCGGGAGGTGGAGGTGACCGGGTAGGAACATGGCAGATGCGTTTACAGAAGTATTTGTCCATTTCAACCTCGACGTAGGCGGGGGATTTTGGCAACTCGTACGGAGTATTCCGTAGGCTGGGATGATGGACTGCAGTTGTCACTACCGGACCCTTGCAGGCTGAGACATGGGTTTCGATCAGGAGAGACATGTGCCGTCACTTGACCGAGTGTACGGAGTACGGAGAACAAGCCCTTGTATTACTACTTCGTAGATCATGGTCTGTGGATGAACAACCAACAAACCGGAATGGTGGCACTCGAGAGCAGAGATTCCGTGGCTGGGTTTCCGCTCTAATCGTGCAGAGAGCCTTTTCTTGTGATTGACAAACACGACACGGCTTGCACGGGTGCTTCCAGGGAGATGGTATCAGACACCGGTAGGGAGATGAGTTGAGGCTAACCGCGATGCTATTGTGCCATGATTGAACTTTCTCGTCACACTGGAAGCAGTTTCAAGTTTACATGTTAAAAGAGTCTAAAGATTTGGACTGCCTCGAAGCTTAGGTTATAAGAAGCTAACAGACCAGTATCTTTTTACGTAAAATTGAGTCCGTCTGTCAGCAAAACTCTCTGACCATGACGATGCTCACTATCAAGTACACTTCGCTGTTGTGTATCTGGACCGTCGCGCAGAATATTTACGCTGCATCCAGCGAATCACACGACAAGCGCGGCAACGACAAGGCCCTCTATGAAGCCCCAAGCTGGGAGTTAACAAATGTCACCAGACGCAAGTTCTATACACAATCCCCCTCTCCTCCTCCGTAGCCTCCGGCCGGTTCGTCTCTAACGGTCCGGCCACCATTAGGTATCCCAAGCGACGGGGAAATCTGGATGAGATTCGACATCAGCAGCCCCAACCTCGACACCATGTACTGCTACATGCTGGTTCACGTCAACGGGGACGCGAGACATGCCTCCTTCTCCGACCAGAGGTGCGTGGGCAGCAACTTCACCGTGTCCTGGGGTTACACGAGGGATGACGACGCAGGCATCATGACCATCGTCAAGTAAGCCACCACAAACCGCCCGCAGAGAAGCCAAATCCCACGGATCACATACTGACTTGTTGGCAACGAAAAACTCCTTAGCCCCGGAAGAACCCGTCGGTGCTGGTTCGGATGGCGAGGAGTCAATGCAAAGGAGCACCTCGAAGATGCGGGCCCAAACAACACCGCGGAGATGCCGCCGATGTGAGTTCTGCACCGGGATGGACATGGCTTTGCTTGTCTGGAGCATCTCGGTCAAGTCTCTGCATTGTTCTTGCCTGGGCTGCTGCCAACCGGGGCATTTGCGACGCAATTCCGAGAATTCTGGTGTTGGACGAGGCGTAATATTTTGCGCCTGCTTTATTGTATTTCGGTTATACGGCATGAGGGGAGAAATAATGGACTGCGCCCTGTGCGACATCACGGTCACGATGGGAGCAAAATAGCCGCGAGATGACTAGAGTGGCCTTGCCAATGATGGGCGGGAGCTAGAAGTAAGAGATGGTTTCCTTTCTCTCATCTTAGTCGGCGTGTATCCGGAAGACTATAGGCTCATGGCTTGCCAATGAATCTGATGATGCGTGACATGAGGGGAACACGCCTACTGGTTGGAGTATTGTGTGTCGACGCAGTCACTGCATATTAGAACAGGTTTGAAAGCAATCCGCCGTCAGTCTGTGCGGACACAGCAGCCTGAGTAACCCATTTCTTGGATGCCAATAAAAGCCCAGGCATTGTGTATTACCAGAGTTTGCGGAAAATCACATCCCAGGCAATTTTGGGCACCAAAGCGCTTGGAGCGAAGGCGCACAATCAAGGGGTCGTTTGGTGTAGATATCAGCCCATGTTGGCCGCACAACAGCCAGACGTTGAACGTTTTCTCGTTGGAATCATATGTCGTAGTGTACAGAGTACGGAGTACTACGGAGCACCGCATTCAAATATTTCATGGCCAGACTGGAAAGCCAAGCCACCATGGCCAGAGGCACCCCTGCTTAAACTTTGACTTTGGCGCTTAATCAAGAATCATGATTGGCTCGCGTCGCGGCGGGGGACGCCTGGCCGCCAATCATGGCACAGTTCACAATCTGGGGTCGCACGCCACGAGGGGCAAACCCAGCATTTGTCCTACAGCCAACTCCATCACGCGTCACGGCGTCGTGCCACCTACGGTCTTGGTGTCGGCAGTCTGCTTAGCAGCAAGCCTCGAGCTGCCCAATCAATCTCACAGCCAGACCTCATGACTGCCTGTCCTGCTCGCTGGAGCTGCGGTGCCCCAGTCACTTGGGCGGTGCAGCGTGCGGCCACGCTTTGGGGGCGACTGGAATGATGAAATCTGTCTAGGAACCGACAGCTTGTGTCACCACACCTCGACGCACAAACCACCATTATATCCTCCCGTTGGTCCAGCATTCCGCTTTTGGTGATAGATTCATTTTGGTGTTGGTTGCGCTTGACTTTTCTTTTTCGGGCGTCCTATTTGGTTGCTGCGCTCCGTTCTGGTCCGCCGATACGGCTGGCGATCGAGGCTGAGGCGGGAGTAGCAGGTGCGCAGCGCGAAAGCCATATTGGCCTGGGCTGTCGAAGCGCCAAGATGAGGATCGCTTGTCTTCAGTTTGCGCCGCAGGTCGGGGATGTGGACAATAATCTCAACCGGGCGGATGCGATTTTAAGTCGCGTAGATCCCGAGGCTCTTGATCTGCTGGTCCTGCCGGAGCTGGCATTTTCTGGTACGTCCGTCCTGCGTGAAGACTCGGTGATGCACGGACTTGGACTCTGCGTCTGGTTGGGGCCTGCTCGGCCGCTGATTGAGAGACAAAAAGACCCGGGGAGCGAAACATTGTCGAATTTTCTAACTCCAGTGTAGGATACAACTTCAAGTCTTTGGGCGATATATCGCAATTCCTCGAACCCTCAGTTTCTGGCATCAGCTCCTTGTGGGCCCGAACTACCGCCTTGAAATACGACTGTACCGTCATCGCTGGCTATCCTGAAAAGGTCGACCCGGCTTTCAAGTGGCCGACAAACCCGGAGTATTACAATGCAGCCATTATTGTCAACGGCGAGGGAGAGACGGTGGCCAACTACCGAAAGACTCACCTGTACTACACAGACGAAACATGGGCTCTGGAAGGGCCTGCCGGCTTCTTTGGCGAGCGACTGGATGGTCTGGGACCTACTGCTATCGGAATTTGCATGGACCTCAAGTACGTGTCATCGCGGCAAGATCGAGATTGTTGCCAAATTTCAGACTCGCATGTTCTAATGTGTATCGCAGCCCGTACAAATTTGAGGCACCGTGGGATAAGTTCGAATTTGCCCAGCATGTTTTAGACTGTGGAGCTCGTCTGGTTGTGATCTCCATGGCTTGGATAACCAATGACGATCCCCGTCAGTTTAGTCGTATGCCTCAAGAACCAGACATGAACACTCTGCTCTATTGGGTTTCCCGCCTTGAACCAATAATAAGAGCAGAGTCCACCGAGGAGGTTATAGTAGTGTTTGCGAATCGTACTGGCATGGAGGGGGAAGTCACGTATGCTGGCACCAGTGCTGTCATCGGCATTGAATCTGGCGAAGTTCGAGTATACGGAATCCTCGGCCGCGGCGACAAAGAGCTGCTTGTTGTCGATACTGATGCAGCTCCATATGCCAAATTAGTATATCGCCCTGGAGAGAACGACCCTGAAGTCGAGGCTGGGGAGCCAGAGGAAAACGACCACCGTGCGGACTACGAGAACTATCGCTCTCAGCATCCTCAAGGCCGAAAAGAGTCTGAAGATCCACCCTTGAGCGGCCGTCAGAGGTTCCAAGGCGAATCCGAAGCCGCCCAAGGGAAGAATCTGTCTGCCGAGTACAGCAGAAACACTTCGTTCAGTCAACCTCGCTCAGATCCGGCCGCGAGACATGGTCTAGAGGGTTCGGATATTCATACACCAACAGCCCCGAGTCCAACGCCTCATTCGCTCCGGCCCAGGCTCATGGTTTCAACAAATCACCCCAACAGCCAGAGATATCTGAATGGACCTTCTCCTGCATCATATTCGGCAAACGCTAGCAGTGGGCCTTTCAAAATTCTGGGGGGAGAGGTCAGTTTCCATGGGTCAAACGTCAATGCTGAACTATCCCCATGGGCGGCGTCCGAGTCGCCTTTCGAGTCGTCCCGAGTTTGCTGGCCATCTGCACTGTTTTCCCCAGCTGAAGTGCCTGATTCAAGATGGACATTTCCGGATGAAGAGGATGAACTTATCGCCTCGGAAGGTTCGGCACTCGCGAACCAGGAAAATCGCTATAGCATCAGGTCTGATGTTTCTGTGTGGAATAACCAGCCGGGTCGTCCACCGAGCATTGCCAACCGCATGATCAACCGGTCCACATCACCTCATGAGACATCGCTGGTCCGAATTCGTCCCGATGCCCCTGAACGAATATCGCCAATGAATAACCTCGCTGATGCCTCGAGACAAGAGTCTCTCCCCATGCACCCTTACTCCTTAGAGTCTCGGCACAGAAATCGATCTCGTGGTCATGAGAGATCAAGGTCAGACGTCGTAGGCAAGAACGAGCTTGGAGTTGTCTGCCAAAGACGGCAAGACATGGCCATGTTCGCCGACGTATCTCAGCAACAACACTTCTCCTTCAATAGCAACCGAGACCGTTCAAAGTCTACCTCTGGACATCAAGTCTCGAGAAGTCAGAGCAAGAGCCGGAGCAAGAGTCGGAGCAGGAGACCAATCCCAATGCTACAAGACCATGGCTATGACCGCAGCAAAATGACTGCTTCGATACCAATAGCACTCAGCCCGGATCCCGCCAATTCTGCGGACTCGAGAGACTCGAGTAATACGAGTAGACAGCGGCGGCCCAATCCTGCGCCCCAAGATCCGCCAATTCTACGCCCCGTTTCAAGCGGTCGTATCAGACAAAGGAGTAGCTCCAAAGGGAGAATTGGTGACCAGCCTTCGTCTAGAAACGCCTTCATGCAGCGCGAAATAAGGTCCAACACACCCGCCAAACTTGTCGACAGAGGAACAAGCCGTGGTCGCCGGCGCGAGGATAGACCCGCCACGGATCAACAAGCTGCCACGCCTGGAAGCCGCGAACGGCGCAACAGCGCAAACAACAGCCGAAACCGTCACCCCGAGACCGTAGACCTATCTCAGTTCGCACTTATCGAAGAGTATACCGCGCCCAATTGTCCCGTCCACGGCTCCCGATCCCGCTCCAGAACCGGGCAGCAGAGCCACCAACCTGGGAACAACAGGCCAGCAACTACTACGCCGGCTCGCCCTCCTGCCCAGCCAGAGAGAGTAGGAAGGCGATCGACACAAAATACACCACGACCAGCGAGCAGGAAGGACGCACCGGAGGTTGCCACGCGGTCGCCCAAACCTCAGGTGTCGCCGAAGCTGGACGCGAAGAATCCCAAAACTCTCAAGACATCGAGCTCTGCAGCTACCAGGTCAAAGATTCGTGACACTGGCGACAAGTCATCTGATGTAGTGAAGACGATGGTTCCCGAACCACTTAACCTCAAAGCACCGCAGGGTCCAAAGACACCCAAGGCCATGGTCCTTGTGAGCGACGGCAAGATAGACCCACTAGAGCTCATGGCATCGTTGAGATGTGTGGAACGGTCGCTTGCCAAGTCTATAAATCGGCCGCGGAGCGCAATTTGGTAGAGGGTACACGACATTTGCACCATGGATGGGATAGGGAGTGTTGGTTTGCGTGGTCGTCTTTGTTGGTTGGGTGGTCTTTCGTGTCCATATTTTTGTTGAAACCTGGCAACATCTACATATTCTTGTTCTGTTTTGGGATGAATAAACGGCCGTGTTGAGTTTGTAGAATTTGCGATTTGCAGGCTGTCGTGGGGATAGTGAGTGATATGCGATGTGTTCTTTGGCGTCTTTGTGGTGTTGACTGGTGATGCTACGGCAGAAGAGCTCCCGAGGACTGTGATTTTACCATATTTTGCTTACTCCGTACGTTGTAATGGAATAATCGCCATGCAGTCTTGTCGCTGAGGAGTTCGGGAACAATTGGCTTGCTCAGTACGGAGTATGCAGAAGGCTGATGTTGAAACGAGTGGGACATGGGACCCACTCGGGACCGGCCCGTCAAACCATCGAATTACGTGGTTCGGGACGTACAGGGTGCTCGCTGGATAATTCGGCACGAAATGAAGCCAAGTCACGTCAAAAGGTCTTTGAGTACGGAGTACAAACACCCAAGTTCACAATGGCGCATGATGGGGACGGGCCGGTGCCAAGATGCATGCGCCTGTTGGGGAATTGGTGGGGGAATGGACTGCTCTCAACCTCTCAATCACAAAGAGACAAGGCGAGGATTGGCTGCGAGTTGACGAATCATGTGTCTCATATAAAGGTCGTACAAGGGTGCTGCAGGACGATTTGAGACTGAGCATCATGATTGGACCTCGAAGCGCCAGCCTTGAGTCTGCCGTAGGTGGATCCCGCCGGATGTGACAGGCTTGGCACCCTGCAGGCAGAGAGAGGGCTGGAGGGAAGTCGAAGACTGCATGGCGGTCCGGGTGGACATGATGCTCACCAGTTGGAGCCCAAGGTCGATGCTTGTCGGCCTGCAGGTTGACCTAGACTCATGTTGTGCGCCGTTGCCGTGTGCCGTGTGCCGTGCGAGCTTGGGGGGAGTGTTACTCGGGCAGGTCGTCGTCACCCGCATCGGACGCGCGCAGTGCGACTGCCAGTCGCTCGTCCTGTGCCGTGGCAGGATTCGGAACCAACAAGCTGATGGTCGGACAAGCTGGGGGGATATATCAACGTCGCCGGATGACCTGAATTCTCGTTTCGAGCCGGAAGGGCAGAGAAGAAGAGAGGAAGAAGACAAGACACAGGCTCTTGTCCATGTGAGGCACTACCGGCTGTCAAAGGGCTTGGCTGCAGACACCCACCACCATCCTTGGATCTCCCTGGCGCCTAGTCGCTCCGGAAGGGAACATTGAACCCACGAAGCCCACGAAACCCACAGCGGCCGTATCCGTGCCAGCAATATCATGCTACGACCTCCCCCGTTGCCAATCCTCCTAGCCGCCTTGCTGCCAGCGGCGCAGTCGATTCTCGTACCCTCTGGCTCGCCATGCGCTGCCAACTGTGGTAATATCCTGGACAAGACCGCTCCGGAGGACCTAGTTTGCAGCCAGGGCAGCTTTTCGTCCGACCCTACGGGGCAGCAGTTTGCTTCATGTGTCGATTGCGAGAGATCCAGCACCTACCACAGTGGGAACGACAGCGACATCCAGTCTATGCTTTGTAGGTACCACGTCTCTCGGGCCAGCCGGCGAGTCTGCTGACAGGCGAATTGTCAAGATAATGTCCGCTATGCGTTGTCCTATTGTGTTTGGGGCGATGCGCCGGCAAAGAACCCCAAGGTTGCCAACACGCCCTGTATTACTACGTGAGATTCCTTTTGCTCTTCTCCTGCGGCTCTGGTCAACTCCAATACTAACATCCGAGCAGCAAGGCATGCGGGCCGTTCAAGAATGCGGTGCAGTTCAAAAACTTGTCTTCGACCTACGACGCCTACCAGTACTGTGATCTCTGGCCGACAGATGATGCTCCAGACTTCCAGGGCTGCACTGATTGCCTGCAGGCTGAAGGCAGGCAGTACATGGCCAACTGTGAGCGTTCCTCTCGTACCGACTCACCCCGTCCAACCTGCTGACTCTTCCCTCGATGTAGTTGTCATTGCCCTCCAGGCTGGCTGCCAGCAGAAGCCGCCGGCGGGCCTCTACATTGGGCTCGACGGCGAGCTCTTTTCCACCACGGCTGTGCAAATCTCAACGCCGAGTCCCACGGCGACGGTCAATCCGGCTTGGTTTGACCACGGCCCCTTGAACCTTGGTGCCAAGGTTGGCATTGCCGTTGGCGCGCTTGTAGCACTCCTCGTTATTGTCGGATGCTGCATCATCTGGAATGGGAAGCGCCGCAGAAAGGCATACCTGCGAGACCGGGACGCCAAGATTGCGCAAAGGGGCTGGCCATCGCCTACCCAGGAGCGAGAGATGGGCCAGGCTCCTGCACCACAGCCGTTTCGCGGCTACGACGACACCCCCGTCAGCCAACGCCCTCTCCGGGGCCACGGATGGGATGACACTCCCGTGAGCCGGCAGGGCTCTCGGGGCTGGGATGACTCCCCCGTGAATGCAAACGGCGAGAAGCCGCTTCCCAGATACTTTTCGCCGTATTCCAGCCAGTACAACAGCCCCGTCAGTGCGCGTGATGGGCAGGCCATGCCATGGCCGCAAGGAGCGTTGCCCCCGAATCAGCATGCCGGCGTTGCGGCCGGTGGCGAGGCCTCCGGTGAGCTCCGGAGCGCAGTTTCGGACGACAAGGGCAAGGCGAGAGTGGAAGCTTATGAGATGCACCTGGTAGATACCAGCGAGAGCAGCAGCTCAAGAAGCCACCCGCCCAGAGACCGGAGCGAGGCGCCTGTGCTGAACCATCCGGGTTATGGGAGGGATGGGAATGTACCTGCGCCTCAACTAGCGGTGACAGACCACGATGCCAGACGTGGAAATGTCGTGTAGAGGGTCATTCGAGGGTGACAGATTGCGCCGAGTTAAGGGCATTGGGATGGGCTATTATTTTTGCATGGTGTTGGGTGTTGAATGAGTTCGGGTTCTCCTTACTCTGTATTTAATGTCTTGTGGAAAGGTCGGGCAATAATCAGCCACGTATTATGACTGCATACGCAGCGAAATATATCCCATTAGCATCCAACATAACAATTGAAAACTCAAGCAAAGACGCGACAAAACGTTTCTTTGCCTGCGCCTCGCGAGATTTTATAAATGTGGCTAGTATTGTGGCTTGCACGAACCCCTTCCCAAAAAGGGACTAGCCTGCTTTCTCAGCCACACAGCCAGCTTAAAGTCCCCACAAGCAAAAGGGAAAAGAGAAAAAAAAATTAGAAGCTTTTCAAACCGCCACTGGCACTCAGTGCAAAAACATCACCACGAACCTGCAAGCACGCCCTCGTCGAGCCACCCCCATACG
This sequence comes from Metarhizium sp. BCC 4849, assembly GCA_037953715.1. Lineage (NCBI taxonomy): Eukaryota > Fungi > Ascomycota > Sordariomycetes > Hypocreales > Clavicipitaceae > Metarhizium > Metarhizium sp. BCC 4849. The sequence continues at coordinate 934,257 of JBALJW010000011.1, read as the reverse complement.
AGTGTGCATTATACACCGGCTGCAGGATCCCGGTTACATTATCAGTTCAAGATGACGATGGAAGTTGTCAAAAGCCTCAAGGAGGAGGAGGAGCACACCATCAAGCCCCAGGCCGTGACACCTGCCGTGGACACGAGCTCGTGGCCTTTGCTCCTCAAGAACTACGACAAGCGTGAGTGCCAAAACGTCCTGGAAGTGGTCAATTGGTTTCTTACTCTGGGTGGAATCAATTGAGCACGTGAGAGATGGACAGATTGACTGACAACTTGTGCCTGCAGTGCTTGTCCGAACTGGCCACTTCACACCGATCCCCAATGGCTGCTCTCCGTTGAAGCGAGACATCAAGTCTTATATCAGCTCTGGTGTCATTAACCTGGACAAGCCTTCCAACCCTTCCAGTCACGAAGTCGTCTCTTGGGTCAAGCGTATTCTTCGGTTCGTGGGCCCTTTTTTTCAAATCTTGAAATGGCGGAAGGCATTGTTGCTAACTGATGCAATAGCGTTGAAAAGACTGGCCACAGCGGTACCCTCGATCCCAAGGTCACTGGCTGCTTGATTGTCTGCATTGACCGCGCCACTCGGCTGGTCAAGTCCCAGCAGGGTGCCGGAAAGGAATACGTCTGCGTCATTCGCCTCCACGACAAGCTGCCTGGCGGTCAGGCCCAGCTCGCCCGCGCCCTCGAGACGCTCACCGGTGCCTTGTTCCAGCGTCCTCCCCTGATCTCTGCTGTTAAGCGTCAGCTCCGTGTCCGAACCATTTACGAGAGCAAGCTTATCGAGTTTGACAATGACCGCCACCTGGGTGTCTTCTGGGTCAGCTGCGAGGCCGGTACCTATATTCGAACTCTTTGCGTGCACCTCGGCTTGCTTCTCGGTGTTGGTGCGCACATGCAGGAGCTGCGTCGTGTTCGTAGCGGTGCTATGGATGAGAACAAGCACATGGTTACTCTTCATGACGTGCTCGATGCTCAGTGGACCATGGACAACACGCGTGACGAGTCCTACCTGCGCCGCGTTATTGCTCCTCTTGAGACCCTCTTGACTGGCTACAAGCGACTTGTTGTCAAGGATAGTGCTGTCAATGCTGTGTGCTACGGTGCGAAGCTCATGCTTCCCGGTCTTCTGAGATATGGTATGTACAGTTTCAAGTATGCAATGGTTCAGAACGACGGACTAATCAATGGGTACAGAGTCCGGTATTGAGCACCATGAAGAGGTTGTCCTCATGACCACCAAGGGCGAGGCTATTGCGATTGGTATTACTCAAATGTCTACTGTTGAGATGTCTACTTGCGACCACGGTGTGGTGGCCAAGGTCAAGCGTTGCATCATGGAGCGCGACTTGTACCCTCGACGCTGGGGCCTCGGCCCTGTCGCCCAGGAGAAGAAGAAGCTCAAGGCTGATGGAAAGCTGGACAAGTTTGGTCGTCCCAATGACAGCACGCCTGCCAAGTGGACCTCGGAGTACAAGGACTACGGCGCGGCTGATGCCTCCACTGCCGCCGCCGCCGCCGCCGCCGCTCCGGCCCCGACGCCTGTGAAGGTTGAGAAGATTAAGATGGAGATTTCTACGCCTTCTGCCGATGACGGCGAGAAGAAGAAGCGAAAGAAGCACGAGGGCGAGACTGCGGATGAGAAGGCGGAGCGAAAGCGAAGAAAGGCGGAGAAGAAGGCGGCCAAGGCTGCCAAGAAGGCGGCAAAGGGCGAGGCCGGATCGGACGATGACAGCGACTGAGTGGCGCGGCGGCAGTTTGGACAGTCGGTGAGGCAGGGGGAAGGGGAGTTTTGTTCTTTTTACTCTTGTTGATATGTGGACGGTCTCGCTGTACCATATTCTTGTGACGTTGGGCACACGGCGTTTGGCATAAAATGTTTTGGGAGGCGTAGCTGAGAAACTCAATACGACTACATCAATGAAGCGCCAGTGTATACTCCGTATTGCTCATTGCCACCGTGGCGCCGTGTTTTTTTCTCGCGATACATGTCCAGATTGGCTGGGATTCACCGAGGGATGTGTACGGCATATAATTTGGGGCCATCTGGAGTATTGCTGGCGAATGCCGTGCCCCGGTCGTGTGATGTCTGGTTTTCTGATCCACCAGACGCCTGATGACGAGCCCAAGCAAAAAGCTCAAGTGTGATGATATTCGGAAACGGCGCCCGGATTGGCGACCACTCGGCCGCATGGCATGTTCCTCGGAGGTTTTTTTTTTTTTTCTGTCCTTCTCATTTCCTTGCTGAAATGAGTTCGCCTCGCATGCTGCAAAGACCCCTGGCAAGGCGAACAACCGAATGCGACCTCACACATATTGACTAAATTTTTAAGCGCCCGGCCGGGACGCACAGCACGCGCCCCTGGCATCCTGCGCCTCTGATTCGGCGACGCAACAAAGGGCTGCCTTTTCGCCTTTAACCGCCCGTGCCACCACCAGCACTGGTGATTGGGGTGATGAGTGCCGTCGTGCCTCTTGCGTGTGATGTGCGTGCGTGCGGGGAGGAAGCCTGCGACGCTGCGCTGTGACGGGGTAGATATTGCGAGCGTGCTGCTGTTTGTGCAACCCGTTGGTTTCTGCGTCTTCCGCCTCTGTTGTACAGAAAACTTGCACGGAGTATCAAGCGTCGAGAGAGAGGTTGTTGGCCGGCAATCTCCCCCCCCCCCCCCCCCCCCCCTCTGGCCAACTTGATGAGCGCCCCCGGATTCCCAGTCAAGAACAAAGAGCGCCCGGCTGGGTAGACAAAACATCCCATCTTGACCGCTGCTCAACCATCACCCAGAGACAAAAAAAAAAAAAAAAAAAAACCTAACCGCCATCATGGCCTCGAGAAGCCGCCGCCTCCTGCTGCCGCTGCTGCTCGCCGTGTCCGCGGCCGCCCTCCAGGTGACGCCCAACTCGCCCTGTTCGTCGGCGTGCATCGACTCGGCCGGGCTGGACGCCTCGGACCCCAACTCGTCCAACACGCGCGCGGGCGACATTGTCTGCGCCGACGGGCAGTTCGACGCCGACGCCGACGCCGCGGGCCGCAAGCTGAGGACCTGCCTGGCGTGCCTGCAGGGCAGCACGTACACGCAGGGCGGCGAGGGCGACCAGGCCTGGTTTCTGTGTACGGCCCTCCCCCGGGCCCCCCGTTGTGAAAAAAAAAAAAAAAAATGCGGCGTTGCGCTGACGCCAAGAGCCAGATAATCTCCGGTACGCCCTCGACCGCTGCGTCTTCGGGCATCCCAACGCCAGCGCGGGCGCGACCTCGAGCCCCTGCGTGACGCCCGAGTCGTGCGGCGCGCTGGCCGCCGCGCTGAAGAGCGACATCACGCGGCCGGGCGCCGTCTCGGCCTTTGCATACTGCGACGTCGACGCCGGCGCCGCCACGGGCATGTACTTTGAGAGCTGCCTGCAGTGCGTGCAGGCAGACGGGCAGCACGCCTACCTGTCCAACTGTAAGGAGCACGTCTGTCAAGCGAAAGAAAGAAAAAATGACGCTAACCCGACATACTAGTCCTGGTCGTCCTCGAGGCAGCCTGCCTCCAGCGACCGCCGGCCTCGCTGCTCGTGGGCGTCAACGAAACCGTCTTCTCGCGGCACACTATTGCCGTGACGCAGCCCTCGGCGCCGGCGTCGTCGTCGCCACCCGCCTCCCACGCCGCCCTGTCGACCCCGGCCATCGTGGGCGTCGCCATTGTGGGCGTCGCCGCGCTCGCCCTGCTCTCCGGCTGCGCCTACATGCAGGTGCGCAAGCGGCAGAACAGACGCAACCGGGCGCGGCGCACGCTCTCGTTCCGGTGCCGGACGGCGGCGGCGGCGGCGCCCCCCGCGCCCGCGTACCACGACGACGACTACGACGACGAGCGCTTCTTCGAGAAGAGGCGCCCCGGCTCGCGGGACGCGTCTGTCGTGAGCATGAGCCCCGTCGCGCGCTCCAAGCCGTGCGCGTGGCCGCTCAACATCACCACCACCGTCGCCGATGTGCCCGCCCCCGAGCCGGCGTACGTGAGCCCCGTCTCCGCCGGGGGCGCTTCGTCGCCCGACGACGCCACGCCGCGGTCGAGCGCGCCGCTGCTCAGCCCCGCCAGGGCGTTTGCCAACCACTTGCCCTTTGCGGGCGGCGCTGGACACGCGGCCGCACGACCGCCCGGGTCTCCTGTGCAGGGTGCCAGGATCCAGACCACCTTTGACCCGCCGCCGACGAGGTAGGACGTTGGGGGCTTCAAGGCGTTGACTTTTTTTTTAGTATTTTAGTAAAAGGAACTTGTGTAATTTCAGGCACGGTACGGAGTAATTGGACGATAAATACCCAGGCGGCACGGGCTGTCGCCTTGTTCCTAAATCACATCAGTCACGAATATAAAACATTGAATGCAAATATGAGCCCGCCACGCTGTGACGTAAACGATTCTTCATCATTGTCGTGGTTCTGCCCCTGCCCCCCTGCCCCCCTGACCATGGAACTAGTACTACATTCATGCCCGCTATACAAGAGAAAAAACAATAACAAATAAGAAGTAAATGGAACCAAGGCCCAAATCAAATGACATAGGTTGACACACTCCGGATCGTGCGGGTAGAAAAGCCATCCAACTCTATGGGTATCTGACCTTGACGGCCAACGAGACAAATATAGACAGGTGTCGTTGATACCCTTGGATGAAAGAAAAAAAAAAGAATATGATATTGAATTTTTCCCATTTTCCGCGAAAATTGATAATTTGAAACAATGATTTCCCCCCCAACGCCAAATTATATGCTGTCGTCGAACCAAGACTCTGCGCGGGATTCACTTCGTAGACGCTCGTTCTGAGACCTGAACCACTCCCGTCCTTGTTCCAACTCTTGCCGTATGGCCTTGAGTTCGCCGGTGAGCTTCTCCGCCTCGCTCATGATTCGCTTATGCTTGCTACGCTCTGGGACGTCCTTCTCTGCCGCATTCGCATCCTCCTCAGACGACCTCTTCCTCTTATTCGTGGCTGACTCGTCATCCGTTGCACCAAGTCGCGACATTTCGAGGTTCTCGGCACCTCCGCTCATAGACGCCCGTCGAACCGAATCGTCTCTGATGGTTGATCCGAATGCCGGGCTGGCGTAGTGGCCAGGCCGTTCCATCATGTCGCGCGCCATGGACTCGGGCACGGCAGTGCCATCGGGCAGCTGTACAATGCCCATGGCTTTGAGCCTCCACCGAGCCGACGCATTGCTCGTCGACCTAGAATGATCGGGGGGCTCGCTCTCCCTCGAGGATATCGAGGGCAGGGAGCGGCGGAACCGGCCGGGTTTGGCTAGGTAAAGGTCGCGCAGCGCCTTGGTCTTTCCGCCTAGCTTCCTGCTCGAGTTGGGCGATGACTCTCGCGATTGGCAACTTGTGGACACAGAGTTCGTCCGGGACCTGAACTCTTGCCTCACAATCGAGTCGACGGCATCGTGCTCATTGTCCATGCCGGATAACACCCCGCTGGAGAGAAGCGCCTCGCGGGCTTTCCGTCTGCTCACGTCCTTTTGCTTCAACATGTCCATAAATTCTTCGGCATGATTGACCTTGGCGAGTTTTGCTCGTTGCTTGGCAGCTCTCTTAGACGCCTCTTGCCGCGCCCATCTTTCAGCAGCATGTTGCGACGCGTAGAACGCTCGAAGTTGGTCTCGACCACTTCGCCTCAGAGAACTTAGACGCTTCTCTCTCGCATTATGCCTCCATCGGTAAAAGTATTTGAGAGAAAGATTATATGTCCGGAATTGCTTAACCTTTTTGTTTATGGCTTCCTCCTCTTCCCTTCTCCGGTTTTCTTCCACTTCCTGTTGGAATTTATCAAATGTCTCTCTAGCAAGTTCATCAATCATGTACACTTGAAATTGATCAAGCAAGCCATTGTCGCCCATGACAAACCACCTCGTAAAGTCGCCCAGCAGGTCTCGGGGTTTCTCAGCAGGTTTGGGTAGTGCCGCCGCAGCTGGAGCTCTCGACTCTGCACTGCTCGGGAAAAGTGCAGGTTTCTCGCCAGGCTGTCCAGATGTGGACGGTTCTTGAAGCACGCTACTGGGTATGGCTGGGCCGGACACGCTTGATGATGATTGCAGGGCAGGAAAAGGAGGTTTGTCAGCTGTCAGAGTCGAAATTGCCGGCGACGAAACCCCGCCAAGGCCAATAGCTGAGGATGTTTGCGATCCCAAAATGTTGGGTTGTTTCGCGGCATCTGGAGTACCATCTGAAGCCTTGGTAACGGACTTGCCGAAATCCTGATTCTCAAAAGACGGACCAGATTGGAAGCCCCCAACCCCAAAAGTGGCTGGCTTTGCTTGTGGTGAAGCTGAAGAATCGGAATTTTGTTTGGCGACGTCTGACGTATTAGGCAATGCTTTGGGCTGTGGGAGCGGGGGAGGCGGCATAGAGAACGCTGGTGTCGGCTTGATAGCATCCTGTGTTGGTTTCGGCACACCCAGTAGCCCAGAAGAGAAAGGATTGACACCCTGAGCGCCTGGACTACTGTTTGACAAAAGCGAGTTGGGTGTCGTGGATGGGAAACTTGGTTTGCTTCCTACCATTGCAGGCTGATCAATGGCCGGTGACGCTGGTGCGAATGGGGTCGTAGTAGGAGCATTGCCAAACACAGGTTGGGCTTTACTCTCATCGCCATTGGTCTTTGATGCGAACGGTGCGGGCGTTGGCCCGCTGGATGCAAAGGGGTTGGGTTGGGTACCGGCTTGAGGCGTCGACGCCGGAGCAAAGGGGTTTTTGGTAGTATTAGACTGCGAATTATTAAAAGTGCCAAACGGGGTCGAGGCTGAGTAGTTTCTGTTAGCAATGTTCTTGTAGGCGTGCATCTCCTCCGTGGTGAATGAATAATCAGACCTTGTTGAGCATTGGGAGTCGCCCCCGTCCCAGACAAGCCGGTTGTTCCAAATGGCGAGGCTGTGGATGTAGTTGCAGGTGCAGCACCCGTTGTGAGCCCGAACCCGCCGATATTTGGTTTCGCTTCTGACTGAGGTTCGTTGTCCTGTACAAAAAGACTACCCTCAGTCTCCAAGCCATTGACTTTGACCGTGGCATTGGGATCTTCGAAAACAGTGCGATGTATCACTTCAGGAAGTGGTATTGGCCCTCGTTTTCGTTCCACCAATCCCTGCGAGAACTGATGCTGCAATCGGCGGTGAGGAAGCGGCTGCTTGCCATCGAGAATTAAAATCTTTCGTTCAGTGTCGAACGGGCTGTCGGGATCTTGAACGAATTCCAAGTTATGGAGTTCGGCAAAGTCGATGGCCTGCTCCACAGTGTCGAATTGCAGAAACTTGTTAAGTGCTGCCGCCGTTACATCCCTGGCTGGGTCCTTTGGCCTCGCAAGTGCGCGCTTGATGGTTTGCAATATTGATCTTCGGAGCTGAGGAAAGTGGCATTCCGCAAAGCATGCCATGGTATACGAGACCTTTGGGTCTCGAACAATCCGAAAATATGCCAGTGAGGCTGCCGAGGCGGCCAGTGAAGGTCCATTCTTTAGCGGTCCATGGAATTCGTGTGTGTCTTGAAGTGCTTCGACTAGTGACACCGCGGTTCTGACCTCGTCTGAGTCGCGCCACAGAGCCGACTTCCATTGTCGTTGGAGGGTTTCTAAGATGCTCGGGTCGCGCGCGTGGAAAACTAGATAATATGCTCGAAATTCTGGTTCGTTCTCGCATTCAATGCCCTGTTCGTTGCAGTCATCGTAAACATCTCGAAGTGACAAGAGGGCTTTGCCAAGCTGCTCCAGCTCTTGTTGTTGGACGAAATCCTCGGGTGCCTTGCCTGCCTGTGATAGTAAATGCAAGGATGTAACATGAAATCTTGCGATATTCTCCAACACGTATACTTGAGTTTTGATCTCCTCGGGAGTAAGTGACGAGAAAAATGAAAAATCCCGGCGAATGGCGCGAGTGCGATCCCAGAGAAAGCCGTGCACTGCTGCCAAGTTTTCATCATTCCGTAACAGCTCGTCTAGAAGATAATCCAAGGTCCGGCGCAGGGCCGGAACAGAGCGGACGTCCATGGGAAGAGGAGCTTCTTGACCAGCAGCTGACCGAGCCAGCTTCTTCACCATTTTGGTCGTGCTGGCATATGAAGTCCGGGGATCCTTCTCGGCTTGGACCACGTCCAGCTCGGTAATCCTCGTAATCTTCTCAAACTCTGGACACATATCCTCGCATATACCCTTGAATTCGATGGCATCGCTCAGGGCTTTGCGTTTCTCTGGGTCATCGATTAACCCGGCCTTGGTCAGAGACGCTCTGGCCTTTTTGCGATACGTTTCATACTGCTCGCGGAATTTCGCCATTGCTTGTTTATTTTTCGGGTTTCCTGGCTGCGACGGCCAGGAAGGTGGGCCAATGCCATCTTTGCGTAGCCGGTCATAGACCTTCCGGGCCAGAGGATCCGTCGAGTTGTACGGAATTACAGGGACAGGTTCGTCGCTCATTTCGTCAGATAAAGCGCTCGAAGGCGACGTGGCTCGCGAGTCCTGGCCATCTGGTTGTGATGGCTGAAGCAATCCATTCTGATTGTCTGCTTTATGTTGCCGGGATCTGCCTTTGCCCTTGGGCTTTTTCCCGCCGGTATCAAATGGACTGCGTCTTGCTTGTTGCTTGCCACCACCATCACTCAGGCTGCTGTCTGTCGTTTGAAACGGATTAGGTCTCGCTCTGCGCTCGTTTTTCGTTGAGTCGCCTGCAACATCGGTGCTGAATGGATTCTTCCCGCCCGTGGACGGGGTTGGGGCGAAAGGGTTGACCACTGGCGCCGAACTACGCGTCCCTTGGGCGAGAGACGAAAACATTGGTTCGACGATGCGACGAACGTCGCATGCACCTATGTTGTCGGCTTGCACATTGAGGGTGGCTCTCGGGCGCCCGGACGCGGATGTTGAAGGCAGTTCGGGCGCGCAGGCAGATATTAGGTCTTGATGTCGCGGAGAAGCTATTCCGAGGCTTCAGGTTGAGCTTCAACCCACTACAGCTTAGCTCACGTGACACTATGCGATTAGCTGTGCACGCTAGAGGCCAGAGAAATGGGGCTGAAGCAGACCAGAAATTCCAACCTTGAGCTTTGAAGGGAGCTGCGCATAACTTTGCTATTAATTTATTATGCTTGATATTAAATGTAATAAAAAACCAATACTCAGGTCTTTAGAGCCACTGGATCAAGGCCTAGTAGTGCCTCCTGATGCAGATGCAGCAACTTGGTCAACTAGCCCTTCGCGGCTGGGTCTCTCAGGTTCTTCTTTTCTATTTTCTTCAACATATTAGCACTGCACCCCTCAAAACCACTCGTCTCTTGCTCTCTTGACGGATCAAAGTAGACAGGGCGACCTCAGGGACAAATAGCCGGGAGGCGCGGCGCAAGCCCTCCTGCACGCCATGGGTGAAGCCAGCCTCGAGGCGCACATCGTGGACGGCCTAAACGCGATGCCGCCGCCAGCATCGGCATGCGACCGTTTTAGCAAGACGGCCAGATGGATTTCAACTGATGGAAGGTATCCGTGACAAACTCTTTACCTTCAGCGTATAGTCAACCAATCTAGCGACGCAGCATTTCCCATGAGCCTACTGTTGATGGTCGCGGCCAACGAAACCATCGCGTGGAGGCTGTCATGAAGGATCTCCAGGACAAGGTCGACGACTTTCTAGAGAATCGACAACCCCGGAGCCTCGGGGGACAGAGCACTTCAGGACGGCACATGAAAGACACGGAGTAACTCGAAGAGCTAAATCAACGCCTGAAGACGAGCGGTGTCAAACGCGGCTACGCAAAGATGAATTTTCAGTTGTCATCCACTGCGGTCCGAGTTATGAGGCCGTAGAAGGGTCTGATAAGTCCAAACAGGCTCAGAGGGATCTTCGGGAGATTGTGGGCGAGGGCTCTTCAAAACGGGTTAAGACGCCTCACAAAGGCCCCCGACACTCGAAGGCGAACACGTCAAGATGCGAGGCAATCTAAATCTAACAATAAAAACAACGAGATGCGGCTGGGCTGTCAACCGGGGACACCATACAATCCTAGATCACGAAGACATGTACGAAGCTTTCCTACCTTTCCCATCTCAAAGGGGTGCTTGACTCGCAGAGGCACCAATGGCAGCCCTTATGAAGTGGTTGGCAAGAACCTACACGCGTTTCTCGTCATGTTTCGTAATCATTACTCCGAGGAGCCAGAAATGCCCAGAACAAAGGTGGCTGGTGGCGTCCAGGGACGCCCAACACAAGATGGCCCGAGCCGTCCAGCGCGCCAGAAGCACCGACATGTAGTCATCTCGAGCACATCCAACGTGGGCCGGAGGACAGATCGTAGCGCAAGCAGGGATGTGCAGGACGAGCTGCTCTCCGTTTTGGCCTGCAACAGTAACGGCTGCCTACTCGACCAGAGCCAGAAAGAGGGCTACGACTTGAGCTTCCTCGGCGACAACGTGTGCGTTGACCCCGTGCCCTTCCTACAGTCCTGGAACCGCATCCGGTGCAGCTCGGTCACGACGGCGATCGTTCCGGGAACGGCACCCTATGTATGATCTATCATTGATCCTGTAAGAAATATTGATACGAACAAAGACCTCAGCTCCTTCATGGCCATTGTTCAAGTACCTCGACCGGCAGTACCCGCCTGTGGTTGTACCGCTGGCAGGTTGGGGCCGTGAGTCGCTCCTCTTCGATTGGGACAGTTGTGGCCGTGATAGCTAATTTTTGGGGTGGCACCCTCACAAAGAAGGACTTGGACCTCTAATCAATGCTTTTGTGACGAGTCTCTGTTTTTGCTGGCTGTATGCATGTGCGAGCGGACATGGAAGCTGGCGAGCACACCCATCGTCTGCCCATCGGGCAGGGCAGCCTTGGGCCACCGCTTGGCCTCGCTACCAACTATTTATCAAGCCCGTGTTTGGTGTTTTTGCTTTCCAATAGCTTTCTGGGGTCGTCTCCATCTCCCACCGGATACAGCATCCGTCTCTAACATCCATCCTTCAAGTATTCGCGCAATAGGATTTCTGGTCAATAATCTAATCCTCGACATTGAACGGCAAAATGCCCAAAGGCAAGATCAAGCTCCCGCCTTCACCCGAGAGCGACTTGGTTCACTACCCCCAGGCTCCAAAAGGTAAAAACCCCATTCGGCCGCAATCTCCGGCCTCTACTTCGTCGATGGAGGCTGCGCGGCTATGGGATGCGGCGTACAACCAGCTCAAAGAAGACCATCCGAAGATGATGAGGTGGTACGAGGTAATTTTGGAAATTCTGTCTACCGGCATTCGGGGACCAGACTTTCATTCGACCCTGCTTAGTCCAATATTTCCGATGCCCGCCGAAATCATGATCAACCAGGCGGATACACTGGCCAGACGCTTGCAGATGCAGCAACTAATAGACACCTGGTTCAACAAAACCGATGAAGAGTCGAGCGACGAGGTCGATTCTAGTGAATTTGATCATCCCACCCCTTCACTAAAAACTGGCCTTCAGAAGACCCCTTCACTAGAAACTGGCTTTCAGAAGATCGCGCAAAGTATGCCACATGCCGCTCTCGCCTGGGCTGGTGCTTGTTACTCTTTAATGGTACGGAATAATGTCTTCCAGACTGAGCACGCATAGATCTGACAACCGATCCCATATACAGGTTCTGCTCATCACTCAACGTCTGGTGACGGAGGCCAAGAGTGATTACTTGGATTTTATCAATCTCATATCCAAGCTAGAGTGGTTTTGCAACTTGCACAGAGTTCTGACACCACCCGCCAGTGACAATGAAGGAAACATCGACGAGATCCACGATGAGCCCAGTAAAAAACTCGTCGACCTATACAGGGCCATTCTATTGTACGAAATAAGAATTGTGTGTTTTCATTTTGGCCATCTTTATTTTGATTTCGTCGGCGTCACCCACGAGATCGAACAAGTCCCACTCGACAGAAGCGAGGCAAAACGCCAAGTAGATGAGGCAGAGAAGGCCTTTTCGCTCTTAAATTGTTCTCAAGTCAAGGTGCAACTTGAGAAGCTTCTTGAAGAGACATCTGTCCACGATAAGGAGCAGTCGCAACCGGACAAGGAGAGCCAGTTAATGCGGGACTTGCACATAGCCTTGAGGAAGTGGACACGGCGTCTCGAGCCCGAAGGAAGCTATTCTCTGCCCGACCTGTACCAGTGGATTCTATCGACGCAGGAGTACAAGGAATTCCTTGATTGGGACAAGGCTGATCCGAAATTGCTGTGGGTGAGCGGAGGCCCTGGTCGAGGCAAGACGCTGCTCTTCGCCGCGATCGCAAGTCAGCTTTCGGCAAGGGGGAAAGAGGAGCCGGTTACGGCCAAGTTGGCCTTCTTCTTCTGCGGCAGCAGCACATTTGGATCAGACAATGTAGCAGCTGTGCTGAAGGGTCTGATCTGGTGCTTGCTTGAGCAGCAACCGTTACTTGACAGGCACTCGGACGAAACGCGCACTTCAACTCGAGGAAAATACTTTGACGACCAAAGTGACTTTCTCGCCTTATCGGGGGCATTTTACAGCATGATACAAGATCCTGACTTTGAAAAAACATACTTCTTGGTCGACGCTATCGACCAGTGCTCCGCCGATGATGGACCTGGCCTGGATGACTTCTTACACTTGATATCTGTATCAAGGTCCTTGTCGTCCAAGGTTCGATGGCTAGTGTCTAGCAGCTACACAGACACTACTGAAATGGCATTAGAAGAAGGAGGAGGCTGTCGCCATTTGAGCCTCGATGCGAGTCCGAGCCCTCGAGCTCTTATTGAAGCTGTGGACAGACACATAACTCACAGGGTCTCTGAATTGGCCCAGGAAAAGAGCTACGGGGAGGCTCTTGAAAACGAGATAGTGCGGAAAATCCGACAACGGCCCCAGCGTAATTTCTTGTGGGTAAACATTGTTTGCACAGCTCTGCGGGAAGAAGAGAAGTGGTATGCCGTCGAAGTCTTGCAGGAGATGCCCGACGATCTACAAAAATTGTACGACAAAATAGGATCTAGGATTCAGCAACTTCCTCGCGAGGAGCCTAATTTCTGCAGAGAGGTTCTTTCGACAATGGCTGCCGCCTATCAGCCGCTGCATATATCCGAACTATCAGCCCTGGCGGAACTGCGGGAGGGTGTGGACGTGTTGACCATAGTGAAGAAGTGCTCTCCGTTCTTGGAAGTTCGCGATAACTTTGTGTGCTTTCAGCACCCGTCCACCAAGGACTACGCGCGACAGCATATTCTCCTGCCGTCGGCCACCTCGCAAGCCCACTTGCGTATATCGCAACGGGCCATCAACTCCTTATCCACCTTTCTAGACGAGGAAATGCTTACCGGGTCGGCTGTCGCTACCAAGCAGGTTGACCTAGAGGCTCGCCTGGCTCCGGTTAGGTATACGTCAATTTACTGGATGAGACATATATGTGAGATAACGAATATTGATAAGCATCCGGAAGTGACAGAGGCGGTGACTTTGTTTCTGGAAAACTACTTCGTTCACTGGCTCAAGATCCTGGGCTCGATGGGGCGACTTTCGACGTCTGCGACTATGCTGTTTCGTCTGGAGGCGTTCTTGGTAGTAAGTTTACGTCCATCTTTGCATACTTGTTCGGTCAGGACATTTCGTTTCCTTTATGGAGTCATAACGACTGATTGAACAAACAGGCTAAGCTGAGTAGCACAAACAAGCTGCTCCCGGTCGTTCGTGACGCTCATCGACTCCTCCGTTTTCACAGATCAGTCAACAGACCGGATGCATCCCTGGTCCAGGATACCCGTCTGTTCTGGCCCAGCTCAAGCGTCGTGAAGCAAGGATCAATGCCCCAGTGGGTAGTCACCCGGCCATTGATGGAAAATCATCCAAGCCACGAGTTTCAATCTCTCCGTGGCCATGGCGACTATGTTCAATGTATCGCTTTCTCCGCTGATGGGACCCAATTGGCCTCCGGCTCGGAAGACAGGACTGTGCGCATCTGGGACGTCCAGGCAGGGACGGCGCAGCATACTCTCCGCGGCCACACCCACTGGATATTCTGCTTGGACTTCTCTCGCACTGGTCTCGTGGCATCGGGAGCGGCCGACTCAACCGTGAGGCTCTGGAATGCCACAACTGGACGTCCCGTCGGAACCCTCTCAGGCCATTGGGGGTGGGTGGATGCCGTTAGCTTCGCGCCGAATGGCAAAAAGCTCGTGGCGGCCTCTGGTCAAAACTTGTATGTCTGGGATCTTAGTGTGGATAAGCCTGAGCTTTGGAAGAGGTTCGAAGCACGCGGGGGCTCTATCAGCAGCGTCGTGCTCTCGCCCGACGGGAGATTCTTGGTGTCGGGCGGGGAAGATAAAAAAGTTAACATTTGGGATGGGCAAACTTACGCGCTCCTCCGAACCCTCAACGGCCACGAGGAAGCCATCAATTGCGTTGCCTTCTCCCCCATCGGCCATCACATCGCCTCTGGCTCAGACGACGCAACTATCCGAGTTTGGGATGCCTTGACGGGCAACGAGATACAAAAGCTGTCACGGTCGAGCGACCATGTTTTATCTCTTGCATTCTCGCGCGACGGTTCTCAACTGGCAGTAGCCAGTAGAAATTGCGTCATTGACGTATGGAATTACAAGATGGAGCAGCTCACTCAGGTGCTTCGTGGACACACGGATTTCGTAACTTCGGTCGCATTCTCGCCACAGGGTCCGTATCTGGCTTCGTGCTCTCAGGATTTCACGACACGGCTTTGGTACGACGAGCCCAAGGAACAGGCAAACGTCCATGAAGTAGAGAAAGAAGCAGACAGTTTCCTGTCTTATGCCCATCGCATCTGTGCGCTAACTGTCTCCCTCGACGGCCGCTGCGTGGCGTCTGCCATGACGGACGACACTATCCACCTATGGGACGGCGAGACAGGCAAGCGACTGCGCAACGCCGAGCGTATGGGACACGACGACGAGGTGAACTCGATCGCCTTCTCACACGATGGACAGAGTTTAGCGTCTGCTTCCAACGATCGAACCGTCCGGGTCTATCACGTACCCAGTGGAAAGTTACGGCGCTCGTTTTCCGGCCACGAGGCCCCGGTTCGGCGTGCAGTGTTTGGGCCAGACGGGCAATTCATAGCATCGGCATCAAATGACTCCACCGTACGCGTCTGGGACTTGGAAAGCAGAAATGGTGATCCCCCGCAGATCCTGCGACAGCCCAAAGGCTACGCCTCGGCCGTCGCTTTCTCCCCCAATGGACAGTACCTTGCCTCCGGCGGAGTCACGGTGCAGGTCTTGGAGCGCGAGTCGGGCTCCTCGACGTGGAGAGAAAAGACCATAACGGACTCAAATCCGCATTACTTTTCGCCTTTTTTTTACTTGGTACTTTTTTACCCGGACTCACGCAGGATTCTCTTGTCGGACGGCCACGAGTTGCGAACATGGGACGTGCAGACGCAACAATTCGAGGGACCTCCAATCAAGATCGCAGAGTGGTTCTCGCGGACACTGTGGTTCGATGGCATCTCCACCGACTATGTGATGACCGCGTGCGGCGCCGTTCCTCTCATATGTCCAGGGTCCTCACCTGTCGAGCCCGAGACACAGCAGCCACAGCCATTGCCACCGGGGCGACATCCGTACGGCATCAGCTACAGTGGCGAGGACGAGAACTGGTATATTACATGGAGGAACGAGAAGGTTATCTTCATCCCAGCCAAGTACAGACCTGTTTACTCACACGTTGACGGCCACAAGGTTGTGCTGGGGTGCGCTTCAGGTGATGTGCTACTGTTTAGGTTCTCGACGGAGATGACGCCTCATGGAGCCGGTCTCGACGTTGACCTCAAATGCAACGTGAAATTTGGACCCGGCCAAGGACGAGGCGGTAGCTTAGCTGAGTCTAGATATTTGGGGTCTGTAGAAATTCTGCAGTCTCTGAATTCATTGATGGGTTCTAGTCGATTCAACACCCCTGCTAGCAGTTCAAGAAGGGCTTCTCAATTGAGGAATCCGCAGTTCCGTAGAGGTCTGTCAGGCCGCGGCATGTCTTCCACCCGGCTAGCTAGAAGATAAAGCTGCTAGACACATGAGTCACTGGGAGTAGTGGCACGGTCCGTTTGGCCGGTTCCGCTGGTTGCCGTGGTGTTTCATTAAGGGGAAGCAGTACGCACGAGTAAAAAGAAGCAGTGGCGAATAACAATACATTGACATAATTTGCCAGTAAATGACTGAATTGAATCTGGCGCCGAATACTGAATTATCAGTGCCATCCGTTGGAACAATCGCGGACGCAACAAAGCCTTGCTCAAGATGCAGCATCGTTACACCTCGACAACGGCTTTGTGCCATTCCTTGTCTTTAAAGAATGCCACAGAAAACTTGTCCTCGTTGTCCTGGTCATTGAAATACACCTCGAGGCGATGCTGGCCAGGCTTGCCATGGAGCTCCTGCTGTCCAAGAGAAGAAATCCCAGTGCCCCGTGTCACCTTGTACCCTTTCGCGTTGATGAGACCAGTCTTCCATTCACCGTCATGCACGTGCCACCAGGCAGCTTTGATATAGTCATTTTGCACATAGTAGACGTGAACCTGTCGAGTACAGCGTCGTCAGTGAGTGGAATCAAATCATGTTACCTGTTCGCAGACCAGGGGGAGACTTGCCTGCTCTTGGTCAAAGAGAGTCGAGGTCAGGGTACGAGTGTCGCCAACAGCGGCAGTGGACACTCCGTCATTTTTCATGGATACCGAGTACTCTGCGTAGGAGCCGGTGCCTGAGCCCTTCAGGTAGCAAATCTTGTTGTTGGAATCAAAGTAGAAGATGTAAGTTTCACCGCTTTCAGTGCGGGTGGCGGATAGAGCGGAACAAGCATGTTTATCATCACCTGGCTTGGGAGAGGGTTAGTGAGTTTAGCTAAGACTCGGCTGGAAGCACATACCGCAGGTTTGAGAGACATGATTGTAGGTTTTAGTTTTACGACGGGATTCTCAGAGGTGTACTTGACGCGAATATGGTGCTGCTAGACGTGCCTGTATATACGACAGAGGATGTGAGCTTTGCTTCTCTTGTTCTGTTTAAATACTCTACCGAGACGACTCTCGGGGATTTTTTTTGGGGTCACACCCTGAGGTTGCAACGGTAGCATTCATCCTGGTAGGCATGGGTTGCTTGGCAATAGTGAGGCTGACATTTAGAAGGGCTGTCAATTCACCGTTTCAAAGAGGCAGCATCGGCATCTCATCCCGAGCCGTCATATAGCCATCAGGTAGATGCCCGATGCACTATCCTTGGCGGGAACGTGTGTCTGCCAGTTCAGCCCGTTCCAGACCTTCCCATTGCCACCTATCATACCTGTGGATTTTGGAGCGTGTGAGGAGGTTCTAAGACCAGAGTGACGAGGTTGTGATAAGTTGTGTTGAGACTTGTTTTTTATCCAATCCAGAGCAACCGCCATTAAAATCCTTGTAAGACATTTCTTCCGGGTTCAACAATGCCCTCTGCTCGTATTTGACGGGATATATAACCCCGCAACATCATTCTTCGGGTATAACCGCGGGCAAAGTCATGTACAATGCTACCAGTGACCAATTTAGGACATGCTGCATAAGGCATTTCTCTTGGCAATTGGCAAGATTAGATAAGATCAACACCAGAGGAAGATGCAGCGTAAACTCCCACATTTCTCTTCTTATCGCTGGGCGGTCCTTGTTTCATCTCCAAAACGTGCAAAGGACTGCTCGCGGGAAGCTTTACCGTATCAAATGCCGTCACGTCGCACGACAGAATTCGTATTACAAATAGATGGCCGCGGCTGACCACCACATGCAAAATCATGCATGCGGTCATGATGGTGGCGGCGATGAATATTTGACACATCATGACAGCCAAAGGGTCTAGTCACCAGTGCAATGACAGCCAAAATAAAGTTGAGCCGGGGAAGACGTTCCGCGTCTGCCTTGTGCAATAATGACTTTGGAGTAAGCAGTCTTGACGCCTTGCCATCGTGGTTGCAGCAACGGCGGAGAGATGTGACAATTCTTGCGCTTTATTGGTTTGACGTCAGCCTAGAAATGCCGAGTTGTTGGCTACTTTGCCTTTGCCGGGGATCATCGCCTTGGGCGGCCGACATATGCTACCTACCTACTTAGAGATAGCTGGATGATGCCCTTGTGTGATTGGACGCCATGATTTTGCTGCAGTTGACCAGCTTTCAGGGTTGCCGTCGTCGTCATCATCCTCACCGGCATGTCTCACACCTCTCCCCGCGACCACATTCAATTATAGGCAACAATCCGGATTAGGCAGTGCGGGGTGAATTTATGTCTGGGGGTAACTAAACACGCAGTTATGCAGCAGGCGCTCAACCTAATCGGGTCAGGTATTTACATGTACAATTTTCGCTGTAAAAGCACATGTAGAATTTCTTATAGCTACTTATATAAGGCTAGGCTAAAGAATAGCTGTAATTCAAAGTTAAGGCTTGCCGTGTTGATTATATAAAATATATAGCTGTTTAGTATTAACGCCGAGAATCCCCCCCGAGATTGCCGAGAAACTCTCACTTACAGATAAGTTGCCTATTCGTGTTGCATAAAGCCAAAGTAGAACCGGATTTATTCATCTTCATTTCGGCAGATAAACGACAGAGCACGGAGTACTCCGATCTAGTCATATAATGCGCTTCACTCTGCCGTTCTGCTTACTTGCCGGGCGCAACTGACGCATGAAAGCAAAGCCCCCTGCGAGGCCGTTTACATACATGACTGCCGAAGACATGGATGGATGACGATTTCCGGTTTCAAGTTTGGTGACACATATTGGATTCATATACAGTGAGTGAAATAAGGCTGTCAAAGCTGACGCGTCGGCACAACGCAGCCAATATTCGCACTGCCGAATTCATAGCCTGCGGAGCCTGCGGTTATAACACCGAAACCAAGTTTCTTCAAATCGATATCGACACCATCAGTTCAACCCCACCTTGAAAGCAAAGGACTAGTCAAGTTACGCGGCAGATCTTTCTACGCCGACGATTTGTCAACGACCACGACTCTCATTGCACCCCTCGGCCGAGAAAGTGAGGCTGCGTGCGTTGGACCTTTGTGAACGGCAACGAGGCTCGACCTCGGCAGGGCATCACAAAGTCGGGGTGCGGCATTTATCTTCTTCAGAACAGCGATGCAGTAATGTAGATATATCCAACAGAGTCTGAGGACAACCTTCGTCTCTTTCCCAAGCACTTCTCCAAATATACTCCCCGCGTATCCAACACCTCTAGACACCATGTCTTACACCATCCTCCATGACACCGGCTTAGCTGCCATTGCCGATCGCGACAAAGTCACCATCTACGTCCAACTTTCCAATGGCTCGTTGGGCGAGGCAACTTCCTCTCCCAACGGGAACTGGAACGTATCCCCGATCCAGATCCCAAACGCACCGGCTCCAAAGCTCTACACGCCGCTAGCAGTTCTCATTGGCAAGAACCGACAGAGAGTGCGTTGATAAATCCCCTACCCGGGGCCCCCTATTCAAACCCCCTCTTTTGCATCGTAACTCATCTTGCCCTCGCATCCTAGCACCTCTTCTACATAGAAGGCAACAACTACCTCAGCGAAGCCGTCTACAAAGACAAAGACAGCGGGTGGTCTATCGGCACCCTAAGGACCCTGGGAATCATCCCAGCCCAATACTCCAAGATTGCTGCCGCGAAGCCCTTTGAGGCCAATGACCAGATCTGCGTCTTCTACCAGGTTCCGAACATAAACGGCGCTATCCGCCAGGTCACATGGAACGGAACCTGGTGGACACAGGACACTCGCGACCTGGGCGACGATGTCCTCACGGGCACTGGCCTCGCCGCTGTCGGCGCCGAACTAGGGACCAACATCTCCAATACCAAAACCGACAACCCGCCCGTGGTTTTCTTCCAGCAGAACAACTTGGACCTGGCGTGGCTGCAGGATACCTGTACGTAACTGACTACCTTGGAAGAGATGGTCGTTTCGAACGCTGATATAGAGAATGAATAGCGACTCGTAAAATCAACGACGTGGACCCGACAGCCTCGCCGCATACCCCTCTGGCTGCTACCGGCCCGAGAAATGAGAACCTGGACATTGGCTCGGATCTTTTCTACACCTCTGACCAAAATGTAATTCAGTCCCTTGCTGTTGACGAGCTTGGTAAGAAATATGGTATTGATGAAGTCACTGCCACCACTCCCAAGGGGAATCTTGCTGCCGTTGTGGCCAAGAGACGCGTCGGAACTAGAAACGTTGACCAGGTTATTGTCATCTATCAGGGGCCTGGGACTGAGCCGCAGAGTCAGTCTGTTCCTGATGGTTCCACTAAACGCGGTACTGGGGCTTGTCTTTATCAGACTAGTTATGTTGTGACGAAGACGGATGAGGGGGGGAAGCTGGCGAGGTCCGAGTTTGAGCATGCGCTGTTGAGGTTTGAGTAGTGAGGCTGAAAGGTCTGGCCACTTAACAGTCTGCGTTGACATGGTCGCAGTTCCATGTAGCATGAACCTGGACAAATTTATGACACATTCAGCACTTGAATATAAAGCTGGCCTGATTGGTGAGTGTGAGATACTGAATTGATAGTTAAAAGTGGCAGAAGTAGAGAATCTGAGGTCCAACTGTCAGATCGTCGCTATTCAAGTGTTTGGGCTTGCCTTTGTTATTGCTTTTATAGGTTTAGGTAGACAATAAAAGGCAACTGCTTGTTGAACGAAACCCCTGCCAATTTTTTTCCACCACGTAACCAAATTGATACTTTGTACACAACAGTATAATATGTAGTAATATGGCTAATAAGTTGTAATTGTATCAAGTTATTTTAAAGACTCGCTGCTCAGTAGAGTAAACAAGACTCTGATGCCAACGAAAAGTTAGCCCAGGGGTAGGCAAAGCGGATTAGAGAGGGAAAACATGAAAGTCTTACTAGTGCTGTAATATATCCCCTGCCGGGGGTCGCCTGCTTTTAATGTTAATGTGCCTATTTCACCAGGCTCACGATGTTGCACGTGAATGGTGTTGAACTACCAAAAGTGGAGGCCTCGTACAAACGGAGACTTATCATGACGTATGTATGCTATTATTGCCGTAAAACGAAATGACGCTTTTTTTATTGGCTAGCTATTAAACAGTATTTCATTTTTGACTAATTAGGTGCCTGGGACGGCCTCATAAAGCGGGAATCTTTAGCCTGCTCCGGTTACCTGCCAACGTGCCGTTTTCACTCTACGTCAGCCACGGATTCAATACCAGACAAGACGCTTTGCCTACCTAGGTACCTAGGGAACTAACTAACTACTGGGTACCTGGAAAATAGAGCCGTGAAGCTGCTAGCCCCTCGTCACGTGACGAAGCTCAGCATCACCAACCACCCTCTTTTCGCCCGTGTATCACCAAGGTGGAGTCTAGGCACAAGTCACGGAACATTAAAAAGGCGGACTAAACCATTTTCATCACCCTCAGTCACTCCTTTCCGTTTGCACTGCGTCAAGCATGGATATGCGACTAATCCTGGAAGAACCAGCAGCTCGCAGCTGAAGAGGGATCGTCGCATGGCCGGCAACCCCCGGCAAGGGCCAAATGCTGGGCCAGCTGCTGACAGCCAAGATGGCTAGCGAAGAAACAAGATGCAAAATTCAAGGTTCGATTATTGACAGCGCTATTGGCATTGTTGCCGTTTAGCTTAGTCGCAGCCTCATGCCGGACCCAGTAAGCTTCTTTCGGAGGCGAGTCTGCGCTATTCCCGAGTAAAGGCGAGCCAAGAACAATGTCATCGGCAAAATCGGCAAAAAAACGTGCTGGATGGGTTCCAGAACGCCACTCCGGGTTATTGGAGTCCAGGGCTGACCCATGTACGGAGTACAGCTGCCGCAATCAGATTACGGCGCGGCATCCTTGCGTCACCATCTTATCAGATCCTCTTTTGACGCCGGTGCCTCGACGGGCCAATCGCGTGACCACGACGGGCCGACTAACGAGTCACTAATGGCTGTGGAGATGGCGAGAAATTCTCTGCAGTCCTCCGGATGAGGTTGCATGCGCGGTGGGCTGGCAGCAGAGCCCGGCCGCTGCGAGTATTTACTCGCCCGGGGCCCTCGCAACCACGCCGTCCTGGGCGCGGCAGCGAGAACCATTCTGCGAGACACATCAGGTTTCCGCTGCCAAGATGCACACGACCAAGAACGCCGACCCCCGGACGCCCGGCCAGGCAGGGCTGTTTCCACCGGCGGACGCTGCCGAGGAGTTGAAGTCGAAGCCCGGCCACGACCAGGAGGCGCTTCCCAGCGACGCCGACAATGCCAGCCTCGAGGAGAAGAACGAGAGGGAAGTCCAGCAGCATCCGCAGGAGGTCACGGCCAGCGCCGAGCTTGGTGTGCAAAAGGCCGAGGCCGCCGCCCTCGTCTGGACCAAGAAGACGGTCTACTGCACCTATGCGTGGTAAGCAGCCCCCTTGGACGTTTTTGGTCCATCATCACCGACTCACGCGGTCCCCTCGTGCGCAGGATCTGGTTCTGCTTCTTCATGCTGGCTTTCCAGCAGGCCATTCTCTTCAACGTCACGGCGACGGCGTATGCCGACTTTGCGTCGGCGCCGGCCATCGCCACGGCCTCGATCCTGTCCAACATCATCGGTGGGGTCTTGAAGCTGCCCATTGCCAAGACGCTCAACATCTGGGGCCGCGCCGAGGGCTACCTGGTCTTTTTCGGCGTCTACCTGCTTGGCATGGTCATCCTGGCATCCAGCGGCGGGCCCGACAGCTACGCCGCCGGCTACGTCTTCTACTGGATCGGCTACGATGCCATCTACCTCATCCTGGACATCTTCGTCGCCGACACGTCGGGCCTGCAGAACCGCGCCTTTGCCTTTTCCTTTGTGTCGACGCCCTTCATCTGCACCGCCTTCACGGGCCCGCTGGCCGCCCAGGCGTTCCTGAGGCACAGCACCTGGCGCTGGGCCATTGGGTGCTTCGCCATCATCCAGCCCTTTGTCTTCGTGCCCCTGGCCGTCGTCTTCAAGTTCTACCAGAAGAAGGCCGAGCGCCTGGGCATCTACAAGCACCAGCCGAGCGGCCGGACCGCGCTCCAGTCCGTCGTCCACTATGTCCACGAGTTCGACGTCGTCGGCGCCGTCATCCTCATGGCCGCCTTTGTGCTCTTCCTGCTGCCCTTTAGCCTCGTCAGCTACGGCCGCGCCACCTACGACAGCGCCACCTTCATCGCCATGGTCGTCGCCGGCGTCGTGCTGTTCCCCGTCTTCGCCGCCTGGGAGAAGTGGTTTGCCCACACGCACTTTATCCGGTGGGAGCTCTTTCGGCAGAGGACCGTCCTGGGCGCCTGCTGCATGTCCGCCCTGTCCTACTTCAGCTTCTACTCGTGGGACCTCAACTTTTACAGCTTCGTCCTCGTCGTGTACAACCTCGGCTACAGCGACACGGGCTACATGACGCAGATTTACAATGTCGGCTCCTGCTTCTGGGGCGTCGTCTTTGGCCTCTGGGTCAAGTACACCAAGCACTTCAAGTGGACCGTCCTCGGCTTCGGCCTGCCGCTCATGATTCTCGGCGCCGGTCTGATGATTCATTTCCGCGGCCAGGACGCGGACATTGGCTACATCATCATGTGCCAGATCTTCATCGCGTTTGGCGGCGGCACCATTGTCATTGGCAACAGCATGGCCGTCATGGCCGCCAGCGACCGCGACGGCGTCCCCATGATGCTCGCCGTGCTCAATCTGTTCGCCAGCATTGGTGGCGCCATTGGCGACGCCGTCTCCGTCGCCATTTACTCGAGCACCTTCCCGGAAGCCCTTCGCTCCAGGATCCCCCAAGGCATGGCCGACCAGGTGGACAAGATCTACCTCGGCGGCTATCTCGCCCAGGTTACGTACCCCGTGGGTTCGCCCACTCGAGACGCCATCAACTACGCCTGGGGGCAAAGCCAGCGGTATGGCTCCATTTCTGCCACCGCCATTCTGGCCCTGGGCATTCCTGCTGTTGCGATTTGGAAGAACTACCGGGTGGATAAGAAGCAGAACAAGGGTACTGTTATTTAAGCAGGTCGTGCGTCGCGTATTTCGCTGGGCGGTGCTTCGATACTTAGGACTTGACGACTGCCTGAGTAGGCGGCGCAGTTCAATTGGGTCAGAGCACAGGAGTTCAAAGAGTTTAGCAAAACTTGTAGAAACGCTAGAAAGTCACAAAACCTGCCGAATGCACCAGAACCCAGTGATGTAACCAGCCAGCAATACCCTCCAGGCCTAAACAAAGCCACCAGACTGTTCTGCACTCTTCTTCCGATTAGCTCTTTGTCGAGCCGTCGCCTCCAGTTGTAGGTTTCCTAGCACTAATGGCAACATATCTCCAGTACTTTTGCGCATAATATCCACGCGCACCACCAATTGCATTCACAAAGTACTTTTCAAGACGAAACAAGACGATGAAGTAGTAAGGAATCGCCGACAAAAGCCAAAACAGTCGCAGCATTGGACGGACGTTTTCCGAGTAGTCGTGCTCCTCGACATCTATAAAACCAGCTTCCTCAAGTATCTGCTTATAGTACCCGCGCCTGGCACGCTGCCACGTAGGCATGGCGCCATACTCACTAACCTCCCCCATAAGCTTGGCCAGCGTCTTCCCAATGACTTCATCGGACTCGTAGTCATGGTCGTATTCATGCATGGCGACGTGCCCACCAGGTCGGAGGATACGATAGAAACCCTTGACAACCTCTAGCGCATCCGTCGCATGGACCAGCGTTTCCATCGTGTAGACCCCGTCATGACTCTCCGAGTGTACTGTCTCGAGGTGGTGGTAGTCCATCTTCTGGACGGATACGAGAGAACAAAGGGCGCCGGATCGGGCGACGTTACGCTTAGCCTTGGCAAGGTGGTGATCCAGGACGTCGATGGCAGTCACGCGCAAGCCGCGACTTGCCATGTAGAGAGCGACATGTCCGACTCCGCAGCCGGCGTCCAAGACTTGCGAGCCCGGCGCCAGGTCGAGGAGTTTGTGCATCTTTTCCTCCATCCGTCGCAGGGGGCCGCCCAGCGGAAATACCCAGTGCGTGTCCTTTTCCCAGTATCCAAAGTGGCGGGTGTTGCCTAAGAGGAGCCAGTAGCCGATTCGTGACTCGAACGACTTGTAGAGACTCTGAAGGGCGGGATTGTCGTTTATCACTGGTTCTGACTCGGCTGCCGGTGTCTTTGAAGACATGTTGAAAAGTAGAAAATGCAGACTTTAAAAAGTTGGACGCTGGAGAGGGCAAAGTGTGGCCGAGAGCAGTGGCTTGCCTGAGCTAGGAAGCTTGATAATGATAGACGAGGAGGAGGAGAGGACCGAAATGGGACTTGGACGAGGTAGAGAGGCATGACGGCAGACTTTGGGGTTTTGAATGCCAACAGTTCTTTGTTTGGGGTGTTGCCCGGACCGTGCTCTGCATGTGAACGAGAGTGTAGACCAACTGGCCATTGCTCGCCTGCCTGACCTGACCCGACCCGACCCGACCCGTGTAACATTGAATTGACCTGATTCTTGCTCTTATCGACTCTTTTCGGTGTTTCTAGTGGAGTTGGGAGTGGACTTTAATTTCCCTCGGCTTTCAATGTTACCTACATGCATAGGGTTAACTCATCGTAATGTATAGGATATTGACAGTTAATTACGAAAAAGTAATGGCCAGGTTAGGTAGGCGAGTAATGGTCAGGTGGTATGCATGCTCGGCGCGGTTGCAGTGACGGAGGTTAAAAACAGAAATTATTGGATCTATAGTAAAATCTCATCAAGTCATTATCCACTTGCCAAACTCTGGCGGTCTATGCTCCAACATTTCGACCGCGAATGCGAGGCGGACCCAACTCCCTTCGTATCTCTTCCAACTGTTCCAGGCCAGTCTGTGCCTTGGACTTTTTAGACGTCCTCTTCCCAGGTTTCGTGTAACTCCCGAGGAAGTCGTCCAGAATTCCGTCAAAGTCTCTTCTCGTAGGTCCGACGACGCTAGATGTTGATGCCTGGGAAATAGAAGCCATGTCGTCCTCTGGGTCTTCCAGATACGATTCCTCAATCTTGTCGAACCTGGCGTCCAGAAGAGACATTTGCTCTGTGCGCACAAGCGATGACGATGTCATGGAGTAGCTGGACGCGTCGGTCAAGGCACCCTTTCTCTTCTTCTTTCGACCGCCATTTGTGGTGGTCGTCCAAGTGGACTGGAGTTCGGAGTGGGACGGCGCAACGCGAGGCTTGCCAGACTTTTGTTCCTTTTTGAATTGCTTGAAGTCCTCCATCCAGTCTTGTGACGGTCCGACGTCGGGGTGCTCTGGCACTGCGACGAGCTCTGGTATTTCTTCCTTGTACTCCTTTGTGGGCTTGGCGGTATCATCCGACTCCCAGCCATCTTCATCCTCGTCGAAAAAGTCGGCCTCATCAAATTCACCGTCGTTGATCTCCTGTCCGTCTTTTGTGAGGTTTTTGAAAATATCGTCGTCCTCGTCGTCTACGTAGGCCTCGTCATCCAAGGCCTCGAGAACCTCCCTTAATCTAGGGTCCATGTCCGGCTGAAATCCGCGAATTGAATCAGGGACATCTTGTTGGGCCTGGTAGGTGACCCGGGTGAGGTTCTTTGAGGGCAGCATTTCATCCTCAAATAAGTCGCCCGACTTTTGCTCCAGATCCATTTTCTTCAGCGCATCTTCTAATGATTCCTTTTGTTTCCCCTTACTCTTGGTATTCGCCTCGATGAAAACAACTTCCCCACTGGATGCCGAGTTGAGATCGCGCAAATGCTGCATATAATCGTATTCGGTATCGTCGAAGTAGACTCCGTAGTTGGCAGCCTCGCCCTCGTTGGCTCGAATTGCGGCGGCATCAGAGCCAAATTCTGACGCCAGATCGTCGAGATGTTTCACTTTTGAGGAACCAGGCTTTGGCTGGGTCGGGTTCAACACCATGGCCGGGGCCGTCTCGTCGTGGATGAGAGGGTCATTTTGCGGTCGATGGACCAGCGTAAAATGCTGGGCCGTCTTCTTGTCGCTATATTCACGGATGAAAAGTTAGTATCGTTCTTCAGTATTACTGTAGTGTAAGGGAGTTTAACGCACATCCACTTTCCGCGAGGCATCTTAGCAATATGCTATTTTTTTGATGGGATCAAACTCTGACGGCCATAAAGGTGGTGGAACGGGGTTCCATAGATTTTGGGGCCGCATTCACAAAAATTTTGGGCTGTTGTTTCGTACCGTGTGCGATCCGATAACACTGTATATAAGTGACATTTTCGCGGGTAGCTGCACAGTGCCAGATTCGAGGCCCGCCCTATCGCGGAAAATTTGCCCCTCCATTCGTGACGCATTAATCAGCCAGCATTGCGGGCAGTGAAGAAAGAAAGTCTGACACCCAAAGTTGATCTGCATCCTTCACACCAAATATCTTTGGTGAGCAGATCCTTCCCCTCAAGTTTGACTTGCTTCTCAAGCGGGAAGACGATACCACCAAAAGAAACACATCGCATTTTGATTCCACCTCGGCAAAGCCGCGACCGTCAACATGGTTCTGGCAAAATCGAAGAAGAGCGTGGGGCTTGGCAATACGTTGATGAATGATCGTTTCGGCAAAGGCAAGGGAAGCGACAGAAAGAAGCAGTCTGCCATCACTAGAACTAATCACGCCACCGGTGAACAGTATCTTGTCAACGAGAAGCAAGATGCCTCCTGGGTCAAGATGCGCTCCGTCACGGAGCAGGGCGCTCTGGATGAATTTTTGGCAACGGCGGAGCTGGCGGGAACTGATTTTACTGCCGAGAAGATGAACAATGTGAAAATTATTCATACTGACCAGAAGAACCCGTATCTGCTCTCTGCCAACGAAGAGCGCACTGTACTTGGCAAGCACAAGATGCACAGAGGTCGTCTGACCGTCCCCAGAAGACCACACTGGGATTCCACCACCACACCGCAGGAACTAGATGCCAGAGAAAGAGACGCCTTTTTAAGCTGGAGGAGAGGGCTTGCAGAGCTGGAAGAGAACAACGACTTGCTCATGACGCCCTTTGAGCGAAATTTGGAAGTCTGGCGCCAATTGTGGCGAGTTATTGAGCGATCCGACCTCATTGTGCAGATTGTGGATGCTAGAAATCCGTTGCTCTTCCGCTCTGAAGATCTCGAGATCTATGTCAAGGATGTTGATCCGAAGAAGGAGAATCTGCTTTTAATCAACAAGGCAGATATGATGACTCTGGCTCAAAGAAGAGCGTGGGCTAAACACCTGAAGAAAGCCGGCATCGCCTACAAGTTCTTTTCAGCGCAGTTGGCGAAGGAGCTGAATGAAGCAAGGGACGAAGATGGTGGATCAGAGGACGAGGTGGAAAAGCCATCCTCCCACAGTGCCGGCAAACAGCCCGCAACAGGCGAGGACTCGTCGGAAGAGGAAAGCGAGGATGATGGCGGTGCTCCAACTGCAGTTGATGAAGATGAGGACACCCAGATTCTCACCGTTGAAGAGTTGGAGGACATATTTCTCCAACATTCTCCCAAAGATGCAGGTGGGTTGCCAAGTGCTTCATGGCCATTGAAGAAACAAACTAATCATGACTAGCATCGGATCACAAATTACAAGTAGGATTGGTTGGATACCCCAACGTCGGAAAATCATCCACCATCAACGCTTTAATAGGCGCCAAGAAGGTTTCAGTCTCATCAACACCCGGAAAGACCAAGCACTTCCAGACGATCCACTTGAGCGAGAATGTCATTCTCTGCGATTGCCCCGGTCTCGTGTTTCCCAACTTTGCCTTTACCAAAGCTGATCTTGTCTGCAATGGCGTGTTACCCATCGACCAAATGAGAGAGTATACCGGCCCCGTAGGGTTGGTCACTCAGCGAATCCCACAGAGATTCCTCGAGGCCATCTATGGCATTCAGATCAAGACACGCCCCCTCGAGGAGGGCGGCAGCGGTATCCCGACTGCAGAAGAACTGCTGCGCGCGTATGCAAGGGCCAGAGGCTTCCAAACTCAAGGCCTGGGTCAGCCCGACGAGGCCAGAGCATCTCGCTACGTCCTGAAGGACTACGTCAACGGCAAGCTGCTCTTTGTGCACCCGCCGCCAGGAATCGAGGACGCCAAGGCCTTCAATCGAGAGCTGTACAGCGAATTCAACCTCCCTGAGAAGCGACGGGCCGCTCTCGCTGCTGCGACCGAGGCCATGTCGCTGAAGGACGACGACAGCGTCACAGTTGACTCTGACATGATATCCATCCCCGCGGGCCCAAAGACGGAGAAGCTCGACGCCCGCTTCTTCGGTCCTGACAAGTCCCAGGGCCACATCACCATGCCTTTCAACCACAAATACACCGAGCAGGGCCAGGCTTCTGGCAGAATGCTTACCGGAAGAAAGGCCCGCACCGTCGTTGCGTTGGAGAACGGGATAGACCCGAAGGATGTGCAACTATTGAGCAGCAAGAAGCACTTCAAGGGCGGGGCAAAGAATGGCAAGAGCAAGAAGCACAGATACATGAACACGGATGACTAAATAGCAACTTGAGTATTGAAATTGAACAAAAGTATCAACAAAAAAAAGTAAAGGTATTGTGGCTGCCCAATCGGCCTTTTCAACTCCGACGCTATGTAAATGATGTCTCCCACACAAAATATTTAACTTGTCCCATATATTTCTAGCCCGATGGTATTCCGGCACCAAACCCCCAGCGCATGATATTTACACCAAACCCCACTGATAAAGGTCAGGTCATGTCCTCTCAACACTCTTCCTCATCCATCCCTTTTTTCCGCCGCACGACAAAGGTAGCGCTCCGCGGGAAGAACAGCGGCGGCACCGAATGCGTATGCGTCAGGAGCAGCACCACGAACCACACGAGGCAAATCGTCGGCAGCAGCCACGGGCTAAAGAGGTACTTGTCCAGCGTGACATCGTCCACCTGGACGGCGGTGACGAGCGCCAGGCCCACCGCCAGCAGGAAGTAGACGATGGCGCGTACGACGGGCCACGGTTTCCAGGGCGTGAGGCGCGAAACGATCGTCAGGAGGGTCATGAAGGCGAGGCACGCCCCGGACGCGACGTACCCGTAGGTAAACTGCTCCTGGTTAGCATTTCACGGTACGCGCAACAGCTGTGTGCGAATGGATGTAGCAAAGACAGAGCCGCACTTACCACGAGCTGAAACCGGTCCCAGGTGTCGTTGTTGATGGTCGTTGCGAAGCCACCTCCCATGGTGTCAACGGTGACATTCTTATTCTTGTCCTGGTCGATAAACTCCTGCGTGAGATCGACGTCAAACGTGGCAAACAGGCTGTTCTCCATGGTGACGGCGAGGGTTGTGAGGACGTTGAAGACAAACTCGGACGTGTTGACCGGGGGCAGGTCGGCCTCGGCCTTGGTGACAGAGAACCTGGCCAGCTGGGGCCAGTAGTCGTCCGGGATGGTGGTGATGTTTTCGAGGGTGGTGTCGATGGTCTCGATGAGGTCCTGCCACTTGGGGTTGTACTCGGCGAAGAACTTGCTCACCTCGGCCGAGATGTTGGCGTGGACAGCGGCGCTGGTGGCGCGGGAGAGGGCGTCCACATCGGCGATGATCCAGTCGGCGCGGAAGTTATTTAGGACGTCGACGATCTTGGACCACAGGATGAACTGGGTGAAGCCCTGCATGAAGAGGACCATGGCCAGGTGGAAGGGGAAGTGGAGGACGGCCCAGGTCTGCTGCCGCCAGCCGGGGAGGTGCTGCGACTTCATCCAGTCGAAGTAGACGAGGAAGACGAAGTAGGTTGTCGAGGCGCCGGCGGTGACGATGCCGATGATGAGGGGGTCTAGACTTGTCTGTTAGCATGTTGCAGAGCTCACGACGGGGAGAAAACCGTACTCCACGCCTCGGGCGACTTGACTATCGTCACGACCTTTTCGGCCAAGACTACAATGCCGTCGCCGAGAATGATGATGGTCAGGAGGCTCATGCGGCCCATGAGATGGGTCTTTGTGAAGCTCAGGACGTCGTGGTACAGCCCGAGGCCAAAGGAGAACAGGGCCTCGGCGGCGGAGATAATGTACCATGTGATGAAGACTTGGCTGTGATGGTGTTGGAGGTGGAACGAGATGCCGAGATAGATGAGGGCCGCGGCCAAATGCACGGCGATTTGGGCGTAGAATGCCGATCGGACCTTTTTGAACTTGCGGACGTGCCATAATATGCTGCTGTACTCTGCAGCCAGGCAGAGGCGGGAGATCATCAATATGAGTGCTGTGGGAAGATGGATTAGTCCTTTTTTTCTTTCCTTTGACGCGGGAAGAAGGCATACACATGGCTTGCAAGGTGCCCTCGTGGTTATTTTCCTCGGGTCTAAAGTTGGGCGCGACGACTGCGAAGCCGACCATGACGCCGAGATGCACGGCTCGTGCGACTCGTTCTATGGGCGAGTCAGTATATGATCCCTCTTCAAGGACGCTGGCTGGCTGGCCTGGTCGTGCGCATACCAAAAATGCTGTCCGTCACAAAACGAACGTCGTAAAGCGCCACGGCGAGCCAAGTAAACCACAGCACCCTATCAAACGGTCAGCAAAGACAAAAGAGGTCGTCGTTGGCCGGGGGAACGGACGTGAAATAGCCAATGTAGCCGGTAATTCTGGTGCTGCTGGTGACAGACTGGTTCTTGGAAAAGACGGTGTAGCTGGCGGCAAAGAAGAGGTCGAAAAATATCTCGAGCATGTTTGCTTGCTCATGCTACATCCGTCGACGAGGTCAGCATGTTTCTGTTCTTGTAGCCCCCGTGATGCCGTGAGCTGTGAGAAAGACGCAGCACGAACCCTTTGAAATTCTGGAGCATCGTCTCTGTACCGGTCACCAAAGGTGCTCAAATTTGGCTCGTCGGCGAGTTTGTCGTCGCTCTTGACGAGCGGGCTCTTGATGAGCTTGAGCTTCTGCTGGGGAGCAGCGGCGTCATGGCCGTGCGTGGCAGCCATTTGCGAGATGGCCCTCAGGAAACTCAACATTGTGGCTTTAGATGCAATATCCCCATGAGAATTGCAAGTTGATAGACAAAGTGCCGCTCCCAAGGTTTTTCAATGTTGTCTCTTGGAAGCGTTAAGGGGCGCCGATACCCGACTGCATTATTCAAGCGGCCGGCAGTTGCAGGCCTCCGTTGACTCTGTGGTGCTAGACGGTAGGGCTGATGGGGTAACGGCGGCTCTTTGACCCATTTCATCTTCAAGGATGCTGTCGTACGGAGTACCAGGGGAGATTGAGTTTAAAGTCTTGGACTGCGGTCTGTCAATGCAACGGGTATGAACCCACAGGGTCCCAGGGTCACGAGGCGGGAGACGCCGTCAACGAGCAGGAACAGGACTGGAAGTTTGCTCGCATCACGACGGCTTGAAGCAGTGCAGTCGTAGGACCTGTTCCGAGGGGACATGGGGAAACCTCGACTTCAATGTTCCTACATTCATCATCAGCCACACCATCTCCCGCCATCGGCGAGGACAGACGAACCATGATTTTCAGATGTGCATACCACGGTCGTGTCAAAAAGCTTGCCATGACTAGTTCAGCCTCAAAACTTTGCTCGATGGTTGCATCTTTCTCCACCCGACAGGGCATCGGCACTCGGTCGTCTCGTGCTCGCAAGCGAAGCGTCATTCCCCAGTCTTCATCAACGGCGGTTCCGCCAATGAGACTCTGTCCCCGGGGTCGGGACTGCTGGAAGGGATTAAAAAGTCGTCAGATTTCCATCGCCAGCCCAACAGTCCGAAACCCACCTAACCCACCCTTGAAAGAAAATTTACCTAGGTAGTAATTGGCAAAATTTCTGGACAGGGAACACCTCAGTAGCTTACGCGGCAGCAAAAATGCTTCTTTTTTCTTAATTCCTCTTGATTGGTTTTCCCTTGTTTTGTCGTCTGCATCGTCTTCAAAACCAACGCCACGCCGTTGTTGAAAACGGTTGCAGGAGGGAAATGCCTCTTGATTATGCAATACCTTGTATGTGGTCACGTGATCAGTGTCGTGCCTCGCTGATTGACCACGCGCGTCGATCGGTTTTTTTTTTAATTTTCAATTATTTCGCTCTGTAGTCAAATGAAATTACACGCATGATACAAGTATCGTGCAAGCGTAAAATCTAAAACAGTATTAGGCTGTACCAGACCAAGGACAGTAAGAGACTAGAAAAGTCGATCGGTTATTTTCCGGCTTCACGGTTTTTTTCCTAGCTCGCCATGACAGTGCCTGGCATTTGCTATGCTCGACGACTTGAGAACAATGGCAGATGGCGGGCCAGAGCAGACGTTGACGGCCATTTCGGACACCATTCTAGTCTCCGGACCCTCTGCATCTGGGACTACCCTGAATCCGAGATGGCGATTCTCATTTACTAGAATGGGCACTCTATTAGCACATGTAAACGATGACGACGGCTCAGCTATCTTCTCCTTTCGCCAAAACCCGCATCATCACCTTCTCATATAGCGAGCCTTTGTCTATTCATATATTGGGAGGAACATGGATATCCTCTTTCCTATTCTCTTTGCCATATAATGACCGCCTGCGTGTTTATATCCTACCGATACCAGTTTAGCGGCCTGATTACTCGCATGTTATTATCATTTGGTATCTTTTCTTTTTCAGAGCCCTACTGTCTGTTTCTACAAGTTCTAAAACTCCTCAATTGGCAGTGCTTTGGCATTCAATCTGTACTAGTCTTACAGAATGAATACTAGTTGAATTACGCATTGCTTCAGAACGATAAGACGCAGCTGCCATTTTTATCTTGGCGTGATAGCTTTCCATTAATAGCATCAAGGCAACGTAAACTCCACATTACATTCTCACTCATCCAATTATCGCTCTACCCAACCTGAACTGAACCCTGGCAACTCGGCGCCTCCGTTTAGTCCCAGTTATCAAACCAATCACGACTATGACACAGCCACGTCGGAACCACTCTACTATCTACTTGGCAAAGCAATCTCAAGGTCACCGTCGACGCGCTTGTCCAGTTATTTCCAAGGAGAGAAATTAGCATTTATCCCCGCTAATAACATGTCCGAGATAACGGTAGCTTTTGCGACTTGCGGCCAGATGAGCTCGCCGTCTTTGCCCCTGAATTGGCCGCCCTCCGGGTCCCGGAAGCGTCCGCAAATTCCACAAATAGCACGCCCTATGTCAAGCGGGGATGGGCTGGAATAATGCGAAAGAGAGCCGTGTGGTGCTACAAGGGCACGAGCAGGGTCGAGTACAACTTGGATAAAGCAGGGATTTCCCCGGAAGCTCTAACCGAGCTATTAAATTTCGAAGCAGTGCCGTTCCCTTGTAGTTATAAATAATGGAAATTATACCGAGTTTGCTTGTTGTATCAATAGAGGCAGTTTTATCCGACAACAGTAGCTTCTCACACGAAATCCCCAAGAGATAAACCAAA
This sequence comes from Metarhizium sp. BCC 4849, assembly GCA_037953715.1. Classification (NCBI taxonomy): domain Eukaryota; kingdom Fungi; phylum Ascomycota; class Sordariomycetes; order Hypocreales; family Clavicipitaceae; genus Metarhizium; species Metarhizium sp. BCC 4849. Next base: position 899,895 of record JBALJW010000011.1, on the reverse strand, counting down.
GTTACAAAATTATGCAAAAGCTCAATGAAATACCTAACTAATGTAGTGGTTGTACTATTCCTTCACCCACGCACTCTCAGCCTTCGGATGATTCTACTCCTTGAACAGCCTGTATCTTCAGGGCCCCGTTGAAGCAGCTTGTGCAGCAGCCGGCAATTCGGATACAGCGTTTTGCGAGCCCTTTTCCGTCGACAAAGAGGTCAGGTAAACCTGGCCAGCTTGCCTAGGATGCCGTGAATTCGAACTCGGCCACTTCGCCTATAGGCGAGTCATCCCAGTACGGGCCATCCTGGTAAAAGTTGACTTGAACCTTGTACCGTCCGGGCATCAGCCTCTCCTCGGAAACCGCGTTGAACGACATGCGCCTGGTCGTTCCTGAAGTAAGCGTCCAAACGCGCGGCTTGGAGTCGATTCTCTTCAAAGTGACTCTGACCGTCACGTCGGCAGGATAGTGATCCTTCTCGTAGTACCAGGCCGATCCCCATAAATACTGGGACCTTTCTCGAAACACGCTCAAGCTGAAGACGTCTGTGTGCGTCGGAAGGCAAAATCGGAGCTTGGACCATGTCCACCCGCCTTTGCCGTACCATTCATACCATGCGCTGCAGTCATATGTCGTTGGGTCCTTGGTGTCTGGGTCCTTTTCCGATACCAGGCGATTAAACGCCTTGATCTCCACCGGGGAAGACTGCTTGGTCTAAGTATTCGTTAGCGCTGATTATAAATTTGACGACAGATTTACTCACCAAGTATGGCTTCCACTTTTGGTAATACTGGTCGGATAGCCAGAACAGGTGTCGGACTGTTTCTAAAGCATTGTCTGGGCTTAAAGCAGTCTCCCGAATCTAGCATCTTGTATTAGTATTAATTTAGACGTTGATTCACTGGAGGCATACCCAGGTCTTTTGGGCATCGATCAACTTGATCTCGTGCTGCTGGATCTCACGGTCCTCTGCTTGACTCAAAGCGTCGCCTAGAATAAAGGTCAATATTTCCATCGCGTCAACAGAAGTGATGGAGTGTCTTACGCAGCTGGAGAGTCTTCCGCAATTCCGTATGCTTCACCATCTCTCCCAGGAGATGGTAGGCTACAGCGCCCGCGGTAGTATAGTGCGAAATCGATTGGTTCTCGGGGAAGTTGCCAATATTCGGATACGTATCAAGCAGAGTTTGGTAGCTGTAGTCCTGAGCACAAGCCATTTCGAGAAACGTGTCTGCCCACGTCTTGGCGGTTGAAAATATTTGCTGGGCCGAGTTTTTCTCGTCCATGGATTCTGACCGGCCTTGTAGTTGTCTGCCGATGTCGCCTTGATAAAAGATCTTGACCTTTACTTGTGCCTTTTTGCTTAGTTTCTCCATGTTGCTTTTAACCTCGGTACTGAGTTGACCTGAAACCCCCCAGAAACTCAACGAGGCCTCGGCACTAAAAAAAGGAGTTAGTCCTTGTTAAGTTTATAGCCTTTGTATTGTCAAGACGTACGCGGCTTTGATTTCTTCCTTGTCAGATGCTTCGTCAAAGGTGAGCATTATTCGAGCCATTAATTTGCCTCCCATCTCAAAACCTAGTATGCTGTTAGCTTCAAGTCTTCATATATCCGGAGCAACATACCTCTAATCCAGCGGTTGCCAAATCTTGTAGCAAACGGTCTGTCGCTGTCCTCATAAAGCTTCGTGTTGAATGTAAACTGCTCGTTGGAAACTCGACGCTGTTTGTTGATGCTTATTGACGCAATAAAGGTCAAGGAATTAGAAGAGAATGCCGACTCATCAAGATAGCTGCCGGATACAGAAGCCTCCTGGCCGTAACCTGAAATACTTGTAGCCGCATTTACGCCAAGAGCCTTCAAGTACGACGTGTAGTCGGACACAAACTCAATGTGTGAGTGAATCTCGGCTTGGCATCCTTCCATGGTCGTTTTCTTGTCAGAAATCATGTTTTTGGCCCCGTCTCTTTTTTCCTTGTCAGCTTCATCTTCCTGGGCCTCCTCGATAATCTTTGCAAGCTCTTCTAGCGTGGTTGGCGTAAAATATCCGTCCACGTCCACGCCAGGCATGACTGGACCCGGCTCTGTGAAATTAAACCTGCCAGTTGAGTTCTGGTTGCCAGGTCCTTCGGATCTCTTCTCAGTGTTTGTGGCTGCATCCGTAGAGGAGGTCATGACGGCTTTGTGAATTAGACCTCGACCAAGAAAGGTATTATACCTACTGGCGTTAGCATGTTTACGCTCAACATGGTACGGTTACTATACCCTTGTCCCACAGTCAATGCATCCTGGTACGGCACCTTGAGTGTCAGTGACGGCCTGATAGAAAAGGCTAGCCAGAGAGCCTTTCCAACCAAAGGATAGGCTTTCATTGTGATGATCGATGGCACTGGCAGGAATTGCAAACATATACTCGATCAATAACGGATATGGATAGCCTAGGCTGTTGCCTGTAAAGAGAGGGCTTGGTAAAGCTGGAGCTGTTTGAAATTCTCAACACATGTGCCTCGGACAGGACTTATATATACGACGGCACAAGGGCAGGAGCAAGATCAAGTGCGACTTGAATGAGAATATCATTTACGAGACCTAGGCCCTTGCCGTGATTCCCAAGACGCCTGATGTCTCGCCGCAGCAGACATGCTTGGCGCCTTTTACCCTGTCATGATCCCCGTACATTATTGGCATGTAATCCATTATTTTGTGTTGTTGTATATATACGGAAATGCCGTCATGGCGCCCTCAAGCCAGATTCATCCTTCTCCGCGCTCTTGAGCCCCTGAAGCTCTCCTTTTCTTGAATGATTTTCTTCGTGTTGCGGACCAGTTTATTTGGAATCACAATCCAACCCCTGCAAGTTTCGCTATAAAAAAAAGTTGACAAGAGCTATGCACAGGGGTTTTTATATCAATATTAATCCATTTTCATTCTACTAGTCCCAACACGAAATATTCGCCGCCCACTTTTGTGGCACTACGGATTGACTCGGTAAAATTCCAGATATCCTTGGATTCCAAATAATAGGTGCCACCCCCAAGGACAGTGCTGACCTGCTGCCCTCGTAACGTGATGCTGTATTGATGCAGCATGTTCGCTATTTTGCGTCTTTTTTTCGAAAAGCCATAATTCTTCCATGCACCCCATGTGGCGAACAGGCCGCAGTCCGACAGACCGGAACTGGCCGTCTACCTGAAGTGGGTTGCTGTCTGGTTCCAGGATCCTATTGGTTCGAAGGTGTTTAAACAACTACAAGGGGCATATTATCTCCACGTGGCTTGATAAGTCCCTGAACATGTCAATATTTGTTCCCCCCTTTACGTCATGCAACTCGTCGTTACCGTTACGAGAGGCTTTTACATTGAAAAGAAAAAGTCCGTATTACCGAGCCCAGTATATGCTATATGCGCTCCGTTCTCTAAGCTTCCTCGGGTTTATTGTGACTTGCTTTCCGTTGTGGGCGCACGCGACTACGTAGTTGATTGACTGCGTCTCGCCAGATAAGACTACATCTCTGGCGGTTTCAACACTATGAAACTTGCTCAACTACCTAAATGAATCCATGTGAGTGGGTAATCCAGAAGGGAAAAACGTGAACTGAATTTGTGAGCAGGACATAGCACTTAACATGATAGGAAGGCACACTTATACACGAGGGCGACGATCACGGCACCTAGAGCAGAAGGCCCTCACCGACTTCTTGTATTTATAGAGCTCTTAGGTCAACCCGGCCTCGAGGTAAACCAAGAATCTTAAATACTAAAGACTCCTATTAAATGAATTGAGTTATTTCTCCAAGCCCTCACTGATCTTGTTACAGCTGGAAATGAGAGGCAGAGTAAAGTGTCACTATGAGCCGTTGTCTTCAGTTTAGCGTGACGTCATCTGTCCTAGATTATTAGATACAGCCCGTATAAAATTTTATCCGTGAAACACGATGGGGTAACCATTTCCCACTTAGTCCCCTCTGCTATCAGATTTTGAAAGGGTCCATGACAGCTCTGCTGAGAATCGCAGGCTTCGCAACACAATGGCCTCTACCCTAAGAAAGGCACCGGTCCTGTTGGTGTGACTTGCTACCATGTAGTGTCGGAAGATTAGCTAAACTCTAAGTTTGTTCAGCCATCCGTATGAGGCACCATGGTCAAGCGGCTTATAGTTAGCCATGTAATTTGGCTTCAAACACACGCACTAAAGACGGCGTGACACAAAGGGACCCAGACGGACTTATATAAAGGGTGTGCTCCGGCCTGCTACGTCTTGCCCACTACCATTTCTCTACATAAAACCAAACAAAACCTGCTTCTTTCCCCATGGCTTCCAAATCTACGGTACCGTATTCTGCCCGAGCCGCTTCCCATCCGCACCCTGTCGCCAAGAAGCTGTTCCGGATTGCGGACAGCAAAAGGTCAAATTTGATTATATCGGCCGACTTTACCGACACGGATAGTCTTCTGAAATGTGCTGATGGTAAGCACATGTGCGCGTGTTTCGTCATTGACTTGCTAACCCGGCCTTTGCGAGCAGAGCTTGGACCCTACATCGCAGTCTTCAAGACCCATGTCGATATTATCCACGACTTCAGCGACAAGACTGTTTCCGGGCTAAAGGAACTTGCGGCCAAACATGACTTCCTCATCTTTGAAGACCGTAAATTCGTCGACATAGGGACGACTGTACAGAAGCAATACCACGGCGGCGCCCTCCGCATCTCCGAATGGGCAGATATTGTGAATGTAAGCCTTCTCGGGGGTGATGGCGTCGTGGATGCACTGGAGCAAGTTATTTCCGACGAGATATTCCCGTACCGTGGCGAGAGAGGCTTGCTCTTGCTGGCCGAGATGACCACGGCCGGCAGCCTCGCTGTTGGTGAGTACACCCGGCGCTGCGTTGACGTTGCGAGAAGGAACGGCATGGGCGGCGCGGTGGTGGGCTTCGTGGCCACGCACAGCCTTGGTCCTGCAGGACTCGATGCTAGCTTGGCCGACGAAGATTTCGTCATCTTCACGACGGGCGTCAACGGCAGCAAAGCGGGCAATGTATTGGGCCAGCGGTATCAAACGCCCGCGGCGGCTGTTGGGGGCGGATCCGATTTTATCATTGCTGGGAGAGGCATTTATTCCGCAGAGGATCGTGTCCAGGCTGCAAAGCAATACCAGGAAGAGGGCTGGGCGGCCTATGAGGCTCGGATCTCGATGTAGGTGCTGGATTTGAGATGGATACTCTATCAAGACTAGGACTTGACTCTGTTCTACTATGTAATGAATTGTGACACGTATGAAATGCAATAATTCCAAAACTATGGACTTATAGTAGAACCTGGATTTCACGATGAAAACCTGCCGCTCACCATATTTGTCCACGCCTGGACCCCGCTCGTTCATCGTTTTCTGTGTAATGAACCATTCTCCATTTCACCTGTCAATATTGAATGTGCCGTTCAAGAACGAACCGTCCTCACTCGACTCAACCGTGAGATATTCACAATTCTCATCTAGCTATGAGCAAATCTGCCGGCCCGGGGGATGCCGCCGTGGACTTGCCTAGGCTTCCTCGGAGACGTGTTTGTAAACAGACATAAAACTCCATTCGCGACATTTGGTGCTCGTGCCGCCACTAGAACGGTGAGCGGCGTCGAATCACATGCCAGTCAAGGACGCAAAGGAACATGAGACTGCGACACGGTCCAGATTTGGGAACCATTTCAGCCGTCAGATGGCGGAAAGAGAGCACAAGGCTTTCCATCAAATGCAATAAAGTCTGGTCTGGTACTTGAGACGCTGCTGAAGAGCGGGCAAGTCGTCTTACTGTTTACACCTCCAAGCCATCAAGCAAGTTGCCCAACTTGACAGACAGAGCAGCCTCTCCACCTCGAATTCGTCTTTATTCGAGAGGGTAAAGGATCCTACAGAGAAGTCCGTATATACTGCGCTGATTTCGGCATGCATCATCCCATCCGGTGCCTTGTGTTTTCCCTTGCCCAGGTGTCGAGGGAGCATGTGCAGGACATGTTGTGTATCCCGAGAAGCCTTTACATTGAGTCTTGGGCGGGTGTTGATGATGAAATGCTATTTGATTCTACAAAATGGACAAGCCGCAGAATGAATCGCCGTCACCTCACTTGTTGTCAACGGAATATATACACGCTCGGGAGGTCTCATCGTTTTGAAAAGGCACAGACAACGTAAGCCAAGCCAGTTTGACTCCAAGGCCCCATGAGCTATTTTCGTGGCATCAAAGCACAGGACGAGGAACAACACCTTGATGCTGGCCGAGGTGCGCAGAGGCAGTGTCGGTGTCGGTGTTTCATCTTGGCGATTCGGTCGGGAAGCGCATGACTCGCCTCAGACCTATTGGGATGAAGACGTTTATCAAAATTACCTCCACGTTTGCATCCAGCAGCATTCACAGCATGCAATATATTTGCGACAGGAGTGGGTGTTGATATAATGATATCAGGGTCACTGATTGGTCCAAGTAACGCTACATAGCACGCAGCTTAAAGTGTCAATTCTCGCCTCATTTCTCTCTCATAACCATTCCTGTGAGTGCCTCGCTTTGAGCTCGTGGCGCGTTGGCCATGGTTTCACCTTCAAGTCCGTGCATGAATGTCAACTTGTCCTTCACCCCTTCTTATATCCCGCTGAGCTAAACTATCCCGCGAGTCAACCAGATGACTCTGCATTATACCAACTCTAGGCTTAATAAGTGGGGTCATGATGATGAATTCATGATTCATGATAGGTCCTGAAACCGCCCAGTATTGCGCCCATCTTGTATAAAATAGTGGGCGATATCGTGCAGAGTCATTCACGGTGCCTGCTGAAACGGGACGCGAGGCTATGGCAACTTGGCATGAATAGTCAATGGCATCCGCTTTGCCATACGAGGTTGCAGTCGCCGACTATAAAATCATGTGCCGCCGCTCATCTTTGTCAAGACGCCCCAAAATACTGCTCCCAATCGCGAGATTCTCCTCTGTCGTTAACCCCGGTCCTCAACCCTCACATTTCCATTCATTATTTGATTTTCTTCTTTCAGCTACAAAGAACAATGAAGCAGCACATTCTTCTCCTCGCCTCGTTGGCCGCTCTCGCCGTGGCCGCGCCCGCGCCCCTCGAGGCAGACAAGGAAGACCTCGCAGCCTGTGGCAAAGGAATGGGCCTTGTCCAAGGCGTAGGAGTCTGCAGGCCGGTTAGACAAGAAAAGGCCCCAGAGCCCGACACTTGTGAAGACGACAAGACGCCCACCACGACGATTCTCCCTGGCGACATCCCGACTGGACGTCCGCCTCCAGCCGACGAGCTGTTGCCCCCTCGGCCTGATGTGAAATGCGATGGAGGCATCGAGCTGGATGGAGATTGTGTCTGTCCTGCCGGCACGACTCGTGTCGAGGGGGGTTGTGCCAAGAACATTGTCAGCGTACCCGAGGAAAAGGAGACTCAGGCTGGGAATAAGAAAGAAGCCGAGACTGGAAACGAAAAGGGAACCCAGACGGGCGGCGGGAAGGGGTCCGCAAATGGTTCCAATGGCGAGGGCTTCGTGAATCCAGTTGATTCCAATGACATCCCATCTGGGCGCCCGCCTCCGTCCGACCAACTGTTGCCCCCTCGGCCTGATGTGAAATGCGATGGAGGCATCAAGTTGGATGGAGATTGTGTCTGCCCTACTGGCACCACTCGTATTGAGGGGGGTTGCACTAAGAACGACAATGCCGAGGCAGATGACGAGTGTTAGTATCAGCCAGGTGCGAGACCTCTAGACGTCACCTAGCTGTACTTGTATCTAGTAATGGACGTCAGTTTTGACCAAAATCATGAGGATCGACTCACAACATCTTTCGTGGGTCAAGGTTTTGGAGAGGGCGGGAAGTGTATTATAGGGAGTTGGTTGGTTTGGAGGACTTGACTACTTATACATGCTTTGCGGTTGGGCCATGGCCATTTTTGTCATGAATATGGTTGGCATTGTAAGATTGTGAGATGGCAAGCCTTATTGTAGCATTTAGACTCAATCAAGGCAAAGACGTCCTGTTTTGGCAAATATTATATTCAGTACGAGGCAAAACGTAATGCCTCAGTCCCCTGGCGCATACGGAGTGTGCTCATGGTAATTTGTTGTGCTGCTCAACGGGATAGGTGGCGCCGAGTCCAGCCACTTTCCCCTTGTTAATAATAGTCTAGAGTCTGACGCATGAATGAAGGGGTCTTGGCGCTAAACATCATGTAAATGGGGGCGAGGGATTTTGTTCTACAAGCATGTATGTAGTGTAGAATAATTACCTGCCCTTGGAAGCGAATATGTCAACTGGTTCCCTTCCCTATGACTGTCCTAGAGAATTACGACATAGCACAGAATAAGTCCGTGTGCCATTTATGTCAACATAAATATACACTTATTCACCATTTTCCGCTCATCATGCAGACGCGCCGGACCACTTGGACTGACACACTTCTCAATTCATGACAGCACCACAACTCGGGAGTGACTCGGAAGCTTTCGAAAATTTGCTCTACTTGCAAGTATGTCAGATCTAGCGTGTACCATGTGGGTTTTAACCGACGCGGCGGAGGAAGAAACGCAGGAAATGGACCAGGCTACGCTTACCAGAGCGTAGATGTCCAGATAGTATCCAACCGATTTCTCTTATCCGGCAGCACTGGCATCAGACCACCACTGGACCCAGATGACGCAGAATTGCATGCACGTAGCACAGAGAAATGAGGCAGCGAGGAAAATCTCGCCATAAATCACCCCTGCCGGTTTCGTATAATACCAGCAAATGCTCGAGTCGCCCACCTTCCGGCGAAGATCCATATCCCCCGTCGTGATGCCGATGGAGGCATCGTGCTGCTCTGCCGCATTTGGAGCTTCATTATTCCTTGCCGAGGCATCTGCTTCCTGAGAAATAGAGGCACTGGTGTTGAGGACCTCAGGTATCTGATTATTGGAAGCAACCATGCTTTTGCCATTTACAGGCACACGACCTTGATTTTACCTTGTTCGCAATAGGGATAGTTGCAGAGAAACAGAGTGTTTGGGACTCAGCATGTGGAAGACAGGGTAAATTTTCTCCGAGTAGCTTACCTATGCATGCAACAATTAGCGCCACACAAGCCCGTGACATCTGCAACATCAGCACATAAACAGTGATGCCCACAGCTCATGGAAATCTTTAAAATCCATCATAGCTTTGTCCATGTCAACGTTCATGAGGGTAAGAGGAGTCGTAAAGTTGTGCTGTAAAGAAAAATCAAGCTCCCACAGACTTTTATGATTAGCTTGCTGACAAGACGCCAATGCGGAGCATTTGAAAGTTTCCAGGGCGCCCGTGTAAAGTATGGGAACTGCAATCGCATTCTTCATCAGCCACCAGGTGTTAGCAGTGGCTAGATTCCATAGAATGTGATGCAAAGATAGACCACAATCTGCAGAAATTCCTCGAGTCAATAAAACATACGGCACCCCGTTTCCACGCCGCCGCGGCAGAATCATCCAGCCCATGGCCCAAAGACATTGTCAATGACCTCTGAGCACGCCATGTTTACCAAGAGTAGGCTGCTGGGCGACCAGTATCCTATACCATGGGCAGTTGGAGTGGCAGAGGAGAAAAAAAAAGAAATGCGAAATCTTGGAAGAGAAAGGGACGAAGAACAGGAAACTCGCTCCAGAACCATAAGAACAAGGAAGACCGCAGGCCGAAACTGGCTTGGCGCTGAGATCGTTCCAAGGATCCTTTTGTCTACTCCGTAGGACAATCGCCAATCGACTTTCCTACTTGGGACTAGCCTCGAGTTTATTGTGTCGTCGCGTGTGCGACAGCCAACCAGCGGACTTACAGGCACGGAAGCAGCCGACGCCACGAGGTAAGGGAGGGGGTGTGGCGAGATGACTAGACGGCAGCTCACGCCTCTCATCTCACCACGCTCAGATGCATGCTTGAGACCGCGAACGACCATGCATTTTGGCATCGACGACAATAACAGGGCAATAATTTCCTGTTTCCGTACTAGAAGGGTTATCGACCGGTATACCTCTGGAGTGCTCTTGGAGAGTAACCCTTGATGGGAAAGCCTCGGCTCTTGCCTAGGCGGTCAGCCATCCATTTTCGAGGCGATAGGGGAACAGCCTCGACATATACACGGCTTCCGGGAATTAGTTTAATGATGATAGAGGCTGAAAGTGTTGTGAAGCCATTGTTGACAGTATAGCTGAATCTTGCACCACGATTACTGTCTGCATTATGCATATCGTGGTTGAAGCCTAGCAAGCTGACCCCATCAGACTCAAGAACTTGTTGCTTGTGTAACGAGCCCGCAAGGCCCATATATGGCACGGTCAGTGTCTTGCCATCAGAACTATTGATGGCGACCCAGCCAGACCATACCGGCAAGCGGTCGGCTTCAAGGCCCTCGGGGTCTTTAGCCGAGATTGTGATAGTATCTGACTGGCTGGCGGCTAGCCTAAGAAAAGTCTTGCTCATGTCAATAGACGCAGGAGCTTGCATATACTCTGGATTTTCAAAGTCTCTCGGTAGCCTGCGAGCGTAAATAGTGGGAGCAGGAAGAATCGAGAGCTAATACGTAACCTCAAACCGAGCTTTATTAGTGACTCGAATGGTGATGGACTGAGCCCGGTGGTCCGTATCGTTAAAGGCAAGGCTCGATGGTTCGATAAGCGTCGTCGCGTGTGCAGCTTCCCAGGCCTGGGCAAGACCCCCTCCCTGCTGGACTACGGGAATGAAATGGCCATCTTTTTGGACCGCGGCCGTGGTCATGAGAAGACTCATCAGGCGCCCCGGATCGAAATCCCCCCCGGCGCTCGGCAATGAGCGCCGCCATGCCCGCAACTTGTGGTCCAGCAAAGGATGTGCCGGAGCAATTGGCATAGCTGCCGTCCCTTTGCGGACAAGGTATTTCATCGCCGGGCACGCCGACATTGGGCTTGAGATCCAGTTCCCAGGTCGGCCCAGAGGCAGAAAGCCGCGACATGCCCGCCGTGACGGCATGACTACCACCGGCCGAAGCCACCATCCGGTGGGCAAATGAGTTGGCAGCCATCACATTTCGGCCAGTCGAGGGATCTAGAGAAAAAAAGAGGCCCTTCTTAGAACCATTACCATTGCCCACGATGCAGGGTATGCCACTTGCGGCGATGCGCGCCACAACAGCTGCCATGGGACTCTGTGCCCAGCCGGATCCGTCAAAACCAGCCGAGGAAGCGATAATCTGTGCTCCGTCTTCCACCGCTTTAAGCCAGCCTGCTATCAAATCGTTTTCTCGGCCGTACCCCTTGTAATCCACAACTCGATATGCGGCAAGTGTCGCGCCAGGAGCCACGCCCACAAAGTTTCTCCGAGGATCGTTCCCGGCCAGCACGCCGGCAATAGCAGTGCCATGACCATTTTGATCCATGGGATCATCATACTTTCCCTCGTTACGGACGAAATTGGCTCCGCGAGCGACTCGGCAGCCACGACCGAAGCAGCCACCCAGGGCCGGATGTGTGTAGTTGACCTGCCGCCCCATCTACGTTAATCTTTTATACAAAACCCCAAGTTTCTATCCTTGTTCATGGAAAAGGATGACTTACACCAGTATCTACGACGGCAATGGTAATGTTTGTGCCGTAGAAGCCCTCGGAATGGAGCATGTCCACCTGCGTCATGGCATGATTCCACGAAGTGTCGACGGCACGTCGATACGGCTGCCTCTTTGGGCCCGCTCGAGGCTTCAAACTATTCTCCTTGGCCTCGTGGCTGAATACCTGCACCGGCCACACGTCCTTGACGCCTGCCATGTTTCTTATCTCGTCGTCCCCTAGGCCTGGCACACTAGCTGAGACGCCATAAAAGATGCCAGAATTGAAATCATGATGTACTTGGCCATCGCGTTGTTTGATTTTGTGAATCAGGACGTCTTGGTCTCGGCCGTTGTGGCATTCGATAATATAGTTGTTGGGGCCTGCATGTGTGTTGCCGCGATGCCCTCCCACGTCTGCTGCCCCAGAGGAGGGAGCAAACGCCAGAGCTGTCCATATTAGAGCAGAGATGGACAGCCAGACCATGACCAAGGGGCTCAAGGAATATATTGGGTGCAGTCTGGCTGTAAAGGAATTGCCGGTAAAAGACGGCCAAGCAAAGAAAAAAAAGAATGACGATGATGGAATCAGACTCCTATTTGCAACACCATTGCGAATGACTATTATTGTTTGCTTACCTACCAGACAGTTTATATAATGCGTCAAGGTCTATCCTGTAGGCTGATAAGCGTCTGGAGGGATAACTGTCTGCGTATAGTTTGTCTTCCAACAAGGCCATCCCTCAGTACAGAGTATGCCGATTTTGTGGGGAGAGGTAAATTAGCATCAACTGATTTATAAGCTAATAGGGCCATATCTCACTTTTTTGAGTCAAGCAAAGCTCTTACCGCTACCTTTTTTTGGGTCAAAAAGGGGCGTGGTACGATTATTATTTGGGGAGTATAATATTGTTTAATACAACAAGTATTGACTCGCGCAGGACAGGTCCTCCCTTATAATTTAACCCTTGTAAGTTTAGCTATAAGTAGCCTGATAAGAGGGGGGCATTTATAGGGCCTTTATTATTAACAAGAATAGTTATAACCTATAATAATTACTGTTAATTATAATTTATAAAAAAAGTAATATTTTTTTAATAATAACATATTAATAAAAGTTTTTTTAATTAACTTATTAAGTACTTAATACCTTATATAGTAGTTTTTATAATTAGTTATAACTTATAGCCCCTTGTATTATATTATGCGGCCGACTTATACGACTTATACCTGGCTAAATATTCAGGGCTTGAACTGTACTCGACGTTGTCCACATAGAGTATCAGACACTAGCGACCGCTTGAGTATCCAGTTATATAATAATAAACCGTCTTTGCCGCGAATCGTAGCCTTGACGCAAGATGATTTCTGGGCCCTAGCAACAGCGCCCACCAACTCCCTGAACACTATGTACCCACTTCTCGGATATCGCCTCCCAAATTCAACCTTGTTTCTAGATAGTAATAGTACAAATATAACAGAGGTATAAATTAGGCTTTCTCTGTTCGTCAAATAACAAGACTCGACGCAAGGGCGCGAGTCCTTATAAGGACTACAGTTAAGTTTTTTTAAGAGCATAGCTTAATTAATATATCTTATAAGATAAATACCTGAACATTATAAAGAAGCACTTAAGATAACGTACACTTCCCTGCTAGCGTGCCAATTCCTACCAGTACTTGTGCAAGACTGACTCATCACGGCTGGGGTAACGTGGTCCTGTCCAGCATGCCTGGGCCAAAGAGTACAGCGGGCTTCATGACGGCGAGAAAAATAGATGGCTACGCTAGGCAATCGATGACATTTCTTATGGATACCAAGGTCGCGAGCCTTGAGGCAAATCACGATGTGGAAGCGAAAGCGTCGTAGTCGTCGTCAATTTCACCAAGACCCTTCGGAGTTGCCTAATGTTTTCCCCCTGGCGATCTGGGTTAGCGTCTGGTGTTCCACCATTATTCCGAGACGTCTCCGACAAGCTTATTCTAAATAATTCATAAGGCTCGTAATACTTGGTGCCTGGACGTAAGATAACGTCAGCCTACTCTGATACTAGATAAGATTGAGCTTGGCGCAGGGTTCTCCGGTTCGTTTGCCTTGCGCAATAGCTCATGAATTGAAGCGCTTACACGTTGCAGGTATATACGTCTTGATTAACACCCTACGAAGGCTACCGAGCGCAAAGGTAGCAGGCTTTGCAGAATTTGGGCTTCTTCTTGAAAGGGTAATTGTATCTTGATTATAAAATCCCCGTAACCTGGTTATAGCAATGAAAATTGCCTTATAAAGGTTCTCGTTATAGACCTGGTTTACTGCACCTTTAGCTGATGCAAGAGTGTAAACGGACAGGGGCTGAATAATTACATGACCAGAGCCTCTAGCGTGTTAGATGCGTTGATATGACAACCGGATGCAATCATCTCCGATACGCACGGTTCCTGTCACGACCATAGGTTTTTATGATCTTGTAATTCGTATAAAGGACATCCACGGCATGGAGAAATTCCAAGGCAGTCTTTTCCATGACGCGCGTTGGGACCAATAATTTGACTTCCATGATGAGGGTGTCATCGTGATCGGAGACGGGTGCTCTGCAGACCAGTCTGTTGCGTACTTGATAAACCAATGATCGGCACGGAACATGGTCCAAGTTGTCCACTATTGAAGAGTCCGAAATACGCTGACATGGCCAGAATCGCTTGGAGTTTTAACACCTACGATGCGTCAGGTAGCTACGATGGAAGGATTTTGAGATCGGGTATTGGGGGATAATTGCATTTTTAGACAATGTCTCTTCCAGCCACGAGAAATCTTGGTAAATAATGTAAATCAGTCAAAATAGTCGGATAAGATGCCTAGGCCGAGCGCGGAAGAGTCACGTTATACATCTTTTCCAATGACTCACTATCAAGACCAAGAACAGTACACGGCCCGCCCGGTCACACCATCCGTCTATTTACCGAACAACATTCATGGCACCCCCAAGGTGCAGTATGGTGCTCGTCAATACGATGTGAATGCCAGTCCTTTCGATATTTCTATGCAGATGAATCGCCCGGATCGCTGTCCCTCCTGCCCTTCTCATCGAAATTCTTATCCGACTTGCGCTTGCCGACACAAGCGCATACAATCCACGAAGCACACGCAGCTGTCGCGGCAATTATGGCGCTGACCACGCCCCAGAGGACGCGGAAGTTGCCCCGTCCAGCAGAGCTACTCTTCTCTACTTTAAAGACTGTCTTAACGGCGGCGTGGTCCGATGGCCACTCGTTGTGTTTGTGGTCCGGCTGTGCTTTGGGCTGGCCAACCACAACAGCTTCCGATGAATGAGTCTTGAGGCCCTTGTGGTAGATAAAGTCGATGCGATCTTTGGGTTCGGTCCGCCCTCCGTTGTCAAGATAAATTGGCGACCACGTGAGGCCGGGTTTAGCCAACGGGTCACTGTGGACTTCTCGGAAGGAATCAATTAGGCCTGCATCAATGGGATGCTTCGAGGTCGGCCAGGGGAAGTATCCCTGTCCACAGTGAAGCTTCTTGGTTGCATTTGTCCAGTCAAGGTGTGACGGCGCGTTGAAGTCACCGGTGAAGATGACGGGGGTCTTGCTGGATTGTGAGAGATGGTCCTGCATGTGCTTCATGATATTAATGATCTGAGGCGTACGACGAGACTTGATCTCGTTCTTGAGAACCTCCTCCGGGGACAGGTGGTCAAAGCAAAAGTCGTATGGACCATATGGCGTGTAGCCCAAATGACAATTCCAAAAGTTTATTTCCTGGCCCCTATCCAAGGCTATGCGTACAGCGCCACATCTCTCGATAGGAGCATACTGTTCGACCATGGGGTATCGAGAAATGATACCAACGTCGTCTCCCTGCCAATAGTCCCAGCCCATGGCTTTTGCGAGGCGAATCGCATGTCCTCCGGTGCTCTCTTGGAGTCCAACAATGTCTGCTCTGGCGTTTGTGATGAAGCGAACCTGCTTGGCGTGGTAGTCCTTCACGGGTGTACCTCCGAACCACAGGTTGAACGACAAGATGGTCAGTTCCTTGACCAAAGGCTCGCCCTGCGGGACGACGGGGATTGTAACCGTAATCTCGGCAGTAGATCCATCGGATCCCAAAGCCTCGACAACGAATTTAGTTGTCGTGTTTCCGGATGCCTTGGGTGGTGTACCACTGATAATTCCGTCCGCAGATATGTTGACCCAGTCATGTGTGCTTGTATCCGTAGGGCTATACTTGCCCTTGGCGAACTTGCTGTCTGGATCGCGTGGGTTTTCTAGCATTCCGCTGAGGGTAGCCTGGAAAGGCTCACCCGCCCGAGCATTGTGTGTAGTTAGCTGGTCAACAATAAAGGTCAACGGACCCTTTCCGGGTTTGACGATGTCAATGGGGCTTGCAAGCCACTTGTATCCGCCTTTGGCAAGGAAGAAGGCTCGATATCCCAGACCTGGCTGCAAAGCAGAGGCATCGACCTTGACAGTCCCATTCTTATCAGGGGCATAAGCCCAAGTCAAGGAACCGCTGATGAACTTTTGTGACTCTGGGCCACCGCCAAATGAGTTGTAAATGCCAATCCAGTTTTGGGGATCTGGAAGCGGAGTGGAATAGTTGAAGGTGAGGAGAGGGTCATCGTCACGAATCGAAATGGAGCCCCAGGGATTCGCGACCTTGAATACGACAGGCTTGGCTAGCCACTTGTAGCCCTCATTGGCAAGAAAGTAGGCCTTGTATTGGCCTGGAGGGAGATTGGCAGTTGATAGCTGCACCGTTCCCTTTTCACCTGGAGCATATTCCCACGATAGGGAGTCTTCTGTGTAAGTCTCGTTGTCAGGACCAGTACTGCCAGAAGAGTAGATGCCGATCCAGTTTTTCTCATTGGTATATTTGGTGGCATAGCTGAACGACTGAGTAAAGGTAATATGGGTGGGAGCCAGGTCAAGTGAGCCGGAGGTATCCCGCTTAGGACGGGACTCTTCGTGAAGATCAGTCTTCTCATTCATACTGGCAGCTTTTCTGGCAATGTCTGTTGTATGAGCAATTGACACCTCATGGTGGACGGATGTGACGACAAAGGATGGGAAGCAAGTAGTCGGCTCAGAGACATACCCGCACAAGAGGGTTATAAGTAAAGAGAAGAACGGGAGACTTCTCTTTCCGCAAGTATCACAAGCTCAAGCTCCTATAAATGTGCCGTGTCAGATGATGTTTACGCAACGTGTCGCGGGGTTTTTCTGGTCAGCCATATTCCACGCATTGTCTCACGGGGTGCGCTCTTCCTTGTTTCTTCACCTTCTCTTACAATCCCCGCCTTATTGCTGTTTTGGGAATATCAATTCAATATCACTCACAGTCTAAATGAGTCCTTTACTGATTGGAGGGCATTCAGAGCGCAGGAGGTGCAGTGCAGTAGCGACAACGAACGAGCCTTTTGGACAACAGACAAGGGAGCGCGGCGTTCCGGTCGGGGTTACGTGGCTGCCGAGGGCTCTTTGAACGCTCCCGACGAGGCAGGCGGTAATGGTTTACGAGTGTCAGGGTTCGTGTGAAGATGAAGGTGGAATAAACAGAGGCTGGTGAACAATTGATCCCAAAATAACAGTCGACACAATGGTGCTGAAACGGGAAGACGGCAGGGCGGAGATTGGATGGGCATGAGGTCAAGGGAGGGTGAGGCGGCATTGGAAGGGGACCCACGGGGGTGTTGCGGGGGGCGGGAGGGGAAGCGACGCCAATTGGGAGAGAGGGAAGGAGCTGTCGCAGCACTAGCCATTTGCGTCACGTTCACGTCTGGTCCATTGACGCTACAATTCGCGCACAGGAAGGAGCGCTCTTTGGGCTCTCAGAGTCTCCACCAATTTTCACTTGGTGAGAGGTCATGATGATCAAGTTGCACATGCGCATTTCCCTGCTCCTCAGACACGTCTCACGCCTTGAATCCGGCGCTGCGAGGCGTTGGAATTCCCGGGTCATCCACATGACCAGTCACTACAGTCTCGACGCCAAGGGATAACCCATCGCTGTCTGCTCTGTGAAAATCATGATTGGTGTCTGCTTCGCCTCAATGGCGGCAACGATACGTGGCTACAACGCATTCTTTTTGTCAAATCCGATGACGGGGGACCATCACATGCACGTCGCAGAGGACGTGGCGGGACGGGATGCAAAACCCCTAATGCTCAAACTCTATTGTATGCTTACTAGGCAGAATCCCTCTATATCCCCATCATGTTCCGTTTATGCCATGTCCATGGTCTCTAATGAATGTAGCCTGACGCCATCTATCGCACAGTTCGAAGCAAGCTACTGCCAATCTAAACCGACAACAAAGAGAAAAATATACAGCCATGCAGCCAGCAACAACAATTGTGCTCAGTAGTTGAAAATCATCAGGCTGGGATTCAACACCAGCGGCACCAACGCATGGAACCCCAGATTGATAGCGAGCGGCACAATCACGGAAAAGTCGGTAATGGCCCAGTCCGGCGGCGCAAACGCCCCCAGGTACACCATGGCGCCCACGAGCAGCACGATAATCAGGTACATGTACTTGAAGGTCCTGAAGATGCGCGGCATCTCCTGGAAGAAGTTGCTGTCCTCCTTTTCCTTGGACGTGGCACCCCACTGCATGTCGACGTGGAACAGGTGCGCGAGGATGGCGTTGGAAATATGGAACGAGATGCCGCCAAAGAAGACGGTCATCATGGGCATCCACTTGAAGTTCTCGACGAGCGCCTCGAGCAGCGCCTTCTCGCCCGTGCGGTAGCGCACGATGGCCAGCGCAATAGGGCCCGCCGCATTGAAGACGACGATGAGGGAGAGCAGCACGTTCCACGACGTGAGGTAGCTCGAGGCCAGGTCGTCGCGGAACCAGCCGACGATGAAGTAGTTGAGCGCCGTGAGGAACATGGCCGACCCGAGCGCGTAGTACGAGCACATGTATGCCAGGATGGAGATTTTGGACGACACCATGATGTTGGACGTGATGTAGGTGTAGAAGAGCGGCGTGAAGGGGCCCTTGTAGATCCAGCGGTGGATGGGGTGGAATATCATCTCGTTGACGCCATAGGCGTATTTTTGCCAGCGGGCAATCTCGTCATAGATGGTCAGCGACACGCCTTCTTTGAATTCGTTGTCGTGGTAGTCGGCCACGCGGATGATGTTGCCCTTCATCTGGAGGCGCAGCGCAATGTCAAAGTCTTCTGAGACGTGACTCTCGGACCAGTATGGGACGTAGCCGTCTTCTTCAGGCACGCCGACATCTTGAACAGCTGAAGGGGGGCGCGGCCCACGGCGTCAGTACGATTTCATCGCATGTGTTGGGGACTTCTTCTCACCTTGCCACCGGAGAAAGGCATTATGGCCAACAAAGGGGGCTACCTCGCCGGATCCAATCGAGAACCGGATGGAGGAGTATATTAGGTTGGTAAAGTAGGTGATTCCATTCTCAAAGTAATCATGTGTAACCTGCATGACGCCAGTGGAATGTTGCACAATAGCCGCCTCGGGAGAGAGGAACATCTCAGCGGCACCATACAAAACACAGTCCTCAGGCTGTTCAACGTCAGAGAAAACGGTTCATCGCGTCATGGGGGGAAAAAGAAGGAAGGAAAGCAAAGGGCAACGTACCACTCGTGTGTCCGAATCTACAATGAGAATCAGCTCTCCGACGCGAATATCACCGTCCGCCCAAGCAAGCGGGTTCTCTTCCAGGACTCGCGCCAAGGCACTCTGATACATCTCTTCCTCCTCGGCATCCGTAATGAGATCCGTCTCTTTGTTGGCCAATCTAGCATCGGCAAGGTCTTGCATGTACGCCTCGACCTTTTGCGAGATATTCAGCGCAAAGTTCATGTTGGACGCCTTTTTGAACTTGCCCTTTCGCACAAAGCCCTCGTCCCCATTATGCTTAGGACGAGCGACCCAGCCGATCCTATTGTCTGTATAAAAGTCCTTGCGGCACCGAGCCTCGTCATCCGTCAACCCGGCCCGCAGACCGTCGTCGTTGATGAAGATGTTGGCCGACCCCCGTGCGACTCGTAATACGAAATGGCCGCCTGCAGACTGCGCACGGTAGGGATAATGACCGAGTCCATGCCCTCCTTGTAGACTGGCATCTGGATAGTGACCTTGGGCGGGACAAAGCCGTCGGCGTAGGCCCGCCTCAGGCACGGCTTGTGTGCAGAAAAGTAGCGCGAGTTGGTGTTGACGCCTCCGATGGGCCCAATCATCTGGAAGATGTTGGTGAAGATGACTTGGAAGAAGAACAAGGAGACGCACATGAGCAGGGGGACGGGGAAGATAAGCGCCATCTTGATCCAGTCGTTGGCGAGGATACACTCCGTCACCAGCTTCCCGACGTATACACCGCACAGGAGGCACAGGGACAGACACATGGCGCAGCCGATGAAGAAGGCCGATGCGCGGGCGACTGGCCTCGCGACAGACTCTGGCCGCTCTATGGCAGCATTCTTCTCTGAGACGTCCTCGCTGCTGCTCAACTGCATCAGGAGACCCGGCGTGGTGATGCCAGCTGCCGGGGTCGCCGTTCCGATCGGGCTGGATATACCGGAGTCGTACAAGGTTGACGGAGCGCGGCTCGGCATATGTAGGATATTAACGGGCAGTCTCCCTTCTCCCCAAACCTGCCAACAACGGTTAGCCCTTTCTGATGTCATGTTTTCTTTTTTATTATAGCGGCTTGACAAGTCGTACCCAAGCGAGCAGCTTTTCTTCTATGTGGGTGGCTTGAGGAACAATGTGGACAAGATCATCGTGCCAGACGAGAATCAAGCGCTCTTGTCTGAATACACAGGCGTACTGGAACTTCTTTACCGTGGCAGGCTGTGCAAGGGCCAATGAGTCGAGAACTTGAATCTGAGACCCGTCCTTGAACTTCAAATCAGACTGCCCGGGCAACAAGGAGGCGAGAATGCCCTGCAACATCTGCGGGCGCATAGTAATGGCCACATGGAGATTCAGCCGGATGACGGCACCGAGTAGAATGGGGTTCAGTGTTTGTGACGCAATGTAGTTGCCGCGAGATCTTCGCAAGAGCACGCCAGAGCAGTCTTCCTGAGTCGTGACGGACTCGGGGGGATCCAGCCACTGGCTACTGCTCTATTATGTAGGTACGTCACCATCTGTCAGAATGTCAGATGGTTGATTCTCTTGGGTTCAACGTAAGTTTTTCCCCTTACTGTTCTGAAACGAAAGTCATCGTGGTGGTTGGCGTTGTAAGGGGAGTCTTGCCCTGATCTCTGCGGCGAAGAGTCAATCGAGCTCGCAGAGATTGTACAAAACGATATGTTTCGCGCCATTGATGGCTCGATACCATGAGCCGACATACTTGGAGAAGCATCCATATTTTCCGTTGAGCTGTTTTTTTTTTTTTTTTTTTTTTTTTTTCAGCAATTCGTGAGGGTGAAAAGCTATGACACAGCAAAATGGCCGAAATTGGTGCAAGACTCTCGACTCGACTCTCAGCCTGCTTCAGAGGTGTCCCTCACTAGGAGATGCCCAGCATATATTTTGGAAAGTTTCAATCTGAATCTGTATTAACAAGCATTTCCAGGAGGGTAATTTGGGTCTTGGACGCTTCTGTATGTTTCTGGATGCGTATCTGGCAACAGATAGATGGCACGGTCTTCGGCATCCACCGGTCGGCATTAATACAATGAAATACAGGAAGAAAGCTGCCAGGGTCTCCACGGAACGGTAGATCCGTCCAGCGCTCACCGAGAGAAGGAAAAATTCTTTTTTTAAAAAAAACCACACCTGACAGCATCTTGTCGCAATATCACGTTGCTGACCTATGCCGCCTGGTCAGGCTGCGGGCATCCCAACTTGGAAACATCACAACCAGCTTCATCTACGAAGATTGAAGTGGACATCCTCGACAGGCCCCAGCGCCACCATGCACCGTGCCTTGCCAATTGATGACCCCGGGGCGGACGGGGTCTCGACTAGCCTCTGACGAGCAGACATCTCTGGCCGGACCAAAGATGCACCTGCGGCTTCTTGGCTTGGCGGCGTGGTCGTGACCAAGTCCCTGGATAGCCTCTGCAACTGCTACGAACCAACAAATCGCCAGACACCTGGATAACACATGCCGGCATGTCACGCCCAATACACCACAGCTGCGGCGCCCTTTATGCGCAATCTGGGCGGGACGCGGGCAGGTGTTGGTGCCGCGGCGTGGGCATTTCCAACAGCCCCCAAGGCAACGCAATATCTGCAACTCAGCCCATCGCACAAAACCCTTGGCAAAACGGTCACGGCTGACTAGCGACTGCAATTCCATTCCATCCCCTTGACCGTTTCTCACCGGCGGTCAAATCTCCCCTCGGTCGGTTCATCAACCCGAAGCTGTCTAGGCCATCGGCCTTTGTTGTTTGGCAAAACTCTCAGCCGCCGCTCAACTTGCCGTGTGGCGAGCTCAACTCGGCTGACAACACATCGGAGCTGTTTCCCCAAAATGCGACTCTGCCCGCAAGCATATCATCTGTAATAATTGCCGGCCACCACAAGAGGGTACGATAATGAGGGTTGTTGTTGGCTGCCGCTGTGGGCAATACGAGGACCAGGGGCAACGCATCGAGGTTACATCTCCGACAGCAATGGTTTGCCATCCAAACCCAACCACCCCGAAGCTCGTTCCCGTGGACTTTGTTTGGCAACGCACATCCATCAGCCAGTTGTCTCGATCCAGAATGTCTGCCTCGTCTCATCGCAGAGTTGCTCGTTCTTTACCACGGCAGTCAACCCTGCGGCTCGGCTTTTCAAGGCAGGCTTAAGGTTCGGCCGCATATCGACCCGCAGTTTGGACAAAGATCGTTTTGGGGGATGAACCTGACGACCGTTTCATTTTTTTCAGCCTAGAGCCAATACTGAGCACTCCTAATCTACACGTGTCGGATGTTCCGTGTTCATGATAAGGGAGATGGCGGCCTTTACCACCGGAGCCTCCTCCGCTTTTTGGTGCCATGACATTGCGTATAGCGATGGAGGAAGTCAGCAGAGAATCTGGATGAACATATCTGTGACCAATTGGTGCTGCACGAGGGCCTAGGGTGCCTCTACGGCTCAAGGAGCCGGCAAGAAGTAATGCATGCTGCTGGAAATCGCCATGTCATCCGTTATCAAGCATCTCGATATCTGACAGACTGGATGCAGCTGGTTTTCGTACCGCCAGGCCCATGGTTATTCAGCTCCGTCTAGGACATCTTACGCGCATTTCAGCCTTCAAAACGTACTTGTCTTGGCTTCGGACGGTGGCTCCTATGTTCTCCTACATGTCTCATGTAAAGCCTCAGAGGTTCTCTGCAATCACCATCTCCCATGCTAGTCACCGCGAGCCAGTCTAAGTCTATCGAGACTGGGCGGTTCAAATTGCCAAGACGAGGTGCTGAGATCGATATGATATATTACGCCATCTCTTCCATCCTGTCAATTGCTACACAAGGCTAGTCTACCGTCCCTGTGTCTCTAAACCAGGGGGGACGCCACGATATGCAGGTCAGTACCAGAAATATGGGCGTCGCCACCCCTGCCCAGCTGTCAGAGCCGACAGTATTCGGAAGGTGTATATCTTGACTTATCAGCCTGATAGCATTAGGCCCAAGGTTTTGAAAACCCTCCCATACGACTATCTGGACCGGGCAATGCAACAGCCCGTCGTGGAAAACCTGTTTAAGCCGTCATCTAGAGTGGCATCCTCAGTGTCATGACACTACAGCAAACCGGATTTGCGGAACCATCACGTCGGCATGTCCGTCTCAACGAAGCCGTTCATGAAACTCAAGAATCTGGCATTGCAAACAGTCACAGAGGGCCATTGTTCTCGCCCTCCATCTTTCAAAACCAGGGCGTCCCGCTTCCTCGCATGGATTGCAGCTGATAACGCCCTTCTGCCGCTCACCTACTGCATACAGATAATGGCGTGCGGGCTCCTAAGAATAGACCAGCCGGGTCGTATCTCTACAGGTTGCTGCTGATATTTCTCGACCACGGTCGGAATGAATGCCTGGTCATGCTTCGGGGGACACTGCATGCGCACAGTCGGCATGGTCAGCCCAACGCTGCGCTCGCTGCATACGCGAACCTGCAGGCTGGCGTCTCGCGCTGCCCACCGCAGACAGCCTTGCCGTCTGTAATGTCGCTCGGAGAGGATCCGTCTTCACCGCGCCTCGACCCATCACCACATGGCACGTTGAAATGGAGTCAATCGCGCCGCCCGCCCGCTCCAAGTGTGTTCGCGGATCATCGAATTACCAGCCTTCTCGCGCCAGTTGCTTACGCTCGTCGTCCAAGTAAACTTGATGCGGATGACGCCACTCCTGCTTTCCATCGATCCGAGCAGGGGGGTCGGTGCCAATGGGAGAGCTGAGTGCAACCACCGCTGGGCAGGGACTTGGGCCAGAAAACTACATATGTATGTAGTTGGATGAGAAAGCGCAGCTCTTCATCCCATGTCATGCTGTGCGACGCCGGCAATAAACTTCTTGTCAAGTATCGTCAAGATGGAGAGTTGAGAGTTGCCGTGGAGGCTTTTTTTTTTTTCTTGCTTGGGCCCAGCTTGACATTTCTCTCTGGTCCTGATGATACACGTAGAACCTCTCATCTAATACCTGCCCTCGTCGTTGGTAAAAGTCGTCTTGCAGCCGAAAGGTAAATATTGTCCTGGAGCTGTTCGGCTCTACCGCACTTCTCGCCAGCAGGCCTTTCACCACTGGACATCGAGCATCGTCAAGATGAGCAACGTGGACAACATGTCTGAAACGCCACCAGACGAGGGACCGTCCTCGGCACCCCGCAGGGCAGTCAAGCTTGTCATCAACAGTGACTTCGCAGCAACCTCGTCGGCACTCGACGTCCCAGCCAGACCATCCTCCGTGATTCCCCGCGACTTCTCGTCGCTGGACATTGCGTCTAGGCGAAGATTCAAGAGCTACCGTCTGCGCGGCGAGTTCGAGAAGCCATGGCTCGCAGATCCGGCCATGAACAAGACAAAATGGAACAACTGGATCGTGAGAGGCTTCATCCTTCTCGGCCTCATCCTCGCCGGCGTAGCGTGCGTCTTCTTAGTCTGGCCGTACAAAGACGGGCCTGTAAGTTGTGTCTCCTCTGTCCATCTCACGAAAGCACCCAGTAACAAAAGGCTTCCTTCCCAGTATTGCCTCGTCTACGAAGACCACTTCACCTCCCTGAACAAGGATATCTGGTCGCACGAGGTGCAGCTCGACGGCTTCGGCACAGGCAGCTTCGACTGGACCACCAGCGACGCAAAGAACTCGTACGTCGACGCCGAAGGCCTGCACATTGTTCCCACTCTCACCAACGAGTCCACGCCCATCACCAACAACGACCTCTTCGCCAACTACACCCTGGACCTGACCAAGGACGGCAGCTGCACCAGCACCGCCAACACCTCCTGCATCACCACCTCGGACCCCAAAAAGGGCGCCATGATCCCCCCCATCCGCTCCGCCCGCCTCTCGACAAAGGGCAAGAAGAGCATCCGCTACGGCAGAGTGGAAGTCGTCGCCAAACTCCCCAGGGGCGACTGGATCTGGCCCGCCATCTGTAAAACCTCCCCCCCTGGCCCCCCAAAGAGTTCATCTAACAAGCCTCCAAGGGATGATGCCCGAGGCCTCCACCTACGGCGAATGGCCTCGCAGCGGCGAGATCGACATCATGGAATCGAGAGGCAACTCGCGCGCCTACACCGAAGGCGGCCGCAACTACTACTACGGCACCCTCCACTGGGGTAAGCGACGGTTCCTCACCACTCCTCCAAATCCCACACGCTAAACATCCGTCCAACAAGGTCCCACGGCCGAAAAGGACAGCTACTGGCGCACCACCAACGCAAAGATGCTCCGCCGCGGCGACTTCTCGCGCGGCTTCCACACGTTCGGCATCCAGTGGACCCCAAGCTACATCTACTTCTACGTCGACAGCCGCGCCCACCAAATCATGTTTGTCGGCTTCGACCGCGCCCGCCCGCTCTACGACCTCGGCCGCTTCGCCAGCATGGCCGAGAACCAGACGCTGCTGGCGAACCCGTGGGCCATGTCCAACTCCACCACTGGCAACGCCCCCTTCGACCAGAGCTTCTATCTGATCCTCAGCGTGGCCGTCGGCTCCAAGAACGGCTGGTTCCTGTATGTCCTTCCCCCCCCCCATTTCCCAGCTCGAGAGTCTCCATGGAACTTACTCTTTGTTTTGCAAGGGACCACGTTGGCGACAAGCCCTGGATCGACGGTGCCAAAAACGCTCAGTGGACCTTTTGGGATGCCGCCGCCAAGTGGCTGCCGACCTGGGGCGAGGGCGCCGAGCGCGGCATGACGGTGAGATCCGTCAAGATGTGGCAGGCCGGGCAGTGTGGCTCGCCGAACGAGCTTTAGGAACGGACACGGAGCGAGGCCGCTATAATCATGTGCGAGACCAACGTATTCGGGCGTCGGGTTGGTTGACTAAACTGGTTTACATTGTATTTTCTGGAAATGGCATTCGGGCATCCTTGCTTGACAAGGTTCCTATCACAAAATGTTAGATCTTGTTGTGGTGAGACTAATAAATAATGAATGTCTTTGGCCAAAGCGCGTAGTAAAGCACGGACAAGGCAACACTGTGCCCGCATTTTGACGCTTGGCAAAACAACAAACACAGGTTCAAAACACAATGACTAAAAACTCCTTACTGCCGCCCCCTCCTGTATATCTATAACGTGTACCCGAATAGAGAAAAACTGCGGCCGCCATGGCTACCATTTGGTCTGGCACAAGTACGGCCCCCGACAAAATAACCTTCCATAATCCAATAACAATATTCTCAATGTTTCCAATACAAGTAGGGGTATAATTGTCTCATGCCTTCTTCACCTCTTTCCCTGCACGCCGTTCTCAGCCGCCTTTCGAAACAGCCTCTTCGTGCCGCCAACTCTACCCAAATCACCAAATCTATTCCTCTCCTCGGGTGGGGGAATCCTCCTCTCAACACTGACTTGACGAACCTTCTCCTTAACACTCTCCACCCAAGCTTTGTTCTCTTCACTCATTTCAACCTTCTTGCCTGTTGGCCCGGCAAGACCAAGGAATGAGCTATCATCTTCAAGCCAGCTGAGACGAGACCCGGGTCTGGAGCGAGTTGATTCTGATGATGATGGCGTATCAGCAGGCTGGGTGGCTATGGCGGGTGTCTTGGGTCGCAATCTTGGCAGCTCGCTGTTAGCGGCACCAATGCTTCTCCTTGTTTTGCGAATATTGAGCGGTGTAACGGGGGAATGCTCAGATAAAACCGCAGCAGCCGAGGCTGGACGGTCTGGTGGGCTCGATTCCATCCCCATCGCAGATGGTGTAGAACCGCGCGGGACATCTTGAACTTCAACCCTGGCAGCCTTTTCTTTTCCGGCCGAGCGACTCCCATGATGGCTCGCGTACTCCTTCAAGTACTCACTCAAGTCAGCCCACCCGCCGCCAACTCGGACCATGACACGTTCACCATGCTCGCCAACACATCGAATGAAGAGCTTGATAGGTGGTTCGCCGTTCGACCGGGACAAATGATAGACCTTTATTTCCTGTTGGCCCCTTGTGGGACGCGGTCGTGTGCTTCTTGCCGGCGACAGGGTGAAAGAGGGTGTCGTAGTGCGAGACGACAGGCCTGATGTGCTCCTTTTGAATATCTCCTTGGATGATTTCTTCTTAATCCGAGGTAACTGTAAGTCCGGGGGGTTCAGGTTGACAGCAGGCGTCTCGGCTGATAACTTGATCTTGGCCGGTATTGACTCAATAATATCACTAATCTGTTGGCGCAGCTGCTTGTCCCCAGTGCTGTCTCGTCGATACGTGGGCCCAGCTGCTTCGGACACTGACATAGAATCATCGAAATCAAAGACAAATGAGCCTTCAACAAGCGTCTTGCCATACATAGAGCTGTCATCTTCGGGCACTGACGTAATGATAGGGCTGTCGAGTAATCCATTTGGGGGTGAAGAGTCCCTCGTGTCGTCCAGAGGAAGTGGTGGCGAGCTGGGAGGGCTGTCATCAACAAATTGGGCCTCGCGGATCCGATCCCGAGGCACTGGGGGAGAAGCTGATACTTCAGGCAAATCACTGGTCAGATCGAATCGGCTTGTGTCTCCATCTCCATGCATCATCACAAAGCTTTCGAGGGATCTGCTATGATGTGTAATGCTTTTGTGAAGCCGCGGTAGGTCTGCTTCAGATCCTCCTTCCTCCTCTTCGTCCACCGGCGACATAGTCCTGGTAATGTGCGACATGTCGTGCTCTATTAGCGAGTCATTGTCACCAACAAATATTGCTTGGTTAGCCTCGGCGGAAGATTCTGCCGTAAGTTCGGAATCAAAGGATCCTTCATCAGATGGGGTTCTCGGGCCGTTATCTTCAATGTACTGTGGTTCTCTGGCAACATGGCTAGATAGGCCACCACTAGCCGACGTCTGGGGTACAGCACCATCCTTGACACCTGATGAAACAGGAATGACGGATGTACTACTAGGCTTCGGAGAAACCGGTGGCATGATTGCGACCCCAGAGTCATCAGTGGGCAGGTCGCTAGACTCAGATAATGTGCAGTCGATGATCTCCTTAGCAGCTTGTGCTAAAGGTGACTTTGGAGATTTTTGTCTTTCTGCAGACCTAGACCACTCTGTTTCGCAGATCTTTCTCTCGCAAGCAGCCACCCACTCACTGTAGCTGCGCTCAACGGTTTCCATACGATCCAACCAGCTGTCTGGAATTGTGTCGTCCATTCCTTCCAAAGTATCAAGCATGTAATCCAATGCTCTGCCAGGAGTTGCGACCTTCTTGATAAGAACTTTGTTCATGACCTCAAAGTCACTACGATTCAGTTTCGGTTTCTCGACAACAGCCCCTCTGCCATCAACCTGAATGGACCTTCTAAGTGGCTTAGAAATAGCAGTCCAGCCAGCCTTGACCCCAGCCTCGGCGTCCTCGAGGGCGTCAAGCAAGGACGGAACACGTTGCAGAACAGCTAGACGGCTGCTCCAGATTCGCAGCAATTGGTTGAGTCTGGAGATCTTCGGTAGTGTCTGGACGACAATTGTGGTGACAACTGCAGAGAGGTCCTCCATCTTGGTATAAGTAGAGGTAAGACGTATTCCCTTGCTTGATATTGACAGTGGTGTATTCGGTCTCGAAAGGGGTAGGATGTGGTTCGTCAGGACTTGGCTCTTGATCTCTTCTAGTGCCAAGCCATCCATATCTCGATGTATCTCTTCAATTCTTCGCTCGTACAAAGCCACCTCTCGAGCGTGTAGGCTGCCAACATACTCGCTTCCATCAATCTTTGGCACGTTGGCTTGGAATGACAGTCTTGGCAGTGTGTTGTTGGGAGTCAAAAACCCAGTAGAGGCGCTCTCGAGAGGCCACTCCCAGCCGGAAAGCTCGTCAATCCACTCCCATATTCTTTGTGAAGCGATCGCTGCTCGCATAGCAAAGTCTCGCTCGGTAGCAGACGCGCCATCCAGGCAGCCTCGCAAGGCCCCGTTGCCTGAAGTCAAGGCCTCGACGGCTGTGGTTGGGCTCAAATGGGAGAAGATGTCATCTCCCGCGCGAGATCGGGCGGGTGACTGCGCGACGAGGGAGAGCCTCTTAGGCTTCAGGAGGAATGGCGGGTCGGTCATTGTGTCTTGTCGAGGATGTCGTCGATGGCAGCGATGGTTGGATGACTTTTGCAAATCAGCATCGACGCAATGGCAGCATGATCAGTTCATGACCCTGGGGAGATGGGAATGTTGATGCGAATTGAAGTATCGATGCACATAGTCGAGTGCTCTTCGAGGACGTCTGCCTGGACGTGGTCTCGTTACGTTTGCAGGAAACAAGCAGTCGGAGCACAGAAGAGAATGTGAGACACCTCCCGTACAATGGCTCCAACGCAAGGCAATACAAGACAAAAAAGGGCAACGCAGAGCAGGAATGCCAGTCGAACCCCAACAGGTGACGGCCACCTGCTTAGCCCCGAAGGTTGACGGGAGGCGCGTGCGTGCAGGGCGATCGGGCCGCTGCGCTGCCAGACCCAAGTCTTTTGTTGTCGTCTGATGATTCAGCTGTGAGGTTAGCTTTGGGCTTCGGATAAGGCGCCGCCAAGTGGCCAGACGCGTCTTGTGGGGGGTGGATGGATAATGATTGGGCGGTGCCTTGGGTTTGCTCGTTGAATTGCTCCTTCGGTCCAGTCTGGTTGGAGGAGATGGGACAAAGGAGGTAATAGGCAAGTGGGCTATACTGGTAGAAAAAGAGAGAGAATAGAAAAATGAACGAAAGCGGCCAAGGGAGAGTGAAAAAAGAGGGTGGGTAGTGTGCTACCAGGGAACGGATTTTGTTAGCAATTGAGTGAATGTGAGCCGAGTCGAAGCGGAGATATCGAAGCACAAGTCGAAAGGGAGAAGCAGAAGCAGGAACAGAGAAGAAACGTTGAGTGAATGTGAATTGCAAATGATGAAAGGAAGGAGCGAAGGGTTGAGGACGTCAGGAGACGAGAAGCCGAGAAGACGAGAAGGAAAGAGACCAGTTGGCGGAAATGAAAAATGCCACCTGCACCCGCGCTTTCCTCCGTGGATTGCACTTGTGCCCGGTCAACAATTCGATTATGAGGCCTCAGTCCTTCTGTCCCTTTTCTTTCATCCGCCCGCAACCACGCCCGCGCTTCAATGCAAGTGATTCGACACTATCGATCCGGGTCCTCTTGCTGTCCGACCAACCGTCCAAGAGCTACCTAGCGTCGTCTTTTTTTTGATTGTGCTGCCTGCTTGATGTCTTCAATCTGGAGTAACTTGGCTCAGGGGTTCAACATGCCATCTCGGCTATCAGGGGTTCGCAGGCGGGTCGCGGAGACGCACACGCA
The DNA here is from genome assembly GCA_037953715.1 of Metarhizium sp. BCC 4849. NCBI lineage: Eukaryota > Fungi > Ascomycota > Sordariomycetes > Hypocreales > Clavicipitaceae > Metarhizium > Metarhizium sp. BCC 4849. The sequence continues at coordinate 869,447 of JBALJW010000011.1, read as the reverse complement.
CAATTAGGGTGAGTTTGGCAGGCAAAATACGTAATTCCATGCATGGAAGATTGACGTGCAGGATGCAGGGGAAAAAACAAGAAGGACGTTTGGCAAAATCAACAGTGACGAGATTGAAGCGTCGGTGCCGTTTCAAACCCCTCCCAGCCCCTTTTGTTTCACGCCGCACATCATGGAGCGCATCGTGGAATCGTCGTAAGACATAACACATCTTTCGTGGGCCACATTTTAAAGTACGTACTCCGGAGGCGCCCCGCCTTTGCCGCATTCCTGTAAGCCCTCCAGCAGCAGGCAAACGAAGCCGTGACACTGAGAACCCACGTACGACATGGATGATGCCTCTACGGAGTCCGCAACGACGTTGATAGCCGTTAGCCTGCATAAACCCGGAGAGATGCTCAAACGCAGTGGAGCAGATTGTCACAAGGAGACTTTATGCAATGAAGTGGAAACCTGGTCAACTCAACCGCGCTCGGGACATGATAGAGAAGCTTGGGACACGCGCCGCACCATCATCATAGAGCTATTCAATGACTGCTAACTAATGATCAGTCGACTTGTGGCAGAACAAAAATGTGAGCGATTATGGGTACTACCAACAGTCTGCTATAACAGACGAGAAATGGACATGGCACTGTGGGTTCGAATGTGCGCTCGAATGTTCCAAACACGTTTTTTACCACATCAGACATCAGACATGATATCAAGCAGTATCAACATAACAGACCACACTGACTACTAAACAAGGAGTACCAGTCATTTGTTGGTAGCACACAAGGCCTGCAACATATTTGCGTTACCTACCCAGGCATGTACAGGGTAGCTGGCGTACAATCCAAAAGACCAACATCAGCAAAATAACATACAAACGTATTATCCCAACCATGTGAAGACGTCTGCCTTTCGAATCGATAAAGGCACACCCATAACGCAACTCTCCCACACCTAAAGAATTTGTCCAAACCCATGCCAGCAATCAGTCTCTTTGAATAGTCCGCACAAAAACACCAGTCTTCTGGCTCGACAGGCAAGTCTCACCCCCCCTCTTCACATAACCCAAGAAGCAACCTATGCTCCGCCAGCTCGTCACTGGTATCGTATACCAGCTCTTACGCCACAGTTGCACAAGGGAAGACTAGTCATGGTAGCAACTACGGAGTACTCCAGACAGTGGCAAATGATGGAGCTACACAACGTCACAGGCAGACACAAGACAGAGTGATTGCATCAAGAGTCATTTCTCATTCCTTTTGACCGATAGTACACTTAGCGCCGTGAATGCATCCATACATGACCAAAACAAACGGACCGTCCCAAAATAATGACGGAAAAAATTACAAAACACTAGCCTCCAGCTGCACGGCCTCGACGGCCATGTTCGTGTCCCCTTCATTGTCCAACGCCGCTAGATCTAGCGTCTCCTCCATCAACTTTGCCGTGTTGGCATTGTCAAACAATCCCGCGGCCAGGTCCTCGCCCCCGATGGCGCTGGGGTTGGGGTTGGGATTGGGGTTGGAGCCGGCGTCGGGGAACTGCAGCCACTGGTCGACATCAAAGTCGGTGCCGGCGACGGCGTTCCAGTCGAATTCGTCGTGGCCCTGCATGAAATCGAGGTCCATTGTGTCGAGGTCGACGAGCTGCGGTTCCGACTGGCCGCTCGCGCTGGGCGTGAGCTGCGCCGAGTCAAAGTCCGTCTGGGGCGGGGAGTTGGTCGAGAGCTCGAGGGCCGCGGCGTTGACAGTGGCCGGCGGCGGCATGGGCATGGTCCTTAGGGGCGGCCTGGGCTTCTCGGTGAAGAGGGACTCCGAGGCCGTCATGTACGGCAGGTTGTCCGGGGGTGGCGTGGTCTGGGCGTTGAACTCGGCAGGCAGGTCCGCCTTCATGGCAGAGAGGGTCTGGTGGCCGACGTTGGTGTTGATGTCGATGGCGGCCTTGCGGAGGGCGGCGTCGAGGAAGCCCGTTGCGTAGTCGGCGGCGGCGTAGATCTCGCGCAGCTTCTCCATGACGCGCATGCACTGGCGGAAGCCTCGGGTGGCGCGGTCCCGGGCCTGCGAGGAGGGCGACTTCATCTCGAGGAGGTGGATGATCATGGCGGGGAGGATGACGGTGACGCCCGTCGTGGGTAGGAACTTCTCCAGCCGGAGGTGCTGCAGCTCGCTGGCCATGCGGGTGATTTGGGAGGCGGCGTCGCGGACACGCAGACGGGACATTTCCTGGACCTGACGAGATGTAGTGGGCGCTTGGGTCGGCGACGAGGGTAGGAATTGGGGCCGGTGGAGGGCCGAGATGGTGGTGTGGTAGACCATGTGCAGGAGCGTTCGTTGGACGGCAATGGTCGACCTGCCGTCCCTGACGTCGAGGGGGTTCAGGGGTCGGTACTGGCAGACATCCGGGAGGGAAGCGGCCCAGGCGCTGAGTTCGAGGTCGACGCTGTTGACGCTGTCCACGTTGTCCATCTGCTTGTTGGGGAACAGCATCATGGTGCTGTTTGTCGTGTTCTCTGGCTTCATCTTGTCACGGATAAGCACCGAGTACTGCGTCTTGAGCATGTGGCTGATGCAGAGACACAGCTTCGCCTTGGAGATACACATGGCGGCCAGCTCGCGCTGCATACCGACGTCTCGCACGAGCGTGCATTCGGGGGGGACAACACTGATGCCCTCGGCGAGGGGCTGGATGTCGAAATCGCTCTCCACGAGCATGGGGACGTCAAAGTCCTCGTCCTTGATGCGGGTCGGACGGCGCATGCCGAGGGCAATGAGACGATCTCGCATGAAGCACGACCACCATATGCGTTTCCACAGACGCTGCTTGGACGTGGACATGGACGTTGACCCAGGGTTGCGGTGCAGGCCGATGGTGTGGGCGAGGGAAATGGCAACGCCCATCCAGTGCCAGGTGTCTTTTTGGTCGTCGGGGGTCTCGTACCAGTAGGTCATTTGCATGAGAGACTGGACGAGCACGAGGCGGTCTTGTTCATAGTCAAAGTCATACAGGAGCTATTCCATGTCGGTCAGCACAGGAAATACTCATCATGTCACGGGGCTGTTTTTAAGGGGGGGAATTCATGAAGGGAAAAAAAAAGAAGCATACCCTCGTCTTCTGGAAAAACGCCTTTCTAGCAGCCTTTCTTGACGAAAAGCCGGCTTCCTTCAAATGCTTTATATCTACAAAGGCCGTCGCCGAAAACATAATGCTCTGGTAGAGCAACAAGCTCGTCTGGCCGTTGACGCCATCCCTGCGATCGACAATGCTCAAGAAGTGGTGCAAGTCGATCAGCGGCATGTACGGATAGACGTACTCGATGTAGCATTGCAGCAGCGCATTCTGCAGCGTGATGTTGGGCAGCGTCAAGGCGCCCTTGAGTGCGAGATACTGCACATCCTCGGGGGCGATCTTGGCAGGCAGCGGCCTCACAAACGCGGGAAGCTGGGATCCGGCATCGGGGAGTTCGAGCGAGTTGAGGAACTGCGCCGTGCGGCCGTTTCCATAGGAGGATGTCTAGACTCGTTTGTCAGTACCGGCTTGGGAGGGGGCGTGGACCAAACAAAAGGCCGTACCTGGCTGACGATGCTGTCATGGCGATATCCGGATCGTTGATCTGTCGAGTTGAGCACGGTCAGCTTACTGGGCGATGGCTTGGCTGAATGCGCCTAGGGGGTTTGGCCGTCATAATTTCACACGTGGCTCGTCTTTCAAGTGTGCCCGCAACCTCCTTTTTTTTTTCTGCGCAACGCCACGAGCAAAAAAGAAAAGTAGATTTTGTCCAAGCCAATTCACATGTGAAAAGGGCAGACGCTGGGCAAGAAACTCGTCATGTTGATCATGTGGGGCAGAGGCACGAGGGGCAAATTTGGGGAATGTGGGGCGATTGAACTTTGAATGCGGAGAGTCGGCGCGGAAGAGGCATCCGCAGCCCGTTTTTTGTGCAAACGAGGCCCGTGGTGACCATCGCGAGCGAGGTGAGTGGAGGTGAGGGAGACCAGTCCACACCGAACGGGTGGTCAAGGATGAAAGGGGAACTCTCCCCGTGCGCCACCAGGGCATTCCCAAGAGGAACACACATAAACACACACAAAAAAAAAGGGGGGGAGGAGGGGCTTTTTGCGTCAAAACTTACAGAGCATATGCGGCACGTGGCCGTCACCATTCTTGGGCAACAAGGGCGTCGCTCCATCGGGGCTGCCTGACGAAAAGGCAGACACGCTGCCGGTCCGGTGTAGGTGCGAAATGTCAGGGTTGCTCAGGGACAGCGGCGGCGTGGCCAGGGACGTCGAGCCCGGGGCGGCGGTGGCTTTGGCGCGCAGCTGTGCCTCGGCTGCACCCGGTCCCACGGCGCTGGGGGTGACGAGGTTCTTTCTGCAAAAAGTTGAAATGCGCGTCAGCTTGAAAAGAAAGAATCAATTGGGCATGTTGGGACGCCGAGGAGGAATTCCGCCTGCCAGCGGGCCAGACCACTTGCTCGTCCGGAGGAGTAGTAGTAACCGCTTCACACAAGTCTGGTACCAGGCGGCATGTACAGCCACCGAAGCCCAGGCTAGTGGCACTGAGGCCCCCCCGGTAAAAGCGGATGGGGCGGGTACGTGGCCACATTGGCAAGAAAGCAGCAGGCAGGACGGGCGAACGGGGCATTTCCGGGGGCGCCGGAGCGGGCAGTCGGATCAAAATGCAGCTTGGGGCGGGACTCTTCCCATCTCGACTTACTTTCGCCGACGGCTCTCCTGCACGATGCACTGCGACGAGGTTAGCTTGCCAAGCGTCCAGAAATGAAAAAAAAAAAAAAAAAAAATTAAGAATTAGGAATAAAAACAAGGTAGAAACAGCAAGCGTGTGCAGCCGTCCAAAAGAAGAAAGAAGTCAGAGTCGGGCTCGCTCACCTCGACATTGTCCCAGCGGCAATTGCCACAGGGCGCTCCCTCGACCACGTCGCAGCGCACCTTGCGCGCTCGACACGATACGCAAGCCCGGGCGGCCCTGCGCTTGGTGACCTTTTGAGGGCCGCTGGACTCTTCGCCCGCCGAGGCTCTCTTTTTGCTGTTGCTCTTGTCGCCCGAGTCTGAGTGCGACGAGGCCGGCGAGGCGCCGTGGATGGATTCCGCCATTGTTGTCTCTCGCGCCCTCCTGTCTGTCGATGATGATTTTCCAAGGTGTATTTGATGCGGCCAATTTATCGGCCGCGATTCAATACATGTAGCGTCCCCAAAAAAAAAGGTTAGGGGGGGAGTATTCCTTGCAGGTCGATAGGCCGTTGGAATTCGAGACCGGTGACGCCTCGGGGTGCTAGATGAGTCCTTCAGTTGGCGCTATTCTGCTCCGGGGGTGCTGCTCGCCGTAGCTTCTCATCGAGTCTCGAAACGAATTGGCAAAACGGGCGTGGCGGTGAATTGCCAAATGGTCAATTTTCGGGTGCTGGAACGGTTGCTAGTGCAAAAGTGTAAAAGGTGCTCCGTATAAACGGCCTCGAGTCGACACGATTTGACAAGACAAAAATTCCAGGAGCGGAGAGGGTCCAAGGGATGAAGGAAGGATAATGCCAAAGGAGAGCAAGACAAATACAAAAAGTTAAAAAATAAAAAAAGGGATAAAAAGTCTCCTTTCTTACGAGGCCGGCAGAATAAATCCGGGGGTGGGTTCCGGGGGGCGTGGAATGCTATTATATCTGACGAGCTCGAGGCCTGCGTCTTGACGTGGGATTGCGCCTCGTTCTCCAGTCCCGGAGGCCCGCACGCCTGGACGAGGTGCGAGGCCGGAGTGGAGGTGGCATCAAGGTGGGATGTGGGGATGCGTGGGGATCCGACGTGAAATGGCACCGTGACATGGGCTCCCTTCACCTTGATCGGTATTGGCTGCCCTTTTTTTTTTTTTTGCCAGTGCCTGGGCGACTTGATTTTATTTTTTGTTCTGGCCTCTGGTGCCCGAAGCCTCCGTGCTCTTTGTTGAGCTGCGATGGATGACGGGACGACTCTCTGGAGAGTGGGCGTCATCGCTGCCTCTCGTCTCGTCCATCTCGTCTTTAGATACTGTCGATCTGGTCAATGGTATTTCAATATTGACAGGCGTGCTGCTGCTACCAAAAAAACTAGCGGCTACCAATTGGTCATCATGGCGGCTGCTCCACCAGACGAGGTCCTCCAACATCCGGTGGAAGTGGCGCTCCCATCCGAGTGCATGGATCGCCGCTTCTTTTCACGGTGAGCTGCAGTCGAGAGGCGCTCATCAAGGGGCGCAAGGTTTCCGCGTCCCGTCTTCACCGTGGCCATGGACGGCATGGCGGAACGTGTACGCTCACTGCACCGTCGCCGTCGCCGTGGTCCGTGGACCGTGATGGCCGCCTCGACCTGTCCGTCTTGTGTAAGCATGTAGCTACATACACGTGCGCTCGTCAACCTGCGTTTGGAGACTGGATTCTCCATGACCGTATCGAATCGATGACACCTGCCGAGCCCCCAAGCCAATGCATCCCAGGTGCCAGCTCCAACTCCCGCCCGCCAGTTGACCGTCCAGCTCCAACGAAACACTAGCCCAGCTAGCGCATGGTGTGAAATTCTCCAGCCGCAGTTGGACCAGTCGCTGTCCTGCAGATCCACGTCCGGAACTTGCCTTGAACTCTGTTGCAATGTTTGGCTCGCAAGCGCCTCTCGTACCCCATGTTTTATCCCTTTCCAGGGGCCTGTCGCGACTCCAGCAAGCCATCACTGACGTGTTGCGTTTGCATACATGGCACATGGGCAGAAAAATGCAAAAATATATCAATTAGAAAAAAAGAACTGAGGTGCAACATGACCTGCAGGAAGCACCAGTTGGCCTTGTTTGCAGGCCCGTCCGCTGTCGTTGTATTTCCATCAAGCACAAATGCCCATGCCCAAAAGGCCTGGCTGCAGGCCGTTTTCCCAACTCGTACCCCTGCCGTAGTCTGTCACGGGAGACTGCAGACTTTTGCGTGCTTTTCTGTCTTGGCTTTTTTTGGTTCTTTCTTCAACAGGGCGTGGCGGGCGGCAGGGGCCAAGCTGCTGTGCTCACTCACATGCATGCACATGCATTAAGTGTGTTCAACTATTGCCAGGCGCCATTGGTGGACCAACTCTGCGGCCTGCACATGAAATACAATTTGATGGTCCAAAAGGTCAAGTTTTAAAGCTTTCCAATCCAGACACAATTGTCATGGAACCAAGTCCCTTTGTCTGCAGCGCCACGCCCCCTCCCCCGATGCTTGGCATGCCCTCATCAATTCGATGCTGCTGCTGCTAGTAGTAGTTTCAATGTAATCGATGCGGCTCCTAGTAGTTTCAACGTAATGAATGGTTACGCTTCGCTCAGACGGGCCAACTGCACCGCCAGGCATCAAATCAATCTGGGGTAGGGGAAGGGTTGACGCGTCGTCGGCTTGGCTCTCTGCCTGCGGCCCTTGAACTACACTGCCCAAGATGAGTCAACGAAAGCTGTCGTCGCTCATCACCAGGAGCACCTACACCTGCGAATTTGCATTTACCCGCGCACGAGAACAATGCAAAATGACCCTGTCCGCATGTCGTCCATTCCATGACAATCATGTCTCAAACGCCGTCCCCCCCTCCCCCGCAGCTCAACCTCAAATCAATAACATCACCACCTCGACCGAAACCCCCAGCTTCCGATCCGATGGTATGCCGTTCCGCGGGGGCAAATCGACAGCCATCACCGCCATACACCCACCCCGTCTTGCATCACCCGGAGCTTCGGGTCGTGCCACCCTCAGAAATCGTCCAGAAATCGACATGCTCCTGCACGCAGAGGGCCGTGAATGAAACCCTTTGATATTCAATCCCTCATCTCCACCCATCCGGTGACGTGTTGTAGGCCGGCACTCGCAGGAAACATGGACACCAACCGCAAGTGCAGACGCCGTGTCTCGTCGTGAACACCGCCATGCGCTCTTGTCGTCGGCAACTTTCGGACCAGTGGAGCAGCCATCTCATTTTATTCCCAGATGCGGGCACGATGGTGGGCTGAAAGCAGTTGCCCTGTGGCTTGCCCTCGTGAGCGACACCCGTTCACCTTTTTTTTTCTGTCTCTTCTTGTTTAAAGCAGCCTGTCCCGCATTTGCAGATCGCAAGACATTTGTCCTGCGGGGGGGTTTTTTGAACTCTTGATTCCGGCCACCCTGGCTAGCCCTTTGGTCACGCCGTTTTTCTGTCGAGCGGATCCGATGCCGCTGTTATGCTGACTACTTAGCTCCATGGATTGTTGCACCATTGACTCTTTCTGTAGTTACGTACAAATGGAGCGTCTGTAATGAAGCTACTCTACTCCGTACAAGGGGGATCAACTCCCATAATTATACATAGATTCCACCACGCGAGGCATTGGAAACAAGGTCTAGATGCGGTTACCAAGAACCCTCCTCTGGGCTTTTCTGGGTGTAGATGAAATGATGGTTTTCTCATCCCCTATTTTGTCACCGCAAGCGGCGTGCGTCCAGAAAGGGGGGAGGGGCATCTTTGATATTGGCAAAAAGAGACGTCCATCCCACGGACTCGAGCGTCGTATCCCGTGGCCCTGGGAGCACCGCTGCGTGGCCGCTTGCCCTGTCGTCCCGGCCTCGCCTGCGCTGCGACCTCCGGTTCGCAGTGCGTCCATGGATCTTCATCGCCGGCCATGCAGCTCCCGCCCAGACAGCTCCCCACTCCGGATCCGATCCTGCGCCTCACGGAATGCACAACCACGAGTGGTGAACGTGACGAACCTCCAGTACATACGTACTCCCATCACCATACGACAGCCAGGGCGTTGATAGCCCTCGCCTTGGCAGCCAGAATGTCCGGGTCCATGAATGCCATGATACCGTGAAAACAACACCGCGCAGAAAGAGCAAATCGAAAAATCAGCCCGTAGAACATTTTGAAAGCCCAGGTAAAAAAACCAACCAATAAACCAGCCTCCGAACATAATCCACTGCTGTCTTCTCCGGACTTTTCCCCAGACCCCGTTCTGCCCGTGTCCCCAGACGCCTCCCGCCAAGCTCCAGGGTAATGACATGTCCCCTTGACCAGCTCGGTCCCCGACGCGAACCCGTCGGCCTTCCGACCCTCCGAGGGAGATAGCCGCCCACCGAGGCTACCTCCGAGTTCCAGACACGGAAAGCAATGATTATTCCCTTTGTTCCTGCCACGAAACTCCCCTATCCCATTACATTACATTTCCTTCCTCGCCCCGTCTGGCGAGATATTTTCCAAAGAGAAGGTGTGATTTACTCTGCAACTTCGTGTTCGTTCTTGAAGCCGCGGCACCGCTGTGAACCAAAGCCCCCGGGTATGCGGGCGCGCAAGGCTTGAAGAAAAACACCACAGGACAAGCGTTTACTACCACAAACCTGATACTCGTATCCCACTCTGCCCCCCCTTCCCCCGGACTCACCTATGGATTCTGGGAAAACCTGGAAAAGTATGGAGGAGCGGAGCCGTCCCGGCTGACCGACGGCTGACCGATGAGATTGCCCGCCGCCTCCCCGCATCGGTTTGGCCACGGGGTTGTGAGCATCCACACTCGAATCGACTTTCAGATCGGCCACTTGCCGGGCGTGCATTACAAACTTCATCACCACTGTGGCAACTTGCCTTTTTTCCTTTCAATGTTGTTTACTATCACAAAGTGTGGGGTATCCTGATACCACTTCTCTACGACATGGCGACACAACAAACTTGAGAACATACACACATGCACACATACAACAGAAGCAAATGCAACATGTTCTCGACAGTTGATTCAACATGTCGCCGCCTCAAGGGTAGGCACAACGCTATGTAAAGACTATGGCTAACGAATGTCTAGTATGTGCAAGCATAGAAACATGCTTTGCCAGATATATATTAGTCGCCCAGTTGTCTTCGCTCAGGCTGGTTTTCCAAAGACAAAGCAAAACAGGAAAAACAAACGCCACCCTGGAGACTCATATCCATTATTGAAAACCCGCTTCCCGGCTCTGGAACTCATTGGCCGAGCTCTCCGCCCTTTCCCTCACATTGCCAGACTCATATTATCGACATGTCATTGCTCTCATCACGGCTCCATATTTTGCCTTCTCTTACGCGCCTCCTTCTCCCTCACAGGCGACCTCGAGCTTCGCTGAAGCAGGAAGGGTTGTAGATGCGCTGCTTGATGTACGCGGTCAAGGCAACATCACCCCACTCCTCCCACTCATGCCAGTAGGCTTCTGGGAGTTCTGAAACACCGTCTCGTCGCGCAGCCTTCATGACCTCGCGGGCAACAATGACGCTGGCCTCGCGGACACGCTCAATCCTGGGATAAATCAAACCCTTGTGGATTTCCTCAGAGTTCAGTGAGCCGGCCAGGGCCTCAGCCGAGGTGTACACCATGTTGTCCGTGACGCGCGAGGCCTTGGCAAGGATGGCACCAAGACCCAATCCGGGGAAGACATAGACATTGTTGCCCTGGTTGGGGTGGTATGTCACTTCCCCAATTTCACCGCCAACCTTGACGGTGAATGACTGGAATGGGGATCCGGAGGCGAAAATGACAGAACCATCGGTCCACTGTACGGCTTGCTCAAACGTGCACTCTGCCTTTGTGAGGGGATTGCTTAGAGGGAACAGGATAGGACGTCGGCCAAGGCCACCGGCGTCAACCGAAGCCTTCAAGGCTCGGACCACGGACTCGGTGAAGATGCCAAAAGTAGCAGCGAGACCAATCAAGGCACTGGGCTTGACATATTCAATGACCTCTTCCAGAGTACGGAATTGGTGGCCATTGTTGTCAATGCGAGCAAAGTATTTCTTATGCTCTGCTAGGTTATCACCTCGGTCCTTGGTGACTAGGCCTTTGGTATCGACAAGGAAAAATTTGTCGCGGGCTTCGGCCTCTGAGAATCCTCTACGAGTGTAGTACTCAACAAGCTGCTTGGCCACACCCACGCCAGCAGAGCCAGCGCCCATGAAGACTAGACGCTGCTCCTCAATGGGGACGCCAGACAAGTTGCAAGCACCGATGTATCTAGTGATATGTCAGTCTAGGTGCTTCCGGGAGCTGCGCGGAAAGACATCATGTTCGAGTGAACGTACCCGCCGAGAACCACGGCACCGGTCCCCTGGATATCGTCATTGAAAGCTCGGTGTGTGTTTCTGTAACGATCCAGGTAGTTGAATGCCTTTTCACTCTCAAAGTCTTCAAACTGGACTACCATGTTGGGGTACACTTCCTTCACAGCTTCCATGAACTCATCCATGAATTGTTGCTGGACCTCGAACGAGGGGCGCTTCTGTCTGAGACCCAGGTACAGGGGGTCCTTCAAGTTGGTTTCGTTGTTGGTACCGCAGTCCAAGACAATGGGCAAAGTCTTGTCAGGGTGAATGCCTGCGGCAGCCGTGTACAAGGCTAGCTTGCCAATCTTTCGAGAGGTTTGGTCAGTATACTCGGGCCATGATGTACGTGTAAAATACTATTCTGTTTCTGCTTACCGAAATCCCCACACCATTCATACCCAGGTCTCCAAGGCCCAAGATACGAGACCCATCAGTGACGACGCAAATCTCGGGATCAGCGCAGGGCCAATTCCTCAGCATGGTTCGAATAGATTTGCGCTGCTTGATTGAAATATACAGGGCCTCGGGGCGAGTGTAGATGCTCGAGTACTGCAGGCAGACGTCGCCTATGGTAGGTGTGTAGACCAACGGCATGAGTTCGCGGACATTGTCCATCAAAAGGCGGTAGAACAAGTCAATGTTCTGGTCCTTCAGATTTGAAAGGTACAGATACTTGTCGATGCTTGTCTGGCGAGTCTGGATCATCTTCATCGCTCTGGCGCACTGAGTCTGCAGGGACTCCATGGCATGTGGCAGGAGACCGGTGAGGTTTTTGGTAGCACGCTCCTCAGGGGTAAATGAGAGACCTGCAAGGCGAACGGGCGGCATTGTTAGTATGATGACATTCGAGGAATTGTCCAACGACTATTTCACGATGCGAAGAGCGACCATCCGAATTGCGCGCATATATTGAAAACCAAGTATCTACTGGATTTACCGCCCGGGCTAGGGTCGGTGATGAAGGAACGCGAGAGATGCAACATACCCTTATTCCAGAGAGGCTCACGGATGACTTGATATCCGGCAGCCTGCGACTTGGCCAAGTATTCCGTGTTCCGTTCTTGCTGGACTTCGCCATATGTGTCCTTGACATAGCCACGGTGCTGGTCAAGAGTTGCCATTTTCATTGCTTCTTCAATAGCAGAGACGTCGACAGTTGACATGGGATTGAAGAGGGTGAGTCTGTGACCAGAAATGGACATTCGCTTATTAGATACAGATGTACGAGAAGAGCGGCCAGAGCCAATCGACGATGAGGGAGAGGAGGAGCGAGGCGTAGAGACGTCTGAGCTTTCAGAGCCTTGAGGCGACGGCACTGGCATGGCTGTGAGAGGAGAAGAAATCGCAGATGTGGGAGAGGGTGTCGAGGGAGCAGAAGACAATAATGCAGCAGCGGGAGCTGATGAAGAAAAATATACGGAAGAAGCAGGGCAACGCTGGCGGAGGGCGGCGGAAGCAGCTGAGGATCTTGCCGTCAAAATGGATGGGTCCTGCACTCCTGCAGCAGCGAGGGACGGGCGATTTAATAAAAGCCTGGGGGATGACAGTCCGCCGCCGACAGGAGGCCAAGGGGATGCGACCAAGGTCGAGAGACGGTGCCGATGCATGTGAGGCAACTAGGGGACGATGGGAGCGGCCAGGAGTGACAAGGGCAGAAGAGTTGCAAGTGCAGACTGGGAAGGGACGGGAGCGGGATCGACCGGGGCTTGTCGGAGGACTAGACTGACAAGTATGAGTGCGCCTAGGGGGCGGGTTTCAAGACTCGAAGAGAGGCTCGAAAATCCAAACCAAAGACGCTTGACAGAGTGCAAGAGTAAAAAACGGTCTCGAGGACGTGTTTTGCGGACGGGTGGGCTCGAGGTGGATTGGAGTCCACGAAACTCTCGGGTACGAAGTACCAGGTACTTGATGCTTTGTACCTTGGAGTTTGGGACTTGTTGACCAAGTGGTGCTGTTGCTGGTGTGGAGCCGGCCAACAAAGTGAGGTGTAAGCGGGCAGAGAGAAGAAATGGCGGGAGGCAGGGAGGCGAGTAATAATAGGTATTGAAATAGGTAAAAATAAAAATGGAAAATGTGGCCAGCCTAGGTTAAAGCCGCGGCATTGACAATTGTGATGGGGGAGGCAGAGATGCAAATAGATAATTGGACCACGGAGGGCGGCGGCGTGTTGCGCCGGAGAACGACGAGCCACGGCGACGGGAAAGGGTAATGAGCGGGAAGGATGACTGATGGACGAGAGTTGGGGGCTCCCGATAATTAAAGCGCGCCCGAGAAGGCACAGGAATGACAGCTCGAGTTGTCAAGACAGTCAGCAGCACGCTGGTCCTTACGTAGAAGAAGCCGGAGGAGCAATCGGAGCAGTTTGACAGACTGGTCGGCCGGCCTGGGAATCCGAGGTCCAGTGATGACTAGTCGCGCGGGTTCCGAGGTCGTTGGCTCCTCGGAAGCGGTTTCTCCCTAGTGGCGGCGCGCGAGGATAAAAAGAACCCCACGAAAAGCATAAATCGAAAGTATGCTGCTGCTTTGTTTGTGCTGCGTCCAGAGTCTGCCAAAGACTTGTATTGCCTGCTGCTGCTTCTTCACGTGTACGGATAATAGTATTGGAAATAGTCAAGAATGATGTTTGGCGACGACCCCAAAGTACAACCAGACGGCGCCACGTCGGCGCCAATCTGAATCCCAATTTTTTTTTAGTTGAACTAGTCAATACGATGCCCTCAAATTGCCCCAACCCACGGCACGGCGGGATTAATTTGGGTCTTGTGCCTGGCAAAGGAAGCACAGGCTGTTCATGAATAGGTGACTGACTGGAGCTAGTCTTGGTGCCGTTGTCGCTGCCAACAGAAATTGTTGGGGCCCTCCCACGATGACTTTGGCCTTTTGTAACTGCCTTGTGTCTTTTTGCCTGTGATATAAGCCATGAATGACAACAGAAGTACTCTGGACGGGACAAATGACCTGTTGCTAGTACTCTTCCGAGCGTCAGGCTTTGACTGCGAGACGTCTCGAAGCAAGCCTGGGCGCGGGCTATAGTCAGGTTAATGATGATTTGCTCGACTCGACCGTTTATTGGAAGAATGGCAGGCTGATTCGGAGGCCGTTGCCGGAGGATGGCACCCCGATGCGACGAAAGTCGACCTGCCCACTACCATGTACTTTGGGGCCTTGCGTCGTCAGCCTCGCCGGAACCTCTCCCAGCGCGTAGCTTACTTGTCCAGTTTCTGTACTGCAGAGTACTTAAACGTATCCTCCTGTTCCAAGAATCCAAACACATTGGCTCACTGCCCCTGGCAATGGCCGCTACTGCACCCTGACCTGGGGTGCTGCTCCCGCCCGCCCCCACTGGGAATCGTCCCTGCAAGTTGGAACCTGCAGTTATTCGAGCTGCCAGCTTGGTTCCATGCTTGCCGAGTCTCTCGCGTGGCCCGCCCTGTCATACGGACAGCGCCCGGACAAGAGCCGGACAATTGTTTCCGCTTGTTTGCATGGCTCTCCAGGATTTGTCGTCGCGTGATGCCTCGCCATGTCCGATCTCGTCCCCTTCACCGGCGCTGAGCTGTTCCAAACGTGTTGGTTCAACAAGAGTGACTGTGCCGTCCCCCGTCGCCGCTCGGTAGGATCTGTCCTGGTTGGATTTCAGCGGGATGCTTCCACTAGCTTCAGGTCTCGACTCACGACAAGGCTTGCGTGCCAGGCTCCACCGCCGAAGCCTCCCCCAGACCTTCCAGGGTCCGTCGGGCGCCGGGCTCGCTCGCCAGCTCGCAGCATGGGTCTGGCATGGAGGTCCTGAGCGTGCAATGTGGGAGAAGATGGATCTCTTCCAGCTTCATTTGGAGCACCGAAAATTTTTCTACCAGTTTCTCAAGCTCACACGATTCATTGGGCTGTGGAAACGTGGTGAGCAGGTCCTCCGCAGCAAGTGGAGCAGCAACGAGGAAGGAGCGTTCAGGCAACTTCATTCCATCTTTAAATGAGACTGGGGGTTAATACGGACGAGTATGTAAGTACTGCGTGTATTCCAATACTTGAGCAGAAGGAAGCTGCGGCTTGTGCTCCTGCCCTACACAATCCATTGTACTTGCTGGACATGTACATGTTCCGTGTACTCTGTGCTCGTCCGTTGGGGCAGAGGCGCACGCAATCATGTCCAAACATTTTGCATGCAGCCACCTTGGGCCGTTCGGAGCTCATCCCATCATTTCCGTCCTCATGTCCCTGTCCATGCTCTTTTTGCTGATGGAACCCAAGCTGGAATTGATTTCTTTTAGTGGGGTATTTCTTGGTCCGTACAAACGCCCCATCGTGTCTCATTGCTTGCGTACGAGAGTGACCGGGCAATGAAATGCACATCACATTCGAGGTGAGACTCGATGCCCGGCAGTTGTTGACTCACAAACTAACCATCACCGCCACTCGAGTAAACACCCGCAAACAGGTATCTGACGTATTGGCGTTCAACAACAGGGCGCCAATTTCGTCGAGGCTCGGCGCGTAGACGTCCCACAAACTCCTAGGCAAAAAGCCTGCCCGCTGGCCATATCACTTGCAACCTAAAAGCCTGAAATCCACGGCACTTTGGCTCAACTCCAGCGTCTCGAAATCTCCAAAATGGAATCCCTGTCGTGCTCGAAGCTCCACTGCAACCCAAGACATTACCGGGACACTACGGGATCGGGTGCCGCAGCCAAGACCTGCCAGCCAACCTCGCCTGCCTCTCTAGTGGCGCGCTCTTGACGCCAACTGTTGGATTCATCGACGCTTTGGACAGTCTCACTGTCGCGTGGGGTCCCGTTTACAAAATCTTGGGTATCCGGTGGACAAACCTCGCAGTCTATGTGTGTTTGTGGCCTTATTGCTGCTGCGCAAATGGCTTCGGTTTCGACCGGAGCTGATCGAGCTTCCTTGAACTTTACCATGCTGTGGAGATGTCTTCCTCCTGAACGATTCGTTGCTCATCTTCCGATTTCCCCCGACGGCTTGACAAGGGTCTCTGTGTACGTCCCATCTCTGCATCTGCCACCATAGGGTCTCAACCCCGGCCAGTTAGTCTTTTTCGCAGAGGTCACCGCCGCCATCCGCCCAGTACTCCGTACCCAAGTGTCTCTGTCTCTGTCCGTGTTGCAGGTTCTGTCGCAGTGTGCCGGCCTCCGAGATATGTCTCACTCTCCTTTTGTCCTTACGGATTGAGCCTGGCAAATCGGCCGTGTGGCATTGTCTCTGATGTGTTTGATTGATGGTTGAGTTTGGGGCGAAGAAGTGCATAAACGTGAATCGTCTGAAGGATGATGATGGCTTGCCATGGCCCGCATTAGCCACCGAGAAAGGTGTTGGCAAACCCCAAGGCCATCTCGCCTGATGCCGTTGATACGTTTCAACCGCGTCTCATCCCAAAGAACAACATCGCGGTCATCACTAGAGTTTCTACATGGTTCCCTTTGCGCACGATCCTTATAGGTTCGGTTTGATGGTCACAATTCTCGGTTTCGAGCGGAGAATCTAGCAGCAAGAGAACTTGTTGCACCTTAGGAACCAAAGCACAGCCTTCGAAGGAGAGCCTTGACTTACCACAACCACGTGTATAAACAAGATAGTTCTCTTTTGCTCGCATGGATGTTGGAAGCTTGGGGAGCTCGGCACTCGCAACGTGAGCTGTCGGCTGAGGACCGGTCCAATTACAGTTACACTGAATGACATTTTGGGACATACAACTGGGCAACCTCTTCACATGCTTGTCCCACCCACGACATTATTCACCGTTTAAGATGCGCCAGCGACTTTGGTCTGCTCACATGCATCCCATGGCTGGCATCCGGCAAGTATAGTCCGTCGTCTTTGAACATTGGAGTAGAGGCTATAACCGAGTCTAGCACCGAACCGGCTTCCTCTGCGCCATGTGATTGTCGTTCGACATTGGCACGACGCTGATCCGCTGTTGAGAACGGGGCAGATTGATTGTCGCTTTCGAAATCCACGAAAAAGGCATCCGGGACGATCCTGATTGCACGTGTTGATTAGGCCACCGAATTTGTCCATGTGCTGAGGAGGCGTTCGTTCGGCTCTTCTATGGCGGCTGTCGAGACTATTGTCGTATACAGCAAAAGGCGATATAGACACTTGACCCGATCTCGTAACGTCGCAAAATCATTATTTGCGTCAAGAGCGGCTTTCCATACGGATAGAAGCCCCCAGCTTTGTATTCCAATGACTAGTGTGTCTCTAGATTAATAGCTCAAATCGCAAGTTCTCGCCATGGCCATCCGTCAAACATTGCAAGAATGCCGCTGCCGCCGCCACCAGCAATATCCTGTTAGGAAGACTTGATTGGTATTGGCGTGGTCCGAAGCTCCACAGATAGTAGATGAACCAGCACCTATTATCGTGCCTGTTGAAAGATGGCCGTAGTAGTTGTTGAAGTTGGTGTTGTCGTACAATATCTATCCAGTCCATGTCCCGTTGACTTGCAACATTCTTCATCACAACAACTCCCGCTATCAGGGCAGGCCCCGGCCAAACAACGCCTGTGAATCTGGGTTGTGAGGCCCTCCTCAATTTTGCACAGCATTTCTCGCCTTTCGAATTAGATCAGGCATCATGACCATCCGTACAACATCGAAGACGACGTTGTGGCAGTTCTTCTTCTTGACGCAGGCTTGGACAAGGCGTCGCAGCAAACCCCCTTCCAGTTATCCAACAGAAAATTCGGGGTTATGATACTCGAACTGCCGCGGATAAAGCGAATAGCCTGAACACACCCATGCCTCGCATTCCTGCAGTAACTTGGGTCTCGTGCGGGCAAGACGCTGAGGGCGTCGAGCGGCAAGTGCCAAGGCACCGCGACTTGTTCTATTACTCCTTGTAACCCCTCCTCTCCCGGCTCTTCCCCTGTTGATATTGTCCAAGAAGCACCTGATTAAGGAGAAATCTCTTTGGCCCCATCAACAAAAACGGCGACCATATTTTACGGAGTCCCTGAGCAGTCTATTCCATCTATCACGGCGAAACGGCAACCAACCTCGGCCCCACACAAGCACATCAGCCGGGCTACTCGCAACTATCCTAGCACCTTGAATAGCCACGGCACTGGCTACCTTATAGTTCCGACATCTCCCTAGTTACTGTCAGGTTCTAGTATGTACGTTTGCGAAATGCCTGCGGCTGACAGCGCATCAGGCTTAGTGCTGTGGCCGCCCTTGCCCAGGTTCTATTTCCCACAAGCTTCAAGTTCCACCACGACGGCATATAGACTTGATAACCAACCAGTTGCAGCCGAGGAACTCACCTCCAGAAGCAATGTAAGAAATCACATCTTGCGCTGAAAGAAGAGGATCCCAGTTAGACAAAGATCTACTGTGCCTTTTATGCCCTTATACACATTCAAATATTAGTTACCAATAGAGGTCTACTAGTACAAACTATCGAGATAACCACACTATCCAAGAGCGAAATCCCTCCGGATACGCGAATATCTCATGCCATCCCCGTCCATCAAGCCGTGTACAAAACATTCACCATTGAATCGGTACGTATGCCCAACCTGCGTCAAGATGAACGGCACATGTCCGCCATGAAGGAGACAAAGTTTATCACCCCTACGCGTATCAAATCAAACTAAACCTAAGAATCCCCTCTCAGGGATACGCAGTTGTCGGCTATGGACCGCCATATAAATGGCCGAAGGCAAACCAAAAGTTTTCCCAGTATTATCCGGCCCATTCGGAACGGGCCACTCGGCCGAAGACCCCCGGACGCATCGTGCCTCCAAGTGTGCTACATCCGCTACAATCGTACGAAGAAAGGCATCATGCAACGAGGCAGTGGAATATTCGCGTCTCCACAATGAGCCATGGCCCAATCGTGCCAGGACCGAATCGTTTCCGGTATTAGCGGACCAGTAAACTCCGGACAAAGGTGCAAGACCCTGCCAGGTGTGCAGCCACGGACATTCATTATATTCACATTCTCGGATAATCGGACCGCAGGCATAAGGGAACCTGCTGCTTTATATAGCCGTTTGGGCTGGCCGTCATCCGGGATCCCGTGTTTGGCAAACGAAGTTTGTTTCTAGCATTACCGTCCAATCAGGGGTCCAGCAAGGCACAGGTGAGCCAGGGATTAGATCCCGGCAGATGGGAGATCTAAAAGAGAACCAGGACGTGTGTGTTTGCGCATAGTCCCGAAAGTGCTAGGATATGCAAATTCCTTTGCGAGCTGATCAAGGTGTACACGAAACCCCTATATGCCACGTCGACAGGGACCCGGACTTATAGTTGCCCTTTTGGTCCCCGTGGCCAATGCTGCAAATGCAAAGCTTTTATCCCGCGGGTCTGATGCCTCATATGTTCGGAATTGGTCGAGCAGGCCAGGTATATCGGAGCGGTAGTGTGCAGGCTCGTGGGCCAAGCAAGCTATTTCAAGGGTACATTCCATCATCGTGCTCGACTGTGAGCCCGGCAGGATAGACAAGAGGCGTATTTCCGGCTGGTTTGGGTTCAAAGCCCTCTCGTAGGTATAGCTTGACCTTGACCTTGACATTTGCGCCTATCTCGACCCCGGATCCATGTGTGAAATACACTGATTCTCAGAGTTCCTGCACATCAGATATGCTCACAAAAGAGCTGGCCAGCTAGCCAGGTGTGAATGGCGACGAGGCCAAGAAGCCTGTGCAGGTCCCTCGTGACGACACGCGACGTTGGCCGCAGCACGATGACCCCGTGATTAGCAAATTCCCTTCCTTCCTTCCATCATTCAAGCACACTCGACGGCAAGGTAAAAGATGCAACGCCCGTCGTGTACAGTCGGCAACATAGAATAGGACTTTTGGCCACGAGCACGACAACCACGTCGCCCCAACGCACCAAGACGGGAATAGCGACGCCAGAAGTTCCCCCCGGGTAAAAGCGGCACTGCCCAGCATTTCATCAAGGTTCACTCACTCACACATACATACGTCGTCCCTTCTCCTCCGCACATCGGAGGGCAGTGGACAAGCGCTTAAGGCTAGTCGACAGACGAAGTCATGTCGGAGACGGGCCCCCGCATTCTCCAGCCTCCAAACCGAAACGGTCCGGTGCCTTTCTACACGTGTTAGTGACTCACGGCCCGCTCGCATCTCCAACTACTACTGCATCTAGATCCCGGCCTGGCGAGCAAGGTAGAAGGTACTTGTGTGCTCAGGACCCGGTGTACATACATACATGCCTCCCCTTGTGAAGAAGCATGTGAGATGAGCAACCGCATGTGTTACTCTTGTCCATTGTTATTCGTGGCGGCATGACCGTTGCCGCGCATGGCTTGCCCCGTATCCATCCACCCAGTCACATGAATGAACTCAATAGTATAGACCAGACAATGGGACGACTCTGTCTTCATTATTACACATAGCACGGTCCAGTCTGCTGTATGCACGAGTGGCCAATATTTTCCGTCAAGACATCATCTCCTTGAATCATAGATTCCACATGTGCGGGCTTCACATGCAACAGCGTCCTACCCCCATTAGGCCGAATCATAACTTCGTAAAACATAGACACCACATACTCCTTTCCTCCGGCCTTTCCCCCGGCACAGGGATATTATTCACAGGACTAACCGACCACCTTCTGTGTAGCCTTATCAATCTTGCCTCTGGCCGCCTCGTCCAACACTCCCCACCACTTCCTCAGCCCGCTTGCATACTCAACCTCCTCATCGGTCACTTCCACTGGCGGGCCCTTAATCTGCGGCAGCATCTCATCGTCACCCATCTCAAACACGGCCCACGCAGAGGCATCACTGACCCTGAACCCAAAACCACGACCCTTCATCGACACCACCGTGACACGGCGTAGCAGTACAACATCCCCTATGTGAACGACGGGCAGGGAGGCTTGGTGCGGACGGAAAATATGCGCTGCACAGACTCCAGACGGCGCAGAAGACGGGTCGGCAAGTGTCAATTCGAGCATGTAGTCCCTCGGACCGTGTTTAGGGCGGTGCGGTTGCGGAGGCGTGGATGTGGCTACGGCGAGCACATCGACTATCTTATTGAGGAATGTGCGGAGGGAGCGAAGGGGGACGTGGTCGGGAAGCTTTGTGCGTAGGTCCTTCTGCAGTTGGCGCTTCAGGACTGAGAGTGACTCGTCCTCGACGAAGGAGCCCGATATAGAGGGGGATACGAGCACTTGGTCGTCACGATGGGTGGTTTGGGTTTCGGGCGTGGCGGCGCGCCTAGACATTCTTGTTCCTATCGGGGAGGAGGGTTCTTCAGAGTGCCCCGTCATGCTGCGTGTCACCCGGACTGTTGGACCGGGTGTTTCGTCTCTTTTGGATGGCTCCGCCGACCATTTGGCAAGGAGGATGCTTGGATCCTGATGGTCGGGCTTGGTGCTTCGAATGATGCGCAGCATTTGTGGCGAACTGCGTTCATTGCCAGGCTCTGGCTCTGGCTCGACTTCATCCGAGCAGTTTTGGCTGCTGGCTTGAGCTAAGAGCACACTTGGATCCCTAGGCGCTGAACTTGTAGAATCAGCAGACTGGGTTTCGTAGTGAGACTGGCGGCGGTTGCGCAGCGACGCAGCTGTGATCAGGACTTCGAATTCCTGTGATTGTCCTTGTTCAGGTGCTTCAGTTGCTGCTTCTGCGCCGGGCTTGACGTGTGCTGTAGAGCCTTTGTAGGTGGGGGATTGATACTCCCGATATTCCTTCATGATTTGGTCCTCAGCGGCAGCGGAATCGTCGTATTCTTTTCCTTCCTCCATCTCTTGTGCAGGTGAGGGTTCCGTAGTTTTCTCTAAAGTCTGAGTTTCCGGGGATGTGGAAAGCTGTATATTCTTTGCAGCTTCGGTTTTGTCCGTTTGTTGTTCAGGTTCTTGTTTGACAGCCGGCTCACCTAGCTTAGCAGCTGGTCCCTGAATATCAACAGCTGGCAAGGGCTCCATCGTCTTAACACCGGCCATGTCAGTGGAGGGCTCTTGGGCTACCGTTTGCTCCTCAGAGACATCCGCCTCATGGGGTGTATTTCCAACATCTTCAACAGGTGGGGCTTCGGCGGCATCCTCCTCATGCCACGCTTTCTCTCGGGTATCATCCTTGGTGGTTTGCTGAACCGCAGTACCGGACATTTCAGTCTCTTCAACGTCATTCTGATTGGCAGGCTCTGACACCTCGTCAACGTCCATCTCATCATGTTCTTCCTGCTTCCCTGTAACACCCGCTACCACAGCATCGTGAGATGCTGTGCTTGGTTGAATCGGCTCGCCTTCGGTGACCTCATCTGCTACGGGTTCGGATTCTCCACCCTCCTCCTCTACCTCGCTGTCACCAGGATATCTCGTAGTCGTGGGCTCCTTGATGACTTGTTCATTTTTTTCTTCTTCATATGGTGATGTCTCATTCTCATGCTGGTCCTGTTCTCCTCGCATCATGTCTCGGGGTTCTTCATTCGGGGGTTCTTCATCTCTTTCCTCATCTTCCGAATCGGATATCAGATCAATACAAACCGGCTCTCTTGGGTTATCAGGAGCCGATAGGCCGTCAACTGCATCCTCTTCCTCTTCATCGTAATCTTGCTCGTCGGACTCTCCTTCTAACTCTTCGTCTTCGTCGTATCCGTTCTCTTCATCCATGCCTTCCTCATCATAGAATTGCTCTTCTTCCTCTTCCACTTCTGCTAATTCGTCATCTTCTGATCCAGCAAATTCTTGCTGTTCCCTGGCTGGAAAGCCTCTATGCTGCGTTGTGCGCACGTCTTCTTCTCTCCCATCCCCCTCGTCCTCGCTTGTATCGCCATCCTCTTCCGAATATATGGCCTGCTCGTCCACATCGCTGCCTGGGGCATCTGAACCTTCTTCTGATACGGATTGATCATCATCCCGGGTGTGCGAATAGTTCCGTAAGTCGTAGTCTTCACCCTCTATGTCCCCTCCATCATCTTCAGAGTCGGATTGTTCTTGTCCTAGTGTTGAAGCTTGCCCTGCTATTGGGGATGCCTCCTGATCTTGGGGTGCTTCGTCATCTTCTGCGGGTGATTTTGATGTACGAAAACCAGTGCCATGGCTGGCCTCGGCCTCTACTGGAGGAGAACTAACAATTGTTACTGCAGCTTGCGAATCTTGGCGCTCGTTTGGGAGTGGCGGATATGAAGACACAACTTCGGAATGCCAAGTCGGACTCTCTCGTTGAGATACATGTTGGTATCCATGGTTTGTTGAATGGACATCATGTTCTTGAAAGTGCAAGTTTGGGTCATGGCGCATCATAGGCTCGGCATAAACTTGGTCTGTTGTGGCAAAGTCGGGGTAGCTAGGTCCAATGGTGGCCTCAAGAAGGCGCTCATGACTTCCCATCAGTTCTGGCGGTGCAGACACGGTCCCGAAGGCACTGGGCACAATGTCTGCATGAGTCGTCGACGGCCCAAGGGCGAAACTGTGATTGTGTTGACTAGTAGCGACATGAGAGTCAAGGGGTTCCGTGGCAACATCAGACACTTCATCATGCAGTTGCGAGCGACTGAATAAGTTTCTTGACGGAGTATGCAAACTTGGACCCCTTTCGGGAAATAACCCCGGCGTTGGTGATGCCGTCAACTCTAGCTCAGGAAAATGCGCTTCAGCCGAAGCCTGAACGTGCATGGAAGAAGTGAAGTCATGTTCTTGAGTCTGGCACCCTTCATCAACCATTGCAGACCGCTGCGGTGTCGGGATAATTTGCCTAGAATCTGCTGTCGCGTGTATCTCTTCTGTGGATTCGATTTCTAGACTTTCCGGTTCTGATAATTCTTTTGTTTCGGGACTCGGCGACCGACTGCTATATCTCCAGACAGCATTGCCCATACTAAAACGGGACTTTCGCCTGCTCTTCTTATTCTTCTCCTTGTCATCTCCGAATAAGTCTAATTCACCTTCGAATAAAGATCCGTACGAAACTCTGGCCCGTTTTATGAATGCTGGCGATGCATACTCTTCCGGTTCAAAGGTATTGGAGGCAAGCCGTTTCAATAGGACGGTGGAGTGAGATGATTGCGCGATAGGAGTTGAAATCTCCTCTCGATCTTCCACACCGACAGACGCCGGTGGCGGAGTGATACGCGAATCCGGGCGAGACTCCAGCACACCATCGACAAGGTCTTCTGAGGCACTAACATCAATGGCATCTGGGCCTTCTGATTCGACCCTTCGAATAGAAAGCAATAGGCGACTGGTGAAGTTCAGTTGCCACTCGAGCGATCCGCCTGGCAAACCGGTCTTGGCATCGTTTTTGGTCCATTGAGCACCATCTAAGCTTATGCGAAGTTGGTCTCCACCGCCAATATTCGCATCTGCAAAGGCTTGGCCAGAAGCACCGCGCAGCTCGACTCGAATTTGTCCACGGTTACGGCGTATGAGGATATCATGCTCGGCGAGGATGAATGCGATGGATTTTGTCACGGTACTGTATGGCCAAGTGATGGTAACAACACCGTCGACAACCCGAGACTTTGCATCGGCGATTTCAGGATTTAATTGGGCTATTGGTGTAGCCAGGGATTCTCGAAGAGCGTCCAACGGCGTTCGATCTGCCATGTCGATGGTCAGAAGCTGAGGCACCTACGACTGTCATGTGGGTGTTATCAGCATGCAAAACGCGTTGTAGAGCCAATCGCTCGGGTCAGCAACTGCATCATTTAGGCTGTGTGATGCAAATGAATGGGAACGGGAGTCTTTGTCGCGTGGATGTGATTGTGATGTTTTGCGGAATTGGAGCTTCAATCCAGAGCTCGAATGGTTGCTGAGAAGCTTGTGAGAACAAACTTGAGCTTTAAAGGGCAGGCGGTGAACAGAGGGTCCAGGCATTCGAGCCAGGACAAAGCGAGTGAATTGCTGGTGGGGCGCAAGTCAGTTGGCCGTCAACTGCCAACAGCTGACCGGGACCTGGTAAACTGGCAAGTCGGCAGTCTGAGTCTGGGTGGGCCCAGGCGACGGCAAGAGCGAAGCACGCCTTTCGAATCAAGCAGCCGGCGTCGGCGTCGGGCGCCCTCGTACCCTCGGGCCTCGTGCGTGTATGTACAAATATGTGCGTCGGCGCCGTCATCCAATGATGGCATCACAACACTCACTGCTTAGTACTCGGTGCAACTTACCTCAGTCCTCAGCCGAAGCATACTTGTCTTCAACAGATCATGATAGTTTCGGAATAAACAATCCCCTTCTCCTGTTTTTCCTCTGGTTGTTGTTCCTTGAGCTTTTATCAGCACCCTTTCCCTGTCCCGCTCCCGCATCTCGACACCATGGGCTCGATATACCCGAGCACATTCAATGTCAAGCGCATCGCGATCATCGGCGCTGGTCCCTGTGGACTGGCCGCAGCAAAATACCTCCGAGCTCAAGGGACATACGACCGAATAGTGGTCTTTGAGCAACAGGCAGAGGTCGGTGGTGTCTGGAACTACGACACCGTTGTGCCAGCTCCGAATCCTATTCCCCAGACAAGCCCATTCTTCCCTCCAGATGAACCAGCCCGTGTGCCGCATGAGAAGTTCCCGGTATTTCCATCGCCCATGTACAGCAAGCTGCATGCCAATATCCCCAAATCCCTCATGATGTTCTCGGATTTGGAGTTTCCACAAGAGTCTTGGATATATCCCAGCCGTCACGATATCCAGCATTACCTGGTGAGATACGCTCAGGATGTGCGGGACCTGATCAAGTTTTACTTTCAGGTAAAACGCGTCCTTCTGCAGCCTGAGAATGGCCAAGATAAATGGCAGGTGACGGCTCAGTCAACCGTCGATGGGCAAGTTGTCCAAGAGGTGTTTGACGCTGTCGTCGTGGCCAATGGACACTACTCTACTCCCTTCGTCCCGGATATCAAGAATATAAGGGACTTTCATCAGGCGCATCCCTCAATCATCATTCACTCCAAGAACTATCATTCTGTGGATACATTTAGAGATAAAAAGACGGTCATTGTTGGCAACGGGCCGTCGGGGTTAGACATTGCCTACCAAATCAACAGCGTGTCCAAGGGGCAAACCATTCTGTCAGTTAGACACGAGACACCGCCGGGAAAGCTGCAGCACACTGGCTGTCGGGAGATTGCCGAGATCGACGAGTTTCTGGTTGACGAGAAGGGGGTGAGACTCAAGGACGGGCGCGTGGAGACGGATATTGACGCCATCATCTTCTGCACGGGATTCCGATACAGTCTCCCGTTCCTCAACAACCTTGAAAAGGATCTCATCACAAATGGCTCAAGCATACATGGCTTATACAAACACATATTCTGCATTCAACACCCTACCATTGTTTTTTCCGCGCTGAATATGCGCATCGTCCCATTTCCGGTCTCGGAAGCCCAGGCGGCGGTATTTTCAGCCATATGGTCCAACCACCTGCCGCTGCCGCCCAAGCCCGAAATGCTGAGGTGGAACAAAGAGGCAGAGAAGGCTGGCGACAGGCTGCATATTATGCCCGATGGCCAAGATGGCGTCTACTTGAACGAGCTGCATGACTACGCTATGACTGCCTCAAAACTGGGCAAGGAGCCGCCGCGGTGGGGGCGTGAGCAATTTTGGATTCGAAGTATTTTCTTGGAAGCAAAAAGGGCATTCGAGGACCAGGGCTGCAGGGCCACGACTTTGGAAGAGCTGGGGTTCAAATTCACCCCAGAGAGGGACGAGGCGAGTGCCAAGCCATGAGGGACGAAGACGACATAATTGGAGGCGTAACTACGTACAGCATTCAGCGGTTGGTCCTTTTTTCCACGTTATGAGTGAGATGCAAGATGTGTTGGCTTGGCGGACACAGCTTGCTTTCTGTCCCACCAGAGTAATTGATAGACAAGACCGGCAGGCGGCATCAGCAATTCTCGTGGCTGTGGCTGGTCAGTTTCACCCCGTGCGTTGATCCCGTCAGCCAACCCAACCAACACGCCGATGGACAATGCATTAGGCATCCCAAAGGCGATCCATGTCGATTGTACGAGGGGGTATGACCCGTTGATTCTTAAAAACTTGAAAAATCGTCACTCGTCAAACATCCCTTGGTCCAACCACTTGTCAAGCTCCCACGCTCTCTACACAGCCGTTTTCGCCAGACTCATCCGACCTAATGGAGTCACCAACCACACATCAGCCACAGGTCTCGGGGACCACAGACTTGGAACGAAAGTTAATATGGTGGCTCTGCTTTACTCTCCGACTATTCCTGCAGATGGTAATTCGAAACGCACTTATTCCAAGACGATGGCTAGGAACCGGTATGCTTCCCAACTTGGTCTACTCGTCAATTGCCACATGGCCAGTGGTCTATCTGCAAGAAACCCTATCCGGCGAGCCAGCCCTCAAGCCGCCGAAAAGTCTTATATTATATGCCCTGCCTCCCGTTCTCGTTGTGGCCGCGTTTGGAGACTGTGAAGAGGATGCATGTTGGCCGGGCTATCTGGGGGCACCAAACGGCTATTGATCCCGCAGGCTTCCATCATGCGTTCCAGACGGCATTGGGAACGTAGCTGAACCGTCAATCCGCGTGGTTCCTTCAAATTGGCCTCCCAGGTCGCTTTGTTGAGGCACGAAAGAGGGTTTGCCATCCGATCAAGGCCATAGAGCCTAAGCTTGGGGTTTTGCACTATTAGAAACGTTTCTTTGCGAACTAGAAGGTCATTTGAAAGCCGTTGATTTTACCAGAACGCTCCTTCAGCTAGATTTGTTTATTTACATGCATGCGAGGGTCTCGGGTCCTCGAAGCAGGAGACATCATGTTGGCAACGCGAGTCGATCCACCTCGTACGCCACCAACACTATCGGGATGGTCGCTCAATAGAACAATAGCAACAATCAGACACAATCATGTCATAGCATTGAATTCCCTGCTTGATCGCTGTATTCCTCAAATCCGCCAACGCAATTTCGTCTTGTCTTGTTTCGTCGAGTAAAACGGACCCCGCGCACTCTTGAATCAGTTGCGCAGCCGTCATCTACGTATATCCGACACGCGTCTCTCTGAATGCGTCAAATTACACAAGCTATGGCGTTGTGCTTCTACTGCACGACAGGACTCTTTGTGTCAAGCTCAGACTCATGACAGTAAGTCGCATTTATTGTCGTCGGCAACGCAGCAGGCACGCTGCTCGTCTGTGTCTGGGCCGATGTCCCATGCCATATCAAATCGCCGGATTCACACCTCCTAGTCAAGCGTAGTAAAACTGGACCAGTCTCTATACACGTTGTCATGGTGCGCAGTATTGAGAAGCGGCGCTATTGGACAATCACCAAATAATACTACTGCATCACTCGTCGGTTCCTCCGCTCATGGGAGGCATCATACCTACACCTGGACAGATGGCAGATAGTCTACAGCTTATATAGTACGATACGAAATGTCTTTCTCGTTATTTTGCGTGCATGGTGTGATGCCGTAAACGCCTCCGCAATGTCTAACTTGACGTGAAATATTCATCCGCCAGTTAACAAATTTCTTTTCTCTAGAGATATTGATATCAGTTTATGTGCCAAGGCACGAATTCCACTATATATATCCGTTATCTGTTTTTCAAGATCCGTCAAATGCAGCTCCGCCACTGGATGTAAGCTACCACTACTGAGACAAGTGGCCTTCTTCCATTCCACCATTCTACATCTTGGTTGAGAAGAAAATTGGAGGAACTCGGCAGGAGAGTTGTCAGGTGTTCCCAAAACCATCAACCGACTTCTTCATAACAACGAGCACCTACAATTCTTCAGAACCTAGCGCTTCCTGGGCGGCATCTCGGCACAGATGATGATGCCCATGCTGAAATCTTAAACAGCCCGCACAACGGAGAAGATATCACCGCCGGATATACTTTCGGCACGAGTCCAACCATCTCCCCTGCTGGTTGTCGGCACAGCTCGGTATACGAGTACGCCGTACGTCCCTTTCACTGTAAGAATGGCCATTCTCAGCTATGCCTCCGCGAATGGTTTCTCCAGGCGATTAAGCTAGCCATTGGTATCTGGCACCCGGATAGAAACCCCAATATCTTCTAGGGTAGGTTTGCCAAAAGTTTGCGTCGAGGCCGCAGAACCCAGCTGGCACGTCAGGTCCTAGTCTCTAGGAACATTCGCATCCTCAGGGCGAGTGGAAGGAAGAGCTTCGCCGACTGTCAGACACCAGGCGAGCCACATGGCTAGATAATTTGCGTGGCATATTCTTCAAGTCCTATCGCATTGAGCGAGGCCCGAGTTCGAGCCACGCCCTCGCAGACGGAGCAATGCTTGGAGTCTTGGATTTTTCCCAGGATGCGTATATGATAGTTGTGTATTTGGAGCTGCAAAGATCGTGAGTAAGATGGCACGGGGATGTGTGAGGTTTGATTTTACTACGGATTCCGAAAAGGGGATTAGAGTAAGGAAAAGATTGCCTTTCAAGACAATGGCCAGGTGTTGCGTGCTCAGAAACGCGGCTGGTGTTTACGGCTTGGCGTGGGCGACAAGGCCGACGTTGACGACGATGTGCCACAGATGAGGGCATCCGTATGATCAGGGGTGTCGTCGGGGATGCTACGGCGGCAGTGGAGGTCCAGGTCGGAGATGGGCTTAAAACGTTCTGTTGAAAACTACATCTGATCACGGCAACAATTGTGGCGTGTATAAATTTCACCCACCGAGGGGACATGCATCACTCAACTTCGGACACGGACGGATAACGAAACAGGTGTCTCTTATGACTACATATCGACAGCCATGGCAAGCAAGTCGCCCGTGACTACTCAAAGACATTCACTTCATTGGCAGGAACGCATATAAAGTCAATCATCTCATTTCATTCAAGAGCTGACGTTCCGGAAGCCATTACGCCTCGACATAAGTACCAAAAGCCATTAAAAAGACCACCCTCCGTTTCATTCCCTTCTGTCCCGCTGCACACCCAGTAAGGACAGCTCTTCAGTTCTTCTTCACCCCGCACTCAGAAGCAGCCAGTTACTGCTTCTTCTGAGACTCCTTTGCAAACACAGAGGCGTACGGGTTCAGACGCAGCATAACCTGCTTGTTGCGCAGAGGGTTCTTCTTCTGCACGGCGGAGCGGCGGGTGACGGCCTCGCCCTTGGGGGCGTTGAGGGAGCTCTGGATCTCAGAAGAGTTGATGAGACGGGTGAGGTCAGCCTGGGAGACGACGTTGGAGGGCAGGAAGAAGTCGCGCTTGTGGGCGGAGGCCTCGGTGGTGGAGCCGTAGATGTCGTCGAGGGCCTTGAAGGCGGACGAGGTCCAGACGATGAAGCGGCCCAGGTGGCCGCCGGGGGCGAGCTGGAGGAGGTTGAGGGCCGAGACGGGCGAGGTCTCGACGCCGGGGATGTTGCGGAAGGCGTTGACGAGCTCCTTGCCGTCCACCTCGGGGTTGTAGACGACGAGGGGCCCGCGGCGCTGGCGGTGGCGGCGGCCGCGAAGCTTGCCCTTGCCGGCGCGCAGCTTCTTGGAGTTCTTGGCCTTTTCGAGGTCAGGGCCGGCGCCGACGGCCTTGAGGAGGGCCAGGGCGGGGGCGGTGCGGGAGACGGCCGCGGAGTCGAAGACGGCGCTGTCGACGACGAGGGGCACCTCGGCGACAGTCATGATTTCGTGGCCACGGGCCATCAGGAGAGGGGCGGCGGCCGAGGCGGCCAGGGCGGAGCAGGTAGCGTAGCGCCTGGAATGAGAGATGTTTGGTTAGTCGCGGAAAAGAATCATTGCGGGTGCGGTGGGAGGAGAACGTACTTCTGGCCCTGGTTGATCTTGACATGCCACTTGCGCCAGATCTTGGTAGGGGCAAACATGCGGCCGGATCGGCACATGTTACCAAAGGCAGCCTGACCGGCACGGTGAGTACCACCACCAGAGACACGGGGGATACGAGCAACAGCACGTCCTATGACAAGTTAGTAATCCTTGTTTCCGGCCAAAACGACAATCTCGAGGAAATCCAAGACTTCAACGGAGCAGGCTCAATACCGTCTGTTTGTTTCAGACCAACCCGGAAACCAGATTTTTTTTCTTCTCTTCCGAGTAGAAGGCCATCGACATCCAGACAGGAAAAATGCCCACCTCGCTGCAATTTCAAAAGTTTCCATGAAGCACGTACCAGTTCCCCAGGACTCAGCAGAAGTCTGGTGGCCAGCCTTCTCGCTCACAGCATACGGCTGGCGCTTGTTCTTGGCCATGCCGGTGTGAACTCGCTGCACGATATCCGGTCGGATAGGGCTGGTGAAGACGGCAGGGACGGGGTGGGTGGCTCCCGTGGGAGCACCATCTTTGCCGATGATAGAGACGGTAGGTCGCGAAGCCATTGTGACGATTTGGGGGGACTTGGACCTGTGAATAGTAAAACAGAGTTAGGACACCAAATGTCGGCTTGCGGTCGCAGTCGGAAAGACAGACAGTCTTACCTTGGTCGTCGGGCGGCGTGAAATTTGGTGGATGGAGGAGGGTGCAACTGGAGTGGGCTCACGATAATTTCACCAGAGCGAATTTTTGCCCTAGGTAAATTTTGGTGGGCGGGCCCTAAAAATCAACTTCTTAAGCGAGGGACGAGTTCTTGCTTCTCATTGGCCACATCCCGCCTCCCAATCACACCCAAGGCATTCCACTCCGTACACAGTATATTAATGTCAAGTCACTGTGCAACTTTCACAGTGCTTCCCTCGCTCAACCCCACTCGAGTGCATGCTCACATCGACTGAGAGCAGGTGCAACTTCATTTGTCAAGATGTTCGTATATCCCGAAAACTAGCTGCCATTATTATGCCATCATATCATCATAATATCGTAATGTATGCTATATCATCATCAGGTTTATCAGATAATTCGCATATATGTAAACCCAACAACATGTTCCTTATTCCTTATTCTGCTTCTACTCCCATCGCTTCCATTCCTCAACAAGCTTCTCCACTTGTTCTTCCTTCCACGAAGCCTTCACATTAGCTCGGTCTAGTTTAACCAACCTCTCGTAAATATCCTTCTCTATGCGTCGTCGTTGAACCACCTTTTCCTCCAAGTAATTGGGATCATTCCTGCGGCAAGATCGTCTAAAAATGTCCCTCATTCGAGTCGAGTAGAGTTGGCATGTAGCCGAAGGCAATCTTTGTGCCTTCATATAAAAGTTTCGTGCAACGACGTTTCCGTCTCCCAGTTTCGGCTTCACAACGTCATAGAAGCAGTTACTACACACGGTAAACTGGGGCAGAAACTGCATCGTATGCCAATATCCATCCATCACAGGACTGTCCTCACGGCACTTGGAACCCACAGTCAAGTACCACAGATCTCGCGCCAAATCATCCACATTTGGTGGTTGTTTAGCCTCAAGGGCCTTGTCAGAAGTGGTTTCCAGGGCATCAAAAAACAAAACAAACTGTTTCCGTTGCGGCGTAAAGTGTAGAGAGCACATGTCTTGCTTTGGTCTGGCGTCAATTGGTACAAAGACGCCAGTCAGATTTGGCAGTAACAACTCAACTGATCGCGCACATTGATAACAGACAGAGAAGTCAGTAACTGGTTGTCGTGTATGAGGATCCTTGACAGTAAGCCAAGTCCGGGTCGCTTTTTTAGTACCAGGACATGGCTCTCGGTTGGGAGCGGAATTAATGGTAGCAAGTTGCTGCAATAGCCGCATATCGGGAATATCGTCCTTCACAGTCAACAACCATGCTATTCTATACCAAGGTGAGACCCCAAAATCGCACGCAATTGGTTCATCGGATGGTCGAAGTATTGGCTTGAAAAATGTTCGATATTCCGTTGTAGAAAACACCGAGCCGTAGCATGTAGGACATATGTTGAAGTTGGTATGGGGAAGAGTGAGCCAATCTACCATGCCTGCAACAGGTTTCTGGCGTGGGCATTCAGGCAGGCTATCGCTTGTGTCGTTCCCATGGCTTTCAGAATACCGTCTGTAAGCGCCGACTGGTCTTTCAGCTTGAACTCCCTCCTTGTCAGGATTAAAAGCCGGCGGCTGCCAAGCCAGCGGCATTGCTGCAGCTGCCGACGGCGTTGTTGGAGTATCATGATTCGAGTCAAAGGAGCGTCCTGTGGTAGTTGCAACTATTGGCGGTGGCTCAGGCATAGACACAGACCCCATGTCAGCAAACTTTGGGTGTCTTGCGTCCAAATTACTGTCTTGTATGCCGAGGCCAACGTCGGGTGGAAGATCGTCCTCAGGATATGGGAGCAGAGTGTTGGAGGCTCTTGTTGTGCTAATGTTGGTTCGAGGTGGTGTCATTATCGTGGGTTCTCTTGGCGCATTTTTTGAGGCATCATTCATCATTTGTCCAGCTGCGACAGTGGCTGCGGTTGCGGCTTGAGCCATGAGCGGAAAAGTAGGTGTTCGAGAGGAGGACCGCACATGTCCTGGGTCATCATCCTTCCGATCCTGTTGGAGCAGTGGCTTTTCTTCCTGCAGTACCACTGGTGTCGATGGCAGATAACCGGAGCTGCGAGGACTTTGGGAATATTCATCTCCAGAACGACTCGGTTCTCTAGAGGAGCGAGGAGAACGCTTGAGGCCGGCGTTGTCAGAGCTTCCATAGGAGGAGGCATCTCGTCTGTCACTATTGGAGTATGAATACTCGTCACGGTACCGGGGGTCAACATCACTCGTCATTCTCCTCCTCGACCGGCTGCCATCCAGATCCGTATTGGATCGCCTTGCGGACGATGACGATGCGCGATCTTTGCCATAGTAATCGCGGTCTGGACCGCGGCTTGTCTCAAAGTTGTGACTCGAACTGGATGGCGACCGTCCATGGTACCCCCCAGAGGGTTGACTCATGCCATGATACCTCTTCTCGCGTCCTTTGGTTCCACTTTGAATGACATCTGGAGACAGTAAGTAATCGCCGTAGGGACGAGACTGGCGAGGATCGAAGTAATCTGGTTTGCGGCCGGTAGCCGCTGATCGGGTTCGATGATGTTCAGGTTCGTGGCGGTCATCCAGTTCGGTATCAATAGCCGGCAGATCTTGCTGGCTTCTCCGACGGTCCGGTCCATATCGTGATCCGTTGCCAGCATCTTTTCGTTTGCCGTAGTTGTCTTCTAGTCTTGGCGATCGCTGAGAGGACGTGCGTTCTCTTCGATCCTGTGTATCGTCCCGAGTTTCCTTCTTGGGCCTGTTGTTTGCAGAGGGGGTTGGTCTCTTTGAAGATTCCGGGACGACTACGAAACGTCTCTCGGGGTTATGTTCATGAACATCCTCCAGGACATACTTCTGGTCAACATCACCTCTGCACTGTGGCTCTTCCTCGGCAAACATAGATGCTGCTGGCGAGCCATACTCCCTGGTAAGAGACTCGGTCTCTTCTTCAACGGTAGGAGGCGGCGGACGCCATCTTTTCGGCTCCGGCGCGGGTGCAAGGTATACCGTTCTAGGGACTTGACCGTGTACAGGCACTGGTGGAGGGACGGGTTCTGGGGGAGCATAACGCGAGGGTCCGGGAGATCGAGAGGAATCGTCCGGGCTATATTGATCAGTTAGCAGGTAAATCCTGCGAAACATGGCCATAACTGCACCATGAAGGGGTTACACTGACGGGTCTGTGCTGCGAGTTCTGGACGTGGTAAAGTAGCCCGTCTCGAGCATGTTTTGGATATTGAGCGAGTCTCCCATGCTGAATTTCTGCTCACAAGTTCCACCACACACTAGGCATTGCCGCTGTCTTTAAGTCGATACTATTCAAGGACGGGGGTCCCAGTGCAGCTAGTTCTTTGCCGACGGGGAGCAATGCCTGCGGTATTGTCGCCAAACGCGGTTGGAGAGCCAAAGACGCGACCAATCGACGAACTTGGAGGTTGGGCCAGTTGGGTATTCCAAGCTCCAGATGGCCCAGTGCCCAGTGACCAGTGACTGGCCAGTGAGCGACGGTGAAGGAGGCCGCACCGGTTGACCAGTAAGGAAGGCAGGAGCGGACGAGCGACCAGCAGACGGAAGGTGCAAGTGAAGCAATGCAAAATGGGGCAAGGCACTCGCACGAAGGCAGGAGCCAGCGGTGAAGACAAAGAAGTTGCTCTACCAAGGTCGTCGCGGGAGTGCCAAATGGGAACCAGAACTGATTTATGACTGGCGAGACTGGCTCAGGGTTGGGGAGAGGTCCAAGACTGCAGACTGCAGACCAGTGCAGAACAGGTGGTTAGAGGCGCAGCCAACCCCATGTACGGAGGAGCAGCGATGACATAGTTGGTGGGGCCGGGCGTGGAAGGGCTGGACAAAGAAGATTCGGCGGACCATTGAAGCGCCAGGGGACATCGGGGGCACACAAGTTGACACAACAGGCCACTCGCTGCAGACGAGCACTTGACCAGGGAGTCGGGTTGCTCCAGGCCATCTGGACACACGGGCGCCCGGGACACCGAACACGATACGGAGCCGACGGGATCAAGCGTTGAAGTCTGTATTACCCAGTGCTCCGAGCAGCCCCTGGCAAGCCTGCGCCTGGTCCGTGGCGCACCTCAACAGTGAAGATGAAAAGTCAGCATTGGCACTGGCACAAGCACCAGTGACCCCTCAGCGGGCGGCCCGCCCGTGGCCCCACTTAAAACTCTGGGCTGCATTCCTACCCCTTGCCCTGGTTGTCGCTTGACACCAAGGACCCATCCCAAACATCTCGTCTCAAACCACTCAACGCCACATCTCACTACCCTAGAGTAGAGGCGGAACCGATTTCTCACCAACAAATGCGTTGTTTCACGCTGCGCTGACCGGTGCAGCATGTAGTTGGTTCAATGATCACTTCACGCGGGCATAATGGCTGCTGGTATACCGTTATTGAACGGTATTTACCGCTTAAGTACTTCCGGCAGAGTCCATGGCTCAAGGAAAAAGTGGCTGGGTTAAACCGCCAAGTTGGCTAATGCTCCCATCAGCTCATGCCCCAGCTTCATCTGCACGACAAGAACCGATCTTCATGCGAGCAAAGCCAGCCTCCGTAAACCCACCATTACAACCGCACACTGACCAGACATAAAATCCGGGCCAAGACGAACTGCGCCCAGAAAACAAGTATTCAAGATGCGCACACCTCACACCTTCCTCATCTCATGTCAAGGCCACGAATTCATTTTCACAGACTC
Organism: Metarhizium sp. BCC 4849; assembly: GCA_037953715.1. Taxonomy (NCBI): domain Eukaryota; kingdom Fungi; phylum Ascomycota; class Sordariomycetes; order Hypocreales; family Clavicipitaceae; genus Metarhizium; species Metarhizium sp. BCC 4849. Next base: position 833,345 of record JBALJW010000011.1, on the reverse strand, counting down.
ATTGATAACATTACACGTGAATAGCCCTTTATTCGCCCAGACGCCAAGTCCACGCCGCCGTCTCAATCCTCCAGGAACTCCTGAATATCAGCATCCTCGTCCAGCGCAGCCCTTCGCCTCTCGTCCTCCTCCAACAGCTCCCTCAGCATCTTTCGTTGCCGCACGCGCGCCTTCTGACCCCAATCTGAGCTGGTACCGTCGGCCCCCGCATTGTCGTCATCCGCGTACAGCTTCTCCTTGATGCCGCGGTATTCGTTGGGCGTGAGTTCCGGGTGAGGCAGCTTGTCGTCCTCGCCGCGCGCTGCCCTGTCGTCCCTCTCCATCTTCTCTACTGCGCCCTTGGTGACGGCCTTGAGGAAGTATGGCCGGAGGAGCATGTATCCGCCCGCAATGACGACGATGCGGATCCAAGACTGCAGGGTCATGCTGTTGAAGCCTTGCGAGATGTTGCTGGTGGCGTTCTGCCCGTACTCGGAGAGACGCGCAACGATCTGGCCGAGGAGGTTGAGCGCCGGCGGCTGCTCGGCATCGACGGGCTTTGCTTGCTGGTCCATGATGGCGTTGCGCCCGAGCCGATTCGCTTCCGGGTGGGAATATGATGGCTGAGTTTGCCGCGAGGTGAGTTGTTCGCTGCGCCAAGAGTAGTGATGCGTCTTGGGACGGCCTGTGACTGGAGGTGAGATGTAGTCGACAGAAAATTGTTTGTGGCAGGTGGATCCTTGGTATGTACGGAGTAAGTACTTGTGACTTCCGGGGTGGTTGAAGACAATGGATGCTCCGGCGATGCAGAGTTTGGCCCGGCTCAAACACGATCGAGAGTGGGAAAAAGACGGAAATGAAACATGGAAACGTGAGATTGGCAATGTTTTCTTGCAAAAGACTTTTCTTTTCCCATGGGGACTCCTTGTCCGGAGTGCCCAGGTCTTACTGATGCAGCAAGCCTATTGGTGGGTTCCTCCGATGACGCCGGTGGAACACCCCACATGGGCGGCCGTGTTCCCGGCCGATGGAGAACAGAAGTATCTCTTTAGCTGCGGAGTGGCTCGTGGAGACTCACTTACCTAAGAAAATTGTATGGCAGAGCAGTCTCCATGAGCCACTCCGCAGCCAAAGAGATCAGTCTCTTCGGGGGACGTTCAAAGGCAACCTCTCAATGTGGTCATCAACCGTCAAACGTCAAGTGCTTCGGCAGCGCAGCGCGCCTTCGTCTTCTTGTGCGTGCGTGGTCCCGGGCTCGGCCTCTCGTGCTTGGGTTTCCGTCAGCAATGCAGCTTTGTACGCCAGAGTGACAAGGCGCCATCAATGCATGCCTGCCAGCGGTGTCGTCCTGAGAATTCGAGAAGGTGCCGGGAATAACGAATCATTCTCCCCCGTACAAAATCAGAGTCACAACGCTGAAAAAAAAGAAAGCCTCTGTTGCCCGTCCGAGCCAGCGCAATGCGACGGTATTAAGGACTCTTCCTTTCTTCTTCTGTCCCCATTCTCCACAGGTGGGGGCTTCGATATTGGTCGCTATGGCGCGATTCAGGCACATCAAATTCTTCAGTGACTCAACGGCCAAGGTTTAGCGGCGGACGGACCTTGATTTCCCAACGAACCAGAATCTCGACGCGCGGGATGGCCCCCGCACAGCCGTACCTTGGTTTATAATACATGTACTGTAGTTGAACCATTGAGCCGAGGTGCTGCAGCCACTAACGTATGTATTGTACAGGATGTGCTTCCATTACAACCTGGGTATGCTGGCCGCCGGCCCGGCAAAGTTGCCGCTGCTAAAGGCTTGGTTAAAAGTCGTTACCGGTCCCCTCTCCACGCTTTCCTACAAAAATTGCCTTTCTCCCCATCTTTTCTGTCCCAGTTAGCCCTGTAACGGACGTCAGGGAGCAGGTCGTGTTGGAAACAAGATGACGGAAAAGTTGGACCAAAACGCTCAAGTCAACAAGACTTTGAGTGGTTCAGATTCCGGTCTAGACGCCCTTGCGCCGACGCCAAGTCGCTGTACGCAAAAACTGGCTGAGTCAGATGCGGCTATGGTACAAGGTGAATGGATTGCTGAAACGGGTGCACAGGTCTCGCGTCAAGTCTCTCGTCAAGCCTCTCGTCAAGCTTCTCGTCGTGATGTTGAAACCGCGAGCCAAGAGCTCAGCGATTCCACCGACGATGACGACGACTTTCCTGATGGCGGCCTGGAGGCTTGGCTGGTGGTGCTAGGCGCCTGGTGTGTTTCGTTTTGCAGCTATGGTTGGATTAATAGTGAGTCACAATATGCCCTTGGACGCTTTGCCATGTCCAAACCATGTATGATTCTTAAAACTGCAAGCTGTAGATTGCTAACCCCCTTTATTAGGTGTTGGGACCTTCCAAGAGTATTACCAAACTGGACCTCTCAAGGAATATACTGCAAGTCAGATTGCTTGGATCCCGTCAATGCAAATCTTTCTCATGTCGTTCTTGTCGCCATTCACAGGAAGAATCTTTGACAACCATGGTCCGAGATCCTTACTCCTCGTTGGATCTTTTTTGCACGTCTTCGGTCTTATGATGGCGTCATTATCGTCCGAGTACTATCAGTTCATGCTTTCCCAGGGACTTTGCAGCGCCATTGGTGTTTCTGCCAGCTTTTTGGCGGCCATTGGCTCTGTAAGCGGCTGGTTTAAGAAGCGTCGTGGCACGGCGTTTGGAATATTCGCCACCGGGTCCAGCCTTGGAGGCGTCGTGTTCCCAATCATGCTCAGCAACCTCATCAAGACTGTTGGATATGGGTGGGCCATGCGCAGTGCTGCCTTTATCATCTTGGCTCTTCTCATTGTGGCCAACTTGACCATCAAGGCTCGACACGTGAATGGACGCCAGGCGCTTTCGAAAGAACTTCTGGCACGGCCATTTCATGAAAAAACGTTTTTGCTGTTGCTTATTGGCCTTTCCTTGGTGCCGTTTGGTCTGTATACACCAATCAACTTTATCCCTACTGTAGCCAAAGCGGAAGGAATGCGAGACTCCCTCGCTCAAAATCTGATTGCGTTTTACAACGCTGCAAGGTGAGCTCGTGATGAAACTACCTACATCTGCCCGAGACTCTGATTTGTTTCTAACTTGCTTGACCAGCTTGATTGGCCGTGCGGGCTCAGGTCTCCTTGCCGATAGATTTGGACTCTTCAACATCTTCTCGCTAGCCTGCTATGGCGCTGGAATCTTCATCATGGTTCTGTGGATTCCGGGTGGAGGAAATGACGCTGCAACGGTTGCTTTCTCTCTGTTGTTTGGCCTCTTCTCCGGCGCCTACATCGCGCTATTGGGGGCATTGGTGGCAAGAATTTCGCCAATTGAAGAAGTCGGTTATCGGAACGGCATTGGCCAATTATTTGGTGCTGTTGGTGGCTTGGTCACAGCTCCAATTGCTGGTGCCATTCTTCAGGGGCCTGGCGGCGAGATTGGGCTGAAAGCGTTTGCTGGAGCGTTCATGATTGTTGGAACAACTGGCATTGTTGCAGCACGAATATCTCAAACAGGCTTCAAATTGTGGGTTAGGTTTTGAACCATGAAAAGTATTCATTCATCTACTGCTCGGTGGCTCAAGGTTACCAGCGAGCAGATGGTAGTGCGACAAAAAAGCATTCAGAGTTTAGAGTAATAATCGAGCGAGCGGTCATGTATTTAAATTGAGAGCAGGCGGATGCTGAGAACTTTTCGAGACCTTCCTAATTGATAGAAGTGTGATCAGGACTTTAAGGTGTGTTATAATACGTAGGCGCACGTCTTGAGTGTCGTCAAACCTTGTCTTAAACTGATTTGAAATCGGGCGACTGAGAGTGATGCTCCTCTTGTACAGCTATGTTCAACGGTAGAATATCTGCCCACCTAGAAGTATATGCTAGCACGCTATGGTATATTACAGTAGAGAACGCGATAGCCAGACACCTGATCTGCCTCCCACTGTAGACGGGACCTCACGTGATGTGCCGGCTGCCACTCACAGCGGCAGGCACGACTGGCCCCTGTCATGGGCCTTTCCCAAGCTGCCCATTGGAGCTCTCAAAAATTTCGAAGCGGCGTCTCCATTAAGATCCAATACAATTGTACCCTCCAGCATAATCACCTCCTTTTGCACCAATCCTCCATTCATTCTCTTCTTCAATCGGCGCATTCTGGTTTCAATTATCCGTTTATTTCACAATGTCTGTCGCTTTTAGATCTATTGCGCCGTTCCTGCGGACTGCGCGGCACGGCTTGCGTAGTGGCCGTGTTAACCCCCTTCAGACGGCCATTAAACCCCAAACCGCCTCGGGCATTCTCAACATCTACCGATCATACGCCGTTTTCGAGCGAAGCAAACCCCATGTCAATATCGGTATGCCTGTGAAATATTCTCTTGAAATCAGCCAACTCTAATGTTGATTCCCAGGTACCATTGGTCACGTCGATCACGGCAAGGTAGGACGAGAATGGTACAGCCATGCGAAATACCGGACAGCTAACCAATGGCTATTTTAGACCACCCTTTCTGCTGCCATCACCAAGCGACAGGCCGAGAAGGGCCTTGCCAACTTTCTCGAGTATGGCGCCATTGACAAGGCTCCTGAGGAGCGCAAGCGTGGTATTACCATTTCGACCGCGCACATCGAGTACGCTACTGAGAACCGTCACTATTCCCACGTCGACTGCCCTGGCCACGCCGATTATATCAAGAACATGATTACTGGCGCTGCCAACATGGATGGTGCTATTATTGTTGTCGCCGCCTCCGACGGACAGATGCCCCAGACCCGTGAACACTTGCTCCTTGCCCGACAGGTTGGCGTCCAGAAGATTGTCGTGTTTGTCAACAAGGTCGATACCATTGATGACCCCGAGATGTTGGAACTCGTTGAGATGGAAATGCGCGAGCTTCTCAGCACTTATGGCTTCGAGGGTGACGAGACCCCTGTCATCATGGGCTCTGCTCTTTGCGCTTTGAACAACCAGAAACCTGAGATTGGCAACAACAAGATTGACGAGCTCATGGCCGCTGTTGACGAGTGGATCCCTACCCCCGAGCGTAGCCTGGACAAGCCTTTCCTCATGTCTGTTGAGGATGTCTTCTCTATCTCTGGCCGTGGTACTGTTGTCTCTGGACGTGTTGAGCGTGGTGTCCTGAAGCGTGATGAGGAAATCGAGCTCGTTGGCAAGGGCAAGGAGATTATCAAGACCAAGGTTACGGATATTGAAACTTTCAAGAAGTCTTGCGACCAGTCGCAAGCTGGTGACAACTCTGGTCTCCTCATCCGTGGTGTCCGCCGGGAGGATGTCCGCCGCGGCATGGTTGTCTGCAAGCCTGGCACGGTCAAGTCTCACACTCAGTTCCTCTCCTCCCTCTATGTTCTTACCAAGGAAGAGGGTGGCCGCCACACTGGTTTCCACGAGCACTACCGCCCCCAGCTCTACCTCCGAACATCTGACGAGTCTGTCGACCTGACTTTCCCTGAAGGTACGGAGGATGCTCAGGGTAAGATGGTCATGCCAGGTGACAACGTCGAGATGGTTGTGACACTGACCAACCCTAATGCCATTGAGGTTGGTCAGCGATTCAACATTCGTGAGGGTGGTAAGACTGTTGCTACTGGTCTGTGCACCCGTATCATGAAGTAAAGGCGGCATCACCATCATCTTGGACTAGAAGAAGGATCGGAGAGGAGTCGGAATACCACAAGCGACCGTGGATCTATTGGCACCAAAATTAAAAGGAGGAGGTACCTTTGACAATTCTAAAAGCGACACAATAGGGGGTCGAGTTGAGTGTAAGATGTACGAATTCCCATGTTTCTGAGCGAAAAGAGCTCCTTGTATATTCCCAGGATGGCCCTGGAGATCTCTCCACTCTGCTTCTTCCCATTGTCTTGATACTTGTACTTTAGACAGGCATATAGGGTGGAATCAGTAATGCAATAAATTCAACAACAACACACAATATTTGTTACATGAGTATGTTGTGTTGGAATTGGTGATGACGTGAACTAGGAATCATCAGAGGAAGCAGGTGAATTGTTAGTTTATGGAGTTAGGGCGGATGCAGGAGCTTAGGTCAGCCTTTGGCAAAGCCCTTCAATCTCTTGTACGGACTGGGAATTTAACAAGACTGCAATTCTTAACGTGTTTTACAAACGGGCGGCAACCTTATTAACCACCCGTATTTTTCACAAGTGTTCTGTCCCAGAAAATGAGCCAGGGGAGCTTATCTGCGTGGCAAACTGCTGGCGTCTTATCTGCACGTGATTGCATACCCCGACGTTGGCCCCAGCCAAGAGAGCTTGCGTGGGGTAGATATGGTTTGGACATGGTTTCAACGCCGCTAGGGAAGCTTACTGCAAGCTGGCCATCTCGACACATTTCATTTCTAAGCAACAGCCATTGTCAGCCATTCAACCACGCAGACCTTTGTTCCATCACCTATTGCTGTAAAGTACAGTTCTTCGATTCTTTATTGCTCAAAACTCCCGGCCGAAAGCTAATTTTTTATTCTTCCAATTAAGTTAAAAGTTCGCCCAGCATGGTCCTCATCAAGAGCCTCGTGCTCGCCGCCGTGACCGCCGTTGCGACCGCCAGATCCGCCGTCATGGATCTTACTCCTGCAAACTTCGACAAGGTAGTCCTCAAGTCGGGAAAGCCTACACTTGTTGAATTCTTTGCCCCCTGGTGCGGCCACTGCAAAAGCCTGGCTCCCGTGTACGAGGAGCTCGCCCTCGCCTTTGAACACGCCAAGGACAAGGTACAGATTGCCAAGGTCGATGCCGATGCCGAGCGGGAGTTGGGCAAGCGTTTTGGAATCCAGGGATTCCCTACGCTCAAGTACTTTGACGGAAAGTCAGATAAGCCCGAGGAGTACAAGTCTGGTCGAGACCTGGAGAGCCTGACCGAGTTCCTGACGGAGAAGGCTGGGGTCAAGGCTAAGAAGAAGCTGGAGATGCCTAGCGAGGTTGTGATGCTTACTGATAAGAGCTTTGCGGAGACTGTCGGAAGTGAAAAGAATGTGCTGGTTGCGTTTACCGCTCCTTGGTGCGGGCGTAAGTGATTGTCTCTGCGTGCATATCTTGAGCGGGTGATGCGGCTCAATTTTGGGAGTTGCTAACAATATGTGCTTAGACTGCAAGAACCTGGCACCCACGTGGGAGAGCCTTGCTGCCGATTTCGTCGGTGAGGCCAATGTTGTCATTGCCAAGGTTGATGCTGAAGCTCCCAACAGCAAAGCCGTGGCCACCGAACAGGGTGTCACTTCTTACCCGACCATCAAGTGGTTCCCTGCTGGAAGCAAGACGGGCGCGAGCTACGATGGTGCCCGCTCCGAGGACGACTTCATCAAGTTCATCAACGGGAAGGCTGGAACTCACCGCGTTGTCGGCGGTGGTCTTGACCGTGTTGCTGGAACCATTGCCGTCCTTGACGCGCTGGTTGCCAAGTTCACCGGCGGCGCCAAGTTGGAGGATATTGTCGGCGAGGTTAAGAGTGCCGTGGAGAAGTTCAACGACGATGTCAAGTATGCCTACGCCAAGTACTATGTCCGTGTCTTTGACAAGCTGAGCAAGAGCGATAATTATGTCTCCAAGGAGCTCTCTAGACTCGAGGGCATCTTGGAGAAGGGTGGCCTGGCCCCGTCTAAGCGTGACGAGATCCAGAGCAAGACCAATGTTCTGCGCCGCTTCGCCGAGAAGGCTGCTGAGAAGGCTGAGGAGATTAAGGAAGAGCTGTAAATGATGGATATGCCGACTGGACCATGAATTGTGGTCAAATTAGGAAACGTGTTGGGAGCATAGGCCCGAGGACATTTTACGTCACATGTGCAACGAAAGTAAAGCAGTACACGCCAGTAGGCTTGACTGGTCCATAGAGATGGAATCATCAAAAGGTTATCGAACGAATTAAAAAGAAAACTTGCAAAATGTACAATGTTACTCATCAGCCATTTCATAAAGTAAACACACTCAAGACTTTGTCGAGCCTGAGCTCTCATTTGCCTTGGTCTCTTGTAGGGCCGCCTCTAAATTATCTAGTCTGCGCGACATTTCGTCCACTATTCATTTTGACCATCAATGTCTCATATCAGCAACTGGTCTTGTGTTGCGGAGACTTTCGGGTCGGGGAAAAAAAGCGATTATGTGTAGGGAGTACAAAAGGGATGGTTTTGGTGTGAAACTCACTTTTGGCAAATATCTCGGACGACACGCTAGCGAATTTGTTGGACAGCGTGTTCAACAAGTCCTCTACGGCGGCTGAGACATCGGCGTTGGAGTTATCGGGCGACTGGTCGAGATTTGTCAGAGCTGATAAGAGGGAGATTTTGAAGGTGGCTGAAGGGGAGGGAGGCAAGGAGGGTATTGTTTGAGGGGGATAAGGGGGAGCAGGGCGTCGCGTACGGAGGCTTTGTCGGCGCTGGACCCGGGGTCTGCTGAGGACATGGCGGGGCTTGGTGATTATGGTCAAGACGACTTTGCGTGCGTCATTGAGCGTTTGACGACGGGCGGTAGGCAGCGTCTGGAGAGCCGTTGATGGTGGTTGAGCGTGGGTGGGCTCGAAGTGGTTTGGCAGATGCGACCAGTCAATCCATCCATCGGCACCCCGTACATACCTAGGTACCTAGCTAGGTACGTACTCCGTACCCCAAACAGTTATGGAAAGAACGGAGTCCATGTCTCTTTCCACATATACGAGGGCACGAGGGCGTGCGTGCCCAAGTGCATGCTGGGCCACTTCTGCCACGGACAATCACCGAACGCGAGAGCGTCCATGACTGAATCCGCTCCCGCAGGTTTCCAGCAATTTTGGGCACTTGGATCATCCACCTCCGACGTTGGTTGTCGGCTGTTTCTTTCGCCAGTTGACCGGGGTGCCGTATGCTGCGGCACTTGCCGACTTGAGTAAGCGACAACGTCCCTAGACTAGGAGGCTTGAGCACCAACACTCCTCATAAACTTTAACCGGTCCGGCCTGCTGCACATCCTCTACCCTTTCAGTCCTTGAACGTTTCAGCTTTTTTTCTCTCATCCCCTCTTGAACCCGCCATTGCAGACATAACCGCAATCCTGCTTGGAGTGCCTCCCGCCGCGCAGCATATCATGGTGGCGACGTAGCACAAACCCTTCTTCCCGCGCTGCGTCCGAGACCACATCGGCCACCAACATGCCTTCTCCAGCGCAGAGTCCAGCAGGTGCCGTCCTCTTCATCCTCTTTCTCGTGTGGATGCTATTCCCAGAAGGCGACTACCGAAGCCAATCTCTCGCCCTGTCCGACTTGGCTGTTGATCGACTCGCGCGATACCGAGATGCCCTCCACGTGCTGAACACGACGAGGTGGGGGGACTTTGCGCCCCAGAACAAAACCACCGACGATGGACGTGAAGCAAAGCATTTGAACCTTACGGGTTTCAGAGAAACAGATGGTTTCGCATGGGACGATTTAGAAACATTCAGACAAAAGGGTCTGAAGCTGAGCCGACATGCTGTTCCGCCCGTGGACGGCCATCAGCTTTGGGATGTGGCGCAGGGAGAGGCAATGTGGACAAATGCCTCGGGAACCGTCCATGGGGACTGGGTTCGCAAGCCGGGCTCTGTTTCCCGCGGCTACGACAGCTACAACTTGTCCAGGAGCGTGCCCGAGGTGGAATGGATGGCGCACAAGGTCGAGTGGGCGCGCAACGTGACGGGCAATGCTGGCAGGATGATGCTCCGACTGAGTGGGAATAAGACGCTCACTCATTACGAACAGCTGTCCATGGACATGGCGCCGTTGTCGGGCGGCATCATCCGCAGTTTGAGAGGCACAGCTACCATCGAGGACACCATTGGCTCGGGTTTGAACTGGGAGATGAAGCTCTGGGGCGTCCATTGGCCGCGGCAGGGCGTCATCCTCATGACGACGACGAGCGAGAAGTTTGAAGGCATCTTTGCTTTGCCGCACTTGTCACCTGGCCCGGATTTCTTCCAGTCGAGCCAGATGTTGCTGAACCAGACGCTGGCGCGCGTCATCCGCCGCAAAGAGAAGCACGTCTACGTCGATCAACGGATGCCGTGGAACTCAGACATTGAAAACCCCATGTACACAGCTTATCCCTCACCACACTGCGAATACGTCATGTACGCCCAGGTTCATCCGCCCATTCCTCCCAAGCCGACCGAAGGCCAAGACGCGGCTCCAGGAGCCGTGGGGGACACCATCAACGCCATAGAGTCGGAGCTCCAGTATCCCGTCGGCGCACCCATCCCACGGATACCCAAGCTCAAAATGTCCGCCGTCGTATACTCCCCGGACTGTTCGTTCTTTCTCGAGACCAAAGGACCGCCGGATTACCCGCCCAGCGAAGCCGATCATCTCGTCGGCATGAAGAAGGAAGTGCAGACGCATCAAATCAAGACATGGCTGTTGCTCTACGCACTGGTGGTGTTCGGCCAAGTCCGTCTTCTCCGAGACCAAATGAAGGAATCCTTCACGCCGTCCACCATGGGCAGAATTAGCTTCGGCACCATCAGCGCCATGTTGATTGTCGACGGAATGACTTTCACCGCCGCAGCCACATGGGTGTCCTCTGCAGCGGCCACCTTCTTGCCCACGCTGGCACTAATGTTTGCCTCGTTTCTGAGCATGACCATTGGAGGAAGTTTCCTGGCAAAGATATACGAAGTCCAACTCCCCGAGAGCAGAGGCCGTCGCGATCAGTCCTCCTCATCCACCACAACCGCACAAGATAGTTCCGCCAACTCCATAGGCGCAACTCCCGCACCAGGTCTACTCCCAGGCCCAGTGACGGCCTCTCAGCGCGTTGAAACACCCATCATCATCCCCTCGGACCAAGATATATCCGCTGAAATTGCCGCGGCTGCCTCTGCCATTCCCACTGCCAACCGTAGCAGCCCTTCTACCCCAGAAACACCAACCTTCCAAGCCATCATCGGCAGATTCATCTTATTCTCTCTCTGCGTCTCCTTCCTCGCCATCTCCTCGTCAACATGGTACCCCCGCCCGCGGTCCGTATTCCTCAACACCTGCGCATTCATCTACCTGTCCATGTGGACGCCCCAAATCTACCGCAACACTCTGCGCAACTGCCGCCGCGCGCTCGCATGGCCCTTTGTCCTCGGCCAGTCTGTCCTGCGCCTCCTCCCCATTGCCTACTTCTGGGTCAAGGAAGACAATTTCCTCTACGCAACCACCGATGTACCTGCGTTTGTGTTCCTCGCAGGCTGGGTCTGGATCCAAGTCGTTGTCCTAGCCGCGCAGCAAATCGTCGGTCCTCGATTCGGCGTGCCGCTGTCCTGGACCCCCGACGCGTGGGACTACCACCCCGTTCTGCGGGAGGACAATCTCGAGGGAGGTGGCCTGCCCATCGGCCTGGTGGTCCCCGAGGAACGAAACAGTCTGGATAGAGCGCTGGCAGGGCCTGAAAAGACCGGTGTCAGGCATATAGATTGCGCCATCTGCAGGGAGGTGCTGGAGGTGCCTGTCGTCAAAGCCGGCGAGGAGGAGTCCAGCGTGTCGGGCGTCTTCGCGCGGAGAATGTACATGGTGACTCCGTGCAGACACATCTTTCACACGGCGTGTTTGGAGAGCTGGCTGCGGTTTAGGCTGCAGTGTCCTATTTGCAGGGACGAGTTGCCGCCCATTTGATGCGTTATTTTTTTATTTTATTTTTTATTTTTTTGATCCTTGGTGTTGGGGCTATTTACGACAATGGGGTTTGCTGGAATCGTTTGGGACCGCACTGATATTGCGGAAAATGGTATTTCATGTTCATTGATTCCGGACAAGTTTGACTCCGGTGCATAAAAATGTATAGATACTGGAATCTGCTTCTGCTGGCAAGGAGAATGTATCATTTGCAATATATAACATCAAATTTCAATTGTAACACTACGACTGGGCCGGAGCACTGTCTACTCCACGTACAGCGCCAGTAGAAAAATGGTCTACTTGACTTTTGAAATAACCACCCGTTAAAATCCTGGGATATCTTGAATTCTCAACGTACACTTTTCCCATCCAAACAACGCCTCGAGTCCAACGCACTATTCCCCCCAAAAGCCACCAAACCGAGGTGGAAAGGCTACCACATAATTCTGGTAGTTCGTACCCTGTCGTCATGGGATCCCTCATGCACTGCTCGCGTGCCCACCCTAAGCTCGGCGAATCGAGCTCGAAGATCAAAGTCAGCAGACTTCACCATGACTCTCTTTTCTTCTGGAATCGGCTCCAACGGCAGCACCGATTCATCCCACCCCATTGAGAGATCGCCGTAGGATTCTTCGATTTGCATGACCCAAAGGCCAATATTGGCTGCCAACTCACTGTCCCACATGCCCTCTCTCCTCGCACTGCTGCGCAACAACTGAATAGCTTGGCGTCGGAGCCTGGGTTCGCGGCACTTGGTTGCCACGACAAACAGGGGCGGTACGATGCCGAGATCTGCGGAAAAGCTGGGCTTGATGTGAGGCGTATTCAGCTTGCCGGCTCTGAATGCGCCCTTGGTGTTTGCGTACTGGTTCTGGTCGTCTTCGGTTTTCACTTTTCCCTCCACGGCAGCCCTGCACTCTTCTGCGCTGACCACCTCCCAGCCAAGATCGACAATGGCCTTGAAATGTGGCAAAAAAGCATCGAATTTTACTTCCGTATCGCAAAACATCATCAAGAATAGAACATTGCTGTTGATCTGAAACATTTTCAGGGCGGATATTCCTGCTTTCTCAATGAGGCTGACGCGTGGATCGAAGCGAGACTGAAATATGTGCTCGAACGCGACCGCCCAAGAGTCCAGCTCACTCTTCAGGTCTATGCCATATTGCCTCCATGATTCTGGCAGCACGTTACTCTTGTTGTTTTTGGCGATTTGAAGTCGTTCGATAAATTTGAGCAACCTCTCGCACAGTTTATCCGAAGCTAAGCGGGCGTCCAGCAACGACTCGAACCGGGGTGGAACAATTATACTAGGCGGCGATCCGGGCGACCCAATATCTGAAGAAACTGGAGATGACCCACGGGATTGTTGTTGTGGAGTTAGACGTATGACATAAGGTTGAGGAAAGTGGAATGCCATGTCGTATGATTTGGCTTGTATCGCTAACCGGGTGAAAATATTGAGCAAATCATCTTCGATGTACCCTTCCGGACCAGGTGTACGGTGGTTGGGATACAGGGTTTTGAGTTGTTCGAGAAGGCTAAGACCTGTCTGAATTTGAATAATGGCCTGCTTGTGGTCCCCAATGAAAGAATCGAAGCATGCCAAGAGAATACTAGCCATGAGCCGGGTTCTAAAAGACCGTAAGCTCTGTCCATGGAGAAGCATCATTGAATTCATTGCATCAGAGTACTGATTAACGGCAACTTGCCAATGTGACTCCAGGGTCCCTTGAAGCATCTCCTTTTTGTCTGGACTGATTATCGGAATGTAGTGGGATTGCTCCAAAGTTTTATACAGAGCACCGAGAGCAACGACTGAGTGGCGGATGGCTGACTCGGCATGGCACTCCTGCAGAACCCGCTGAGCCCAGAAGTTGGAATTGAAGTATCCCGATAGCTCGGACGAGGTTTGGACGCGGAAGAGTTCGAAATACAAGCCTTCAACTTGCTGGAATCCCAAGGTATTGGAAGGCTGGTGTAACGTAAGCGGAGTTGCGGCAGCCAAAAGGGTATGCTGTGTGACGACTGATTGGCGTTTGCGCCGATTGGCTCGGCGCGGCGGTAGGACTGTTGGTTTGACAATGCTGGAAGAGGCAATTCCAGATGCCGCCTGTGACCGAATCGCCAACATAGGTTTGGGTGCAATCCTGATATCCGCAAGTGGCCTGGCGCTCCGTGGTGGTGGGGGATAGCCCGTGCAGACCTTATTGCTTCTCACGCATTGAGTGCAGGCTGGTCGTAGCTCATCGCACTTGATGCGTCTTTGTCTGTGGGCAACGGTTAGCTTGATTGAGCAGGGCTTGTGTGAGGCAGTCTCAGCGAGGAGGGGAGGGTTGCCACTCACTTGCAGTTTGAGCAGCCCGTCTTGACCTTCGGATTACTTCGCCGTCCACGCTTCACAGGCTGGCCATCAGGGCCAACGTGAGCCCCATCCTTGGACGTGGAGCTGCTGGGAGAGACGGTGGAGGAAGTGCGTGGTATCGACGGCGAACTGATAGGCCTTATTAGTTGCGACTCTGGCGAAGACGACATGGCGCGTCAGCGTGTTGCGGATTGCGTTTCTTGAGACTTGAGCCCCTGACCGGCCGAGGTCCTGCTCAACGTCGGGTTGAGGAGAGGCAATGGAGTTGATAAATGACGTGAAGTATACTGGGGCGGGCCAAGCAAATATATATGACGATTCACGAGGAGCAGCGCCCATGTATTATACCGTCAGCCACAGAGACCGAGCGGCTGCCTCTGCCAAGACGAAGAGGCAAGCGTTGAGTATGCCCCTGGCTTTGGCTTAGCAGATTAATCTGCCGACGGCAAGCTGTAGACCAGGAAACTGGGACAAAGGCCAATGATGTCGCCAGAGCTAGACCGCAAGAACGCCAGACTGGTTATATGGCGGCAGTGGGAAACGCAAGAGAAATAAGTACTAGAACAAGGCGAGGCAATGTACCATGGCGCCAGCACAAGAGAGGAGCAGGCCTCAGCTCGAGCACCGCCTTGTTCAACGACAAGGACGCGGTGGTGTCATACGTCTGGTCGGTTTATGACGGAGATGGACGATATCATAGGCCACAGACCCCGAGCGAAAGCCTCAAAAGAAAAACTGCCAAAGAAAAAGAAAAAAAAAAGTTTAAAAAAACAAAACAGCTAGTAGATGCCAAAAGCAGGAAGAATCGTCAGCGTTGCAAGAATCTCGCTCGGCCTGCTTCGAGTATCTGTGGGGATGGATGTCCAAGCTTGAGAACTGCCGAATTGTACGGAGTACATATGTCGGTAGGAGGCCCTGTTAGCTCAAGCGATAGCACTCGGTACAGAAGATGCAACAGCGGAATGCTACGGCAGCGGTGGAGTAGCGAGATTGATGGCGAAGGAGGCAAAGGTCGACGTGCATCGGCGGCGTGCATAAGGGGGAACTGGGGATTTGGGGATTGGAGATGCGAAGATCCAAATGTCTGCAGACATGGAGTATTTAGTAAACGAGCAATAATATGGATTGCCTGTATGGTGCTCGGCACTCCATCCTGAGCGTAAAAGACCGAAGACTGACACTTGGGCCAAGAGAAGCTGAGGTGGGGCGCTCGAGCCAGTTGGACGAGGAAGGCGCCATTTGAACTGGGGCTCGTTTTGGGCACTGCAAGTTGTCAATGGAGCAGCATTAGCGGAAGGTACGACCACAGATCGGACGATGGACGTCAGGTCAATGCAGCAGGTGCCACGGAGCCAGGGAACCTCAGGCTGCCGTTGAGCGTGCAAAGCGCGTGCAAGGAGCTGGGGGCAGCTGGCACTGGAGGGACTACGAATTCATCACTCGCTCACCAGACCTCAAGCGCTCACTCACAATGTTCAAGTCTTGGCTGCCTGGCAATGTACTCCGCAATACCACTGACTTTGCCACATTCAATCAATTTGCGACAGGATGCTCCGAATCACGGAGTGCGACTCTGCATCTGATGGTGCATCAATGTGCCCTCATGTGCGTACATACAGGCCAAGTACCAAAACTTGGCTCAGGGTTGTAGAGCTTGAATGGCCTGACCCCACTAGGAGCCAGCACTGGGGAGTTGCGAGGCTACTTAAGTCCTTGGAGCCAGGCGGGATCCTCGGCATTCACGCCCTCGTCTACAGGCTAGGACCTGGACGACACTATTGTCTACCACTCAACACCCAACTTTAGAACCTTGTCAACATCACTCTATCCGGCCACCCTGCCAAAGCTGCGAGGGTTTGATCTGCACCCGTCGAACCAAGACGGTCTTGGCCACACCACAATAAGTTTGCGGATAAGTCAACCCTGGCCTGAGGAATCGGCAGAATACTCCATACATGTGTGCAAGGAGATTTCCCCGTCCTGGGTCATCGGATCTCGACGAATACTCGATCACCCTCACGGCATACATTGGGGCATGCTCCCTTTCTACGGGGTACTCCGTCCAGTTTTCTTGTGCGGCTAGACGAGGTGCTTCCCGCCCGGGCCACCGAGCAAACGAAGGAGAAATGTGACAGAAGACGCGCATCACAGAAGGCCGGTGCATCTTGTGCACCACCAATGTTGATGCCTGCGAGTGTCTCAACCAGATGCAGCACAGGGAGAGTATGCATCTTTTAGCCATTCGGCTCAGTCCTGGAGCCAACAAGGCCAAAACCCGACCTGGCAAATGCCGACAAGCCTTCTCAACACTAGTGGTCCCTCATCATTACTCAACAAGATGATGGAGGAACTAAGTGCACAATACGGAGTAGTATTATGTACTCGAGTCAGGTTATAGGCTTGTCCCGATGTAATCGTCCCTGAGACCGAGCGGAATGACCCATTTCTGTGTGACAGGGGCCTTCAGACAGGGACTGTAAAGTTTGTGTCCAACACTGCAGGCATAGATTCCGGACTGTTGGACCCAGTTTGCCAGTCCACCACTCACACACATGGAGAGAGAGGATAGAGAGAAGACTAGGGTTCCGTCGGGAGAGGGAGCCATATGCAGGCACCCAATGCGCCCGAATTACTGGGCCTCGCATATTGCACTCCCATCGTACATATCAACTGCAGCCTCATGAGTGGAACAAGGCGATGCTGCAGGTCGTGTCAGATAGTTGGCCACTACCCCGTACTTCCGGACATCAAACCGCTTCTCAACCACTGGCTATGGACTTGAGGTGTCTTGCGGCCAGCCTGGTCTTCTTTCAGAGCTGGCCCGATTCTCCTTGCGCTGCCATGACACGCCTGTATCTCTTGTTGCATCAACTGGTCAGTGGGATAGACGTTTTCACTAGCGTACGGAGCATGCTACTTGGCTATGGAGAGACATATGTAGTATAACGTCTTGCAACAGTCTGGCACGGCTGATCGGATCAACTGCTCATCGGCGCCGGACCGCTAGACTTTACCCCGAAAGGCCAAGCGGATTGCCAGATACTACTCTGTACTATCATCAAACTACCGTGACCGTCATGCGTATGTAAGTCGTTGGATAGTACCAGCCGAACCGTGGGTTTGAGGGTCTAGTGGTCGAATAAAGCTCGGGTGGCTCTTCCATGGAAGCGAAGCTTCGAGGCTTGGCTTGATTCGCATCGAGAACAACGCCCATGTGGACAAGCCTGACATCGGCGGCCGTAATCGTGCTGTCGCCGATTTTTGTGGAGAGCAGTAGCATCTGGAGCTTGATCTTGATGTACCCGTGGGTGTCATTCAACGGGACCAACAGCGGATGGTCCAAGAGAGAGCATTTTGAGCGACAAGTTGGATCCATCGGTCGTCCTTGGCGCCCACCAATTTACCTTTAAGTTTGCGGTCGGACCTGCAGCTCCTCGGCAGCCTTGGAAGCGAGCTGGCAGGAAGGATGACATACAGAAATCCAGAGGCCTAGTGATGCGGGCGATTGCTGCGCTGTGTGCTGCATGCGATATATGTGGCTACGATACTTTATACAACGCATTGCGTTGTAGTAGTCACTCCGTGCCAAGGTACTCCCTACACAGGCGCTACTTTATGCATCCCATCTCAGATTGGGGTGCCGTATTTCTCCGTGAACCACTGTCGGTTTGTCACCGCCATGTGGCAGACGTTGAACAAGCACCAATCACGTCCCCTATTATTCTCTCCATATTCTTAAAAGTCCTGACATGTCATCTGCAAGTTGGCGAAGGCTGTTAGCGAAAAGGGGAAAAAAAAAAAAAAAACCGTGGAGCCAGGTGCCACTACAAATATCAAGGCCTTGAGGCCCATAAAAAATCTGTTTCCGATCAATGAGGGCTTGGTTGCCTCATAACAACCTTGAGCGTCCGCACCTGACGACGTGATGACATCCCTCCAACGCAGTGATTGAAGTCAGCGTTTGAAGTGGCAGCGGATATCTGCGGCACCAAACACTACGATACTGATTCCGATCGGCACGATCACAACACCGCAGCCATGTCGCAAGAGCGGCCAGCGGAGCCGGCTCTGCCACCCCGAAGCCCCATCATCCACAATATCGCTCTTGCGGGAGCCATCATCACACCGCTGGTCATGCTCTTACCGCCAAGGAAGATGGACATACGGTTCTTCGTGCTGGCAGGAACGTTTTCCCTCGCCACCAACCAGCTCGCATACGAATATACCGGCCAGTCGATATATGGACGATTCGGCAACCGAGTCGGCAACGTCTTTGACAACAGCCTGCCAGAGGGCGCGAGGAAAACACAGCTCCTTCTGAGGGAGCAGAAAGAGAAGGAGGCCGCAGAGAAACAACGACAAATGCAAGAGAAGAACAAGACTGCTGGCATGGTGAAGGATATCTGGATGGGAGGCGAGTCGGAGGACTGGCAGGAGAAGCGTGCGGAGGAGCATCGGAAGAGCATGGAAGAGGGCAAGGGGTTGAGCGGGATTATCTTTGAACAGATTGCGGATGTATGGAATGGGAACTATGGGAAGAAGGCGGCCAAGAAAGAAGAGGACGCCACAGCAAGCAACAAGTCGGAAAAGAAGTGATGGGCGGGTTTGTAGACGAACATGTGACCCCCTCGAGATTGTTTGCGAATATGGAAATTGGGCACCAGTACGGGGTCGGACGAGGAAGATTGCTGTGCCCTTGTATCATCACCTTGTACAGATAGATTGAACTCTAATGAGCCATATGGACAGTGGAAATAACGGGGTTTTGTTGTTGCATGGCTGGGACGAGGCTTGGAAGGTGTCAATGACGATATGGGACGAAGGCTGGGAGGTTCTAAGATTA
The DNA here is from genome assembly GCA_037953715.1 of Metarhizium sp. BCC 4849. NCBI lineage: Eukaryota > Fungi > Ascomycota > Sordariomycetes > Hypocreales > Clavicipitaceae > Metarhizium > Metarhizium sp. BCC 4849. The sequence continues at coordinate 814,506 of JBALJW010000011.1, read as the reverse complement.
GGTGCGGTGCATGTGCCTTTATGGTTTTCCAGCTCTGTTGCTGGCCACCAGGCGCGCAGGTTATGGATATGGTATCTCGGGCTGGCGCTTCATCGGGATGATGGACAACGCATACCCACAGTGAAGATGGCTTCAAGGCTTGGTTGGCTTGGTACTTCGGTATGTGCAGTGTGGTGGAGTGGTTCGGCCGCGGGGGCTTGGGCGAAGTGCACAGCCATGAATCCTGTTTCCAAAGTTAGCAACACTGCGTGGCGTCCACGTTGCCTCACGAGCTGGAGCTAGCTGAGCTGTTTTTGCTATCCTCGACGACGGATGACGATGGCAAGAGGGGAAAATGCCAAGTTTAGGCGTGAGTTGCCTGTGGGCATGGACAGATGTGTGAGCGCCCAGGTATCGAGAGCGACGGCTCGTGGACGACTTGAAACAAATGCCAAGTTGGAGCAGACAGCGCTTGATGACTGCAAACGGGGTTCAAGAGGTTTGCTGCTCTTGCACACGGCATAAGACATGCAACACCAGAGGCTGAAAGGCCCTTTTTTTCTTTCTCAACGCCACCGTACGGAGTACAATGACGGAATGGAAAGCCTCGTTACAAAGACTGACGGTCAATCCCTGTCAGCTTTGGCCGTGTACTCGTTTGATCAGCGAGCAGCTTTGCCCCTGGCCATGACAAAACACGGGATCTGCGCCAAGAAGGAATGCGAAGATGGGATCAATGCCACGGTGCGCCAGAGGGGCGAGGCTGGGTCGTTTGGTCTGCTGGCATTTTCGCCCGCCGACACACTTGGGCATGGTATATTTTTGACTCTGTTCATCATTCCATGCCGTTGGACCCAGTTGCCGGCATCTCTGCTTGGACGACGGCACGGTTTTCGAATGGCCGTAGCTAGCAGACCCTGAGACAACGCGCGCGGCCTTGAAGAACGGCCGCAATTTGCCTCGGCGAATCAGGTCGGTTTGCGAAGTCTGTTCCCGACGGCTTGACGCTCTGGTGCTTCGTTTGGCGTTGCCGCTGCGGAGTGGACCAACCACGGCATTTTTCGAAGATTGAGTCTTGATTATAGCAGCCGTAATTTTTTTTTCCTTTTTTTTTCCGCGCCCTGATTAGACTTAATTTTGACTGCTCCCTGCTCCTATTATTTTTTCGAGCCTGTCCAGTTCAGTTGCTGTTGCCTGGTGGTGCGCAACTTATTCTTGGAGCGGCCCGCTGGTGACACAAGGAACTACAATCTAACCCCTGCAAGTTTAGCCATCAGTGACCTGACAGGGAAGTGTATGTATAGGGGTCAATATACAGGGGCCTCTCTACCAACAAGAGCATTTTTAATTTATATTAGTAGCTACAAATTATAATTTATAAAGAGGAAACCGTGACTTATTAATTAGAGATGTTTATCAGCTTATTAGGTATTAGCCCCCCTACTAATAATTCCTTTTAATTGGCTGTAGCCGCCCTTATTATTCACAGGGCAGTGATGGGTCGACTGGTGCGAGGCGCAAGTACCTGCGAACCGGGGTAGTTGGGCATTCAGGGCCCCATCAGTGCCATCACCGAGGCACTCAGTACTCCGTACCTCGTACGCTGCCCGCACATTGTAAGACACAGCCACTCCACATGGGCGTCGTCGTCGACCTGAGAGCCCACTCCCAAACGCCATCTTAATACATCAGTGCTTGTTTTCCACCGTCCGTCACCATCGCACGTCGACACGTCGTTTTGCATCTGCCACCCCCATCGCTCCCACGGCACGAATAATCGCGACTGCTACTGTTACCAAGGCCCAGGAGCGCCCTATCGCTTTATTCGTTTTATTTCATCATTCCGTCTTGCCTGATCGCCCGTCTCTGAACCACCTCGGCTTGGGCATTCATCATCTCCTGCTGTTGCTACTGCCGCCGCCCGTTTGATTTTTCAACTGTTCAACTATTCCTAGCATTCTCCGATACGCCATCGACGCCGAATCTCCAGAGTACAGATTAGAACAGTCCTTCAGCGTCGCCCACGATGGCGTCCAACACCTACTACTACGACAACAGCCAGCGTCCACCGCCGAGCTACCACTCGACGCCTGACCCCTACTTGCAACAGGCACATATGCCCTACCACAGCGATAATTCTCTCTCTGCAGCTCCAACCATATACGGTGCTGATGGCAACAGTAGTAGTCACTTACATGGTCAGCAAACTGGACAGTCTCCGTTTGCTTCTGTTTTTGACGACAACTACGCAGCCGGCAGCACCAGCACTCTACCACATGGCCATCAAGGCCAGTATCCCGACACGGCCTACTACGGCCAGGCGCCCGCGGCCGTAGGACCCCATGCCCAGGGTGATATCCCATTGCAGGACCGAGCCGGCAAGAATGATGACATGAACGATCATATTTACGATGCTCCAGACGCGGGAATGGCGGGAGAAGGGCGGAAGAGGAGAAAACATGTTCGTGTTGGCGAATTGGGCATGTTGGGATCGGACAAAAAGAGGATTCCCTGGGTGTGCTATGTTTTTACGGTTGTGCAGGTGGCAGTGTTTATCGGCGAGATCGTGAAGAATGGTAGGATGCTGATGCCGGAAGCGTTGACCGCTTCCTCCCGCCCCCCTGGGTGTCTTGCTGAATGAGTGCTGACGTTTTTTAGGCATCCTGACTGGCTCCCCCATCATGGTCAAGCCACAGTTCAACCCCATGATCGGCCCGTCGACCCAAGTCCTCATCAACATGGGCGCACGATATGTCCCCTGCATGCACAACGTCAAGGAAATCCAGGGCTCCAGCATCCCCGTCTTGTTCTTGTGCCCCAACGCAACCCGAAATGATCAGTTCTGCCCTCTTTCCGAAGTGTGTGGATTCGGCGGCGTGCCCGACCCGACTTTCAACAATGCCAACCAGAGCCCTCAGCCGAACCAGTGGTTCCGCTTCATTTTGCCCATCTTTCTGCATGCTGGTCTTATCCACATTGGCTTCAACATGCTGCTGCAGATGACGTTGGCCAAGGAGATGGAAATGGCGATTGGGTCGGTGCGATTCTTCCTCGTCTACCTCAGTGCTGGTATATTTGGATTCGTCATGGGCGGTAATTTTGCCGCGCCTGGCGTTGCCTCCACCGGAGCTTCTGGCTCGTTGTTTGGAGTTATTGCTCTGACCCTGCTGGACCTGTTCTATTCTTGGACGGAGCGAAGAAACCCTGTCAAGGATTTAATGTTCATAATTCTGGACATTGTGATTTCCTTTGTGTTGGGACTGCTGCCCGGATTGGATAACTTTTCGCACATTGGCGGGTTCCTGATGGGCCTTGGGCTCGGCATCTGTCTTTTGCACTCGCCCAACGCGCTCCGAAGAAGGATTGACGGCAGCGACAACACGTCATACTCGGTCGTCAACAGCGGCAGCGACGACACCGCGCCGGGCTTCCTCAAGAGCCCAATTGGTTTCTTCAAGGGCCGAAAACCCCTGTGGTGGGCTTGGTGGCTTGTCCGGGCGGGCTTCCTCATTGCCGTCATCATTGTGTTTATTGTTTTGCTCAGCAACTTTTACAAGGGTACCCATACCTGTGGTTGGTGCAAGTACCTCAGTTGTCTTGTAAGTTTTGTACCGCCCTGTCCCTGTCCAAATGATGTCATGCTGACTTTTTTTTGTTTTTGTAGCCTGTTAGCAACTGGTGCGACATTGGAACGATTCAAAAGCAACCCGCCTAAACCACCCTTTTTTATGTCTGCAACGAACATGGGCTATACGCTGTGCATGTGCCAACCGTCACTTTTCTCATCGTCTGGTATCTGGTTTGGATTAGGGTAGACTGAGTTTTCTTTTCTTTTCTTTTTTCTTCTTTGGACACGAGCTTTCTCACAGCGACGGCGTTTGCGGTTGTTTTGGTCCGATTAATGAATGTGGATGCAGTTATGCGAGGAAGGAGAGATTGGTGTAGCATTAGGTTCTGTATACTTATCTAATGATATTCACTAACGACTAAATTGGGACGTGTAGGCGGTTCATCTGGTGAAAATGATTGGTTGTCTTACTGCTTCGTGCTGCGCGCCTCGTAGGTACATGTAAACCTGGGCCATGCACTTGTAACATGGGCATGTATGTTTAGAAGTTCAGCTATTGTCGTCCACCAGTTTATCTGGTCTTGATTCGCAACTGTACCGAGGGTGGGAATTCCTATCACAGCCTCGACTTTATGTTTATCTTGATGTTTAAACATGGGAAAAATTCAAGTACAAAATAATACAAATAGTTTACCCTTGTCTCCATTAATATAATACCTTGAACGAAGGGAATGCACAGTCCCCAAGGGCCCTGGGAGGGTATACGGGTGCCGTCTGGAGATGAAATCCCCGTCGGAACAAAGGGAATTCCAATGCCTGGTGGTCAAAAGCACGCGTCTGGTGGTTTGGTAAGCGCCCGCGGTCTATACGCGTCGAGAGCTTGCCGTCCCAGACGACGTCGAGCCGCTACACAAGATGTCGTGTTCCACAACCTCCGTGAGAAACAGGGACTTTTCCCGAACAAGCAGCACATTTGTCGTCATTGCTTTCTCTGGAAGTAAGCCGCCGCCCTTCCGATAGATCTTGGCGTAATGTTTTAATTCTATTCGAACCTCGTAGTCCGTCGTGCTCCATGCGCCGACTAGGTCTCACAAGACTGGCACCTTCAAACAATTCGGTTCCCCGGAGGAGATTGGAGAGGGTGTCGGTCTTGCCAGTACAGACGCCGACTGGACTGGGAACAACTTGGCAGGGGACTAGTGAAGCAACGAAGGCAGCTGCCAGACAGGCAGACACCGTCGTCAACACAATGGAGACGAAATTTTGACACAGCTCGGGGATTGGGCAACGTGCCCTTGTGCGGGCTTTCTGGCAACGCGGCCGGCTGAGGTGCGCTTTTTGCGTTTTGCAGCTCGTTCTTTAGTATGTTGATCTGTGCCGAGTTTGGTACAATTGGTGCTGACTTTAATGGGAGATGTCCGGCCCAACTGGTGGGCGAATTAGGGTGTCGTGGCGCCGAATGAGAAAATTGGGCAAATGTCTGGGCGGACATGTTGGGCTTGGAGTTGGATCGACTGTTGCCAGCCTTCTTGCAACGACAATGCAACGAGTGAGATTATATATCATGTTCTGCAGATGTGGTTCGACGGATGGACCATTATCGTCATAGCGCACAAGTTGCAGTGGGTGTTGGCCTTTGCTAGGGTTGCCGTGTTGGATACGGGAAGGCTTGCAGAGTATGATGAGCCCAAGAGGCTGTTGAAGAGGAGCTCGGGGTTAAAAGGCTGTATAACCTGTCTGTACCAAGGGCGCAGGGTGAGGACAGCAAGGAGAGGGAGGCTTGACAAGAGGTTTAGGATAGGAGCAGTGGACATAAGTGGAGGATCCCTCACGTGAGTTGAGTGTAGTATATTTTCTGCATTCTACTCCTAGTAAATTTCCTCCCATCAGGTATCCATGATTCCCAGAACTAAGAAAACTCCAGTAATGCAGTCTTGTCTCATAGCATCGTAGTGTGAATAATTACCAAGGCAGTCAGCACCTACCACCCAAGCCCCCTACTCATGGCAAGATAGTCAAGCTCAACACCATGCAGCCAGAGGTGCATCGTCAATTCAGCAGTCCGAGTCAGCTCGTCGGCAGATGGGCCTGGGTCGCGAAACATGTTGTTGGCGTCGTCTTCGTAGACTATGCCATGGGTACCATCTTGTCTTTGCTCGGGGAAGAATCTTTGTCTGATGAACCTTCGTATGTCCAACAAAGATAGTGAGTCCTCTGTCGAGGAACCGGAGTCCTCCTCCGTGTCCTGTGGCGGCGGCAGTACCGGGACGTGAATGGTGGTGCTGAAGTGGGAATGCTGGCAGAGCGGCAGCAAAGGCGAGAGTATGGTGGCTTCATCGACCAATGTCCAGGATGCTTCAGAGTCATGGTCGATATAGACATCCAGCGAACGGAGGTGCTGGAGTTTAGCGATTGCTGGCCATATGTCCTTCCATATGGTGGAGGGCAGCTTGTTGTTTGGGCAAGTTGGGAATTTTTGCTGCTTGCATTGCAACTCAATCATCTTGTAGACTTGCAGCGGAAGGCGGAAGGCGAGACGAAGTCTTCTCACGCCAGTAAATGAGCTTAACAGTATACTGTCGGTAAACAAACATGTTTTGTCGTCATCCCCTTTCAAAAGCTGGTCAAGGGCAGCGAGTTCGGTGATGTGTAAAACGGACTTTTCAGCTATCAAGCCTGCAACCTCGCCATATCTATAAATGGATCAGTGGATGACCAACAGCACGTCCGTCCTCTCGCAGCATCATTTACATTCTCTTACAAGACTGCATCAATGCCCTTGTTGGATCGCGGTCAGCACTAAGATTAATGCGGTCCACGTCCAAACCAAGGGCAACTTCCTCGCATCTCCAATGTGAGGCCCAAGATGAACCCAGCCGACGAGCCCAAACATCACGGGGAGGGTCGCCCGATGACTGACGGTCGAAGCAGAAGTAGTCGTTGCTGGGCTGCGGAGTGATGCATGTCGAGATGCAAATGCGGCCATTACGGAGGTAGACGTGAACACCCTCCTCGACGATGAAAGAATACGTGTGCCGACGTATCTCGACGGGCAACAGGAAAAGGCTGCTCTGTGTCTGAGGATCCATCTCCTTGTTGACAGTTTCCTCAGAGGACATGTCTCGGCGAGATCAGAATCACATTACAAGGTGAGGTCCGGCAGCATCGGACGGGGGACACAACATGGTTATACGTTTACAAAGAGGAGCTTCGCACTCCCAGGAGCACAGGAGTCCGTAGTCTGGGGCGCGTTTTATCGGACCCGAGTCAATTTATTGGCATGAGAGTATGGGGCGTCGGGCTGAGTTTGTGACTCGTCGTTGGCCAGGAGCAGCAAATGGGGGTGAAAGCTGATCATGGGCGCGGGTGGCATGAATGCCCACGTAGCTGGCTTTGTGAGTGAGTTGAGGAGGCTTGGGAGAGCGACAATTATCGGGAATGAGAAATTCGACAACGCTTCCAAAACTCCGAAGGGACTCCGGCCGACATGATTGGCACGCTGCCGTCCAACGTTGTTGTCTCTTCTCGAGCCTGTGCATCCGTGACATGGGTTGTGAGCAAGGTCTTGGACGTTTGGCCTTCCGTGTTGGCTGATTGTGGGCAGGTGACAGGCGGGATGAGCAGGAGCTGCCACGGCAGACAGGGAAGGACCGGGCCATGTGCACGGGTTGTGCACGGTACCTGCTGTTGTCTGTCAACTTGACCATGCTAATCCGTATTCGGTACATAGCGGAGCTAGCAGGGAGACAACGGGGCTACGTCTTCCTTGGCGCTTCCCAGCGGCACTTTCACGTCGCGCCAGGTCACGTGCTAGTCCATTAAACTTGACGTGGGTCCGTCACGTCACGGTCCCAAGACGCGTTTTCGTGGACACTCAAAATGCACCATACTACGAGTACTTCGCCAGCAATCCGACCACATGCGACCTTGCCATTGACTGACTGTGCAGCCAAAGAACTCACCAGGGCATTAATCTAAAGGCTCAAGAAACCTGGCCACATCTCATTCACGGCATCCGTGGCATCCATCATGACCTCCGTCCTGCCCCAGAAGCGGGTGCTAGGCGAGGCAGGCACCCGCCAGAACATTCCGCCATCAACGCCAGGCTCAGCCAAAAAGCGTAGGACCGATATCTTTTCGTCGTCACCGGCGGCCAGATTCACAGGCTCCCAAAGAGATCCCAAAGCAAAGCTTGGATCGAGTCAGCCAAAAAGTGCCTTTGAGACCGAGGTCTTGGAGAAGCTGAGCCAAGACATCTCAGACCTGAAGCGCAGCAATGCCGAGAAGGATCAGGCATGGGACCGCCCACCAGTTGTCGACTTTGAGCCCCAGCGTGATAGCCTGTGTTTCCAGTCTATCGAAGCCGAAGAAGGAACCTTGCATGGTGGCAAAGCGACTGTCAAGTTATTCGGCGTCTCGGAAGAAGGCTACTCAGTAATGCTGCACGTCACCGACTTTAAACATTATCTCTATGTCCGTGCTCCGGTTCTATTTCAACCGCACGATGTCGGCAATTACAAGACTTTCCTTGAGGGCCAGATCGCTCAGCATCAACCCGCTATTCATTCGGTCGCCCTGCTTTTCAGAGAAGACATTTATGGCTTCTCAGGCAACGAGCAGCACGCCTATCTCAAAGTTACTGTCACGGACCCCAAATTTATAAATAAAGTGCGCTCTACTATAGAAAGTGGAAATGCGAACTGGAAAGGCATGTGGGGAGTCACAGAAGGCATCAGGACATATGACAATATCCAATACGTCCTTCGATTCATGGTGGACTGCAAGGTGAGATTTGACGCGACCATTGGCCATACTTGCGCATAACTAACCAAGTGCCATTAGGTCCAAGGCATGGCATGGGTCGAAGCGCCAGCGACCAGATACAAGATAGTCCCCGAAAATCTCAGACAATCCAACTGCCAGATCGAAGCGGAAGTCCCATACCTCGACTTGATTGCTCATAAACCCGAAGGCAAATGGGCCAAGATGGCTCCACTTCGTGTCTTATCTTTCGACATCGAGTGCGCTGGCAGAAAAGGTATCTTCCCAGAAGCCAACCAGGACCCGGTCATTCAAATCGCCAATGTCGTCACAAAGTATGGAGAGAAGAAGCCATTCATTCGTAATGTCTTTTGCCTGGATACAACAAGCTCTATCGTAGCTACGCAGATTCTAGAGTATCAGAAGGAAGAAAGGATGTTGAGCGAATGGCAGCAGTTCCTAATTCGAGCCGATCCAGATATTATTATCGGGTACAATATTGCCAACTTCGATTTTCCTTACTTATTGGAGAGAGCAAAGCATCTCAAAGTTAGTGGCTTTGAATACTGGTCTCGTCTTCCCAGTGTTCCGTCTAGGGTCAAAGAGACAAATTTCTCGAGTAAGCAAATTGGTAATCGAGACACCAAGGCCACCAACACCAATGGGCGACTGCAGCTCGATTTACTTCAGTTGATTCAACGAGATCATCATCTTCGAAGTTATACTCTCAACTCTGTGTGCGCACATTTTTTGGGCGAACAAAAGGAAGATGTGCACCACACCATGATCACTGAACTTTTTAACGGTACTCCAGAATCAAGACGACGTTTAGCCCTCTACTGTTTAAAGGACGCATATCTTCCACAGCGACTCATGGATAAGCTTTCATGTCTGGAAAACTACACCGAAATGGCAAGAGTTACTGGTGTGCCGTTTAACTTTTTACTGTCCCGCGGCCAACAAATCAAGTTTGTGAGCCAGCTATTCCGCAAAGCTTTAGAACAGAAACTGGTGATACCTAATATCCGGTCTGATGCCTCGGACGAGCAGTACGAAGGTGCCACCGTTATCGAGCCTGTCCGAGGTTATTACGATGTGCCTATTGCCACCCTGGATTTCGCGTCCCTATACCCGAGTATTATTCAGGCACACAATCTATGCTATACCACACTGGTAAAAGACAAGAAGCTGATTGAGAAATTTGGCTTGGTTAAAGACGAAGATTACATCGTCACACCCAACGGAGACACCTTCGTAACAACCAAACAACGCAAGGGGCTTCTAGCGCAGATTCTTGAAGAACTGTTAACCGCTCGTAAACAGGCCAAGCGCGAGTTGGCTCAGGAAACAGATCCGTTCAAGAAAGCTGTATTGAACGGTCGCCAGCTCGCGTTAAAGATCAGTGCCAACTCCGTCTATGGATTGACAGGCGCTACGACGGGAAAACTTCCCTGCCTCGAGATTGCCAGCAGCACGACTAGTTTCGGCAGACAAATGATTGAAAGGACAAAAGATGAAGTGGAGAAGAAGTATAATATTGCCAACGGATACACGCACGACGCTCAGGTCATTTACGGCGATACTGATTCCGTCATGGTCAAGTTTGGCACGAAGGACTTGGCTGAGGCAATGAAGCTAGGCGAGGAAGCGTCGCACTATGTGTCTTCCAAGTTTGTCAAGCCAATCAAGCTTGAATTCGAGAAGGTGTATTTTCCGTACCTGCTGATCAACAAGAAGCGGTACGCCGGATTGTACTGGACCAAGCCGGAGAAGTACGACAAGATGGACACGAAGGGCATCGAGACGGTTCGGCGAGATAACTGTCTGTTGGTGCAGACTGTTATCGAAAAGGTGCTCCGAATGATTCTGATTGACCGGGATGTTGGTGGTGCGCAAGAGTTAGTACTCCCCAAGCAAAGTATGACTGGAACCAGCTAACAATTCACCAGATACGTCAAAGACACAATTGCCAGCTTATTACAAAATAAAGTGGACATGTCAAAGCTTGTCATCACCAAGGCTCTGACAAAAGACGACTACGCTGCCAAACAAGCACATGTGGAACTAGCTCACCGAATGAAGAAGCGTGACGCTGGTTCGGCTCCTGCGCTTGGAGACCGCGTTGCTTATGTCATGGTTCGTGGAGCTGCTGGTGCCAAAAACTTTGAGAAGTCAGAGGATCCCCTCTACGTCCTCGAGAATAACGTGCCTATTGATACCAAATACTACCTGGATAACCAGCTAGCTAAACCGTTGGGACGTATATTCGAGCCTATCCTGGGCGAAACCAAGGCGAGGACGCTGCTGACGGGAGATCACACGAGAACAATATCTGTGGCGGCACCGACGGTGGGTGGGCTGATGAAATTTGCGAAAAAGACACAGACATGCATGGGCTGCAAGAAGCCGCTTACAGGCAAGCACGAGAGCAATGGGGCTGTTTGCTCTGACTGCGCTCCCAGGGTGGGCGAACTGTACAAGAGGACTCTGGACAAGGTTTCGGATCTCGAGGTTCGATTCGGCCGATTGTGGACGCAGTGCCAGCGATGCCAGGGCAGCATGCATTGCGAGGTTATTTGTAGCAGTAAGGATTGTCCAATCTTCTATATGAGGATGAAGGCAAAGAAGGATCTGGAAGATGCAGGCAAGGACCTGTCGCGGTTCGACATGGACCCGGCCGCCATGTGGTGAGAGCGTGTGGGGTGTTTTATTCGGTTGGTTGGTTGTACCATTTCGGCGTTGAGGAGTAGGGAACACTGCCCGGGATAGGGCACTCGGGATGTCGAAACATGTCAACTGGTGTTGCATACATTATTGAAAGCTGTGCTGCGTCGGCAACTTGTTGTAGTAGTAGTTTTGTAAGAGACGAGTAATGACAGTCAGATGTGGCGTGCATGGATGTGCTGATGGTGTTGGCGACGCAAGTGCGAGCAGGACCTCAGGGTAATTGGCGACAGCCATGCGACCAGGCAGCATGGGTATGGCGGGTGCGGCTACGAGGAGCAATAAATTTATTCAATTCAATCGAGTACAAGCAAGCGATAACTCATGTCTTCTAGGCCGATGTCGCTTGTCTCGGGCATACGAGGCATGGCCCGGCAGACTCGGCCGTTTCAGCCGATGGGTAGGGGGAACAAGTCGGAAGAAGAAGGGAGTGACGTAGTGGTTTTTTTTTTTTTTTTGTGCTGGGATGAAGAAAATCACTCGTGAAAGAGGGGCACCGTCAGATTGATGGCACCATGGTGTTTATCTTTTTTTTGCTTGAGGGAAATGTATGATGATGGGATGGCGTGCCTCGGCCTGGGCTTGGCTTGAACCCTCGGCGGGTGGTGGGGGCGCATTTGGCGACGTGCATGCATGTGGTCAGATCTGGAGATGAAGCACACAAACGACCAGGCCGCACCTCGTGAAGAATTGATGCATTGCCATGCGCACTGCTGCCAGTATCGAGAGGACGGTGCAGCGCTATTGCCATCTGGAACCGCCTGTGGCATGTTGTGTGCTGTCCCGTGGACGAGACGAGTCGGGATGACATGATCTCGTGTCAGGAGCGCCGAGGCCGTTACCGGCGAAGGCTGCCTCAGGAAATAATAACTCTCGCGGTGGGGGGCACCATGAAGGATGTTTCGTCAGGGATGCCTCATGGCGTCTGGAGATCAATGGCACCTGGGAGCATTCCCGACGCGAGCGCAGCTGGCCGACGCTAAAAGGACCAGACCAAGACACGATTGAAGCTCTTTTTGCCTGGGTAGACTAATCTGTTTGTCGGGCGGGCGCTGATTGGCCGCAGGGCAGGCACGCCAATCTGGAGACGCAATCGAATCTGTCAATAGGAATAGGTAAGGCGGCCAATCCGGTGTGCAGGAGAGGTCCAATCAACCGACGCAGGGGCATGGGGCCGCGAAGATAAAGGCCCTGCCAAGTTTTTTTCGATTTCAGATGGCCGTGACTCGTCCGTCGGGGTGGTTTTACAATGAACTGCGCATTGGCGAGCTCGACGGCTGGACGCGCCATGGACAGACGGATGGTGAGCTGATGAAGTGGTTGCGAGCAGCGGCCGCGTCCGGGTGCGTGACGCGGCGCGGTGCGACCACGAATGTCGGGCCAAGTCAACGTTTCTCTACATTGTCCAACGCAATGGCGGCTGAAGTGTCGACGGTGGCTGCCTGGCTCGCTCGGGGACAGGTTGCCTGCATGCGAGATGAGGCCCTTGATCGCCATGGAGAACCGGGCACCAGGCCATTTGGCTTGCGGTGATTTGCGCTCCTTTTCTCGGCCGCACACACACACAATTATGCATGTGCTGCTATGTATGTGGTGCTACTAGTACTGGTATCACCCGGCCTCCCATACCGAGCACCCGACGCCCATGGAGATGGGGGAGAATGGAGACGTCACTGATAAGACGTCCTGGTGCGGATCCACGACCACGGCTATCTATCTATGGAGTCGTGCGCCACGCATCCAGCAAGAGAAGCTTATTGCTTCCGGGAGACGCCCCCGTCCCCTCTCCCCTTTCGCTGCCGAATTTCGCGTCGCCCGCCAGCGTGGGCTTTCGGGAGTGGCGACTTGAGACGAGCGACTTTCGGAGGGGTGCGCGGTTGGGAGAAGGAGGAGGAAAAGGAGGTAACGTCTCATACATACGGGTTTTGATGGACAAGACGGGTGCTCAAGATGCGCCCACCGCTGTCGGTCGCCAGTCAGGATATTCGTCCAGGAAAGCTTGGCGGACCCTGGGCAAAGCCCTGACCGTGCGGCCCGATACGCTCAAGACACCAAGGGACACAAACAAGAAGTGTGTGGCTGTTTGCTCCGATTCACCGAGAGAGAGGGCGGGGGGGAGGGTGTGTAAAGAGCCATACCGGCGTGTTCTTACTCGGAGCTATCAAGAGTTTGGGGTTGGACATGAACATATAAGGTTCTGCTGTGTCCCGTTGCAAGTTCCCAACTGCCCTACCCTCTTCTTCCCTCTCCCTCTCCCGACCACCTTTGCATCTATCCGTGACTGCGTATCTCATCCCCGTCTTTATCAATCTTGATACAATATCCTCTTTGAGAACAAGTAGACACAATGCCCCATCTCAACGGCAACGGCAACGGCAACGGCACTCACGTCCCCGCTGCCGTCACGAGCCACTTGCCGTCTGAGCCTGAGTTTGAACAAGCCTACAAAGGTATTTACCCATCCACCGACTTGATGCGAGACGGCTGTGAACATGGGGAATCAGTGGCTAACGTCTGCGCAGAGCTCGCCAGCACCCTCGAGGACAGCACCCTCTTCCGCGAGCACCCCGAGTACCGCACCGCCTTGGCCGTTGCCGCCATCCCAGAGCGCGTGATCCAGTTCCGCGTCGTGTGGGAGGACGACAATGGCCAGTTGCAAGTGAACCGCGGCTTCAGGGTGCAGTTCAACTCGGCCCTGGGCCCGTACAAGGGCGGTTTGCGGCTTCACCCTACCGTCAACCTGTCCATGTATGCCAATGCCCCTGTGGAGCGAGCCTTGACAGACGCTGACCACTTCACAGCCTCAAGTTTCTTGGTTTTGAGCAGATTTTCAAGAATGCCCTTACTGGATGTATGTGACGGCCGGTAGATACCTCGGGCTTGACGCCTTTGCTAACGAGGTTGTTTGTGTAGTGAACATGGGCGGCGGCAAGGGCGGCGCCGACTTCGACCCCAAGGGCAAGTCTGACGGCGAGATCCGCCGCTTCTGCCAGGCCTTTATGCGCGAGCTGTCCAAGCACATTGGCGCGGATACCGACGTGCCCGCGGGCGATATCGGCGTGTCCGGCCGGGAGATTGGCTACATGTACGGCGCGTACCGGCAGGCGAGAAACCGCTGGGAGGGCGTGTTGACCGGAAAGGGATTGAGCTGGGGCGGCTCTCTCATCCGACCTGGTAAGTTTGTCCATCATCGACCGGGGCTCGCTGGTTTCTTGAATGAGATTTGCTGATGAAGTCGGAACAGAGGCCACGGGTTACGGCCTCATCTACTATGTGGAACACATGCTCGAGTACGCCGGCCGCGGCACGTTTGCCGGCAAGAAGGTGGCCATCTCTGGCTCGGGCAACGTCGCGCAGTACGCGGCCCTCAAGTGCATCGAGCTCGGCGCCACGGTCGTCTCGCTCTCCGACTCCAAGGGCTCGCTGGTGGCGGCCGCCGACAAGCCCTTCACCGCGGAACACGTCGACCAGATTGCCGAGCTCAAGGTGCAGCGGCGCGCGCTGTCCGACTTTGACCACGCCGGGCGGTACACGTACGTCGAGGGCGCTCGTCCGTGGACGCACGTGGGCGCCGTGGACGTTGCGCTGCCCTGCGCGACGCAGAACGAGGTCAGCAGGGATGAGGCCGAGTCTCTGGTGGCCAGCGGCGTCGTCGCCGTCGCCGAGGGCTCCAACATGGGCTGCACGCAGGAGGCGATCGACTTGTTTGAGGCGGAGCGGCGCAAGAAGGGCGGCGAGGCTATTTGGTACGCGCCCGGCAAGGCGGCCAACTGCGGCGGCGTTGCCGTCTCTGGGCTGGAGATGGCCCAGAACTGCCAGGTATGTCGTGTCGACTGCTGAAAATCTCTCTCTGTGTATGTGCTAGATGGGCAAGACGGTGCTAACGTGTCTTGATAGCGACTCACCTGGACCGCTGAGGAGGTCGACGACAAGCTCAAGGCCATCATGAAGAACGCCTTCGCCAACGGCCTCGAGACGGCGAAAAAGTACGTCGAGACCAAGGAGGGCGAGCTGCCTTCTCTCGTGGCCGGCAGCAACATTGCTGGCTTTGTCAAGGTTGCGCAGGCTATGCAGGACCAGGGCGATTGGTGGGCCTGAGTGCCTGATTCATGACGGTAGCCTTTTTTTGATGTATTTCACGCATGGGATTGGGATATGGAGTTTTTATTTTTATTTTTATGGCGTTGCGATGCTCTACGATACTCTACGATTGTGGCTTGAGATTCCCGACAGTGTTGGATTGTCAGCTGGCTTTTTTGATGGGTCTTGGAATAGATTGATATCATGATGATGCATGTTGCTTGTGCCGTGTCTCCTCGCCATGTTCGGCTAGTACAAGTGCGCTACATATGTAGTATGGTGTCAAGTTGCCACGAGGGCCAGGTTTGTGTGAGAGGCCGTCCGCTTTGGGGAAAGCATCAATAGTCGGAGGGAAGCGGTATTGTCTATTGCCCGCCTGTACATGACGCTGTTGCGTGAAGCATAGCCCGTTGGCAACTAAATAAGTGGGCAAAAAATTACAAATAGTCTACATCGTCTCTAGAAGCGCATCATGGAGCGCGCCATCTCACGGACTTGGGTGGAAATCTGGCGCAGTAGTCGCCGTGACGTGTTGGTGTTACGCCTGGCTCTACTTACAGTCACATGCAGAGGCAAAAGTCATCTTGCCACCAAGTATACACGGATATACTGCCGTATACCACATAGCGCAACAGCCGGATACCTGGCCAAGCTGACAGACGGACCATCGACAGATTTGTAACAGTCCACGTATAGGTAGTGGACAAGACAGGCTTGCCGACTCCTTGCCCAACTCTGTCGAACCTCGGAACGGCATGCTGCTGAACTTTTCCTGCATTGTCCTTGCTGTCCGCGATGTGGGAGTGAGAGCAAGACGTCACGGCGTCTGGCAGAGTGAAGCCGGGAACTTTTGGTGCCTGACGCGGTCCGTCCTGATACCAATCTTGACTCATTTCGCTCATCTTGGCCAACATGCGCCATTGCGCAATTCGAAATCGCTAGTGTAGCCAGATCTGTCAAGCTTTGCAGTAGCATTTACTACGTCTGCTAGCCGAACCTTGCAGAGTTGGCGCCAAAATCCTCATCCTACAAGGCCCGAGTATATAAACCATCGCTGGTGCCACCACCTGCTTCATTCCAGTCTGCCGAGGTTGACCGAGGAGGGATAGCACGCGTTTCATCACCGCTCTAAACAGCTCAGAAGGTGTCAGCTTTCTTCAGCAAACAGATGCAGGTGATGAATCGAGATCAAGGGGGTTTATAAAAGGATAGCAAGCTGTTATCCCCTCAAAGAACTGAGGTATTCTGGCGAATTTTTTTTTTTCTGTTTTTTTTTTTTTTTTTCGCTTCATCAGCCTTGGCTGAGTGGGTTCCGCTCTGGGCACTGTCTCATCACCCGGTGTGAACAGCTCAGAAAGTCGTATTAAACAGATGCCAATGATGAATCAAGACCGCAGGGTCTATAACGGGATAACAAGCTGTTATCCTGTCAAAGAACTGAGGCACAAGGCCATTAAGACAAGAGGGAGGGTGAAGTGGTGTAGAAAGATACAAGAGATAAGCGAGACCAATAAAGGTTCTTAAAATATACTAATAAATAAAGATACAAGGTGACCAAGGAAGAAAAAAAGTTGGCAAGAAGTCTAGGGAGGAGAGGTTTTGTATACTAGGACTAGCAGCTCTGCGAACCTTTTTACTTGTCTTGAATGGTCGTATCAGGATTTTCAATCGTGAATTGCAAGTGCCAGAACCGACCCGCTTATAGTCATGAGCCACGTGGAAAGTGGGAACACGATCAAGAGTATCCTTGTCAGTAGGAGTTGGTACCTTCAGCTACACCTTACATCTTTGTTTCTTTCATTTTCATACACGATACGAGGCAGGGAATTCCGACTACAACCGCCGCACCGCCTTCGCCCGTCTGGCTCTGGGTAGATTGGATCCTTCTGGAGGGCCTGCATGACCATGGACCAGACAACATGTCTACATGGACCATTCGCTTCTCTCGCCAAGTTCAACGACTTCCTTGTTGCCCCTGTCAAGAACTGTCCACGACCTGAATTGGTGGCTAAATATCGCAACATGCTCTCTGACGAATCCTATATACTTTTTGCGCATGCAGATATCTCGCGGGAGAATATTCTTGTCGACCCTGAAACCGGCTCTGTCACTGGAACGGCGGGCTTCTGATCTCAAAGGTGGGAATTCAACAAGGCTTTATTTGGTTCTCGGCCTCTTCAGTGCTGCATGGACATTATGAAGCAAACCACGAAGGAGTATCCACCAGAAACCTGAGACGGATATGGACATTGAACTGTTTCAAGCCGAGTGGTCTACTCTCACCCACCATCGGGCCAACTCTTGCGAAACCGGGATTTGGCGAGGTGCAGGTTTTCTGGGCGTCTGTAATGGAAAACTCCACGCATGCCACGCACTTGGTATGTAATGCCCAAGGTTTTGTTCCCATGTAAGTCGGCTTGGACAAAATATGACTGGTGGTAAGTAAGGATTGGCTCTGCTGGTAGTCGAATCAGTGCCGCCGTCGTAGATGACAAGGTGAAGGATCGATTACACTGCTCAAGAACTTGGTTCAAGAAGCTTTCATCTATGGGTTTGCTCCACCATTTTCTTTAAATTATTGCGTCAATTTCCACAGGAAAACAATGTCAGTACGTTCTGGCAATCACAAAGCGCACCCTTCACTAATAATGCTAGGAGACTGAATCACTCTCATGGCATGGAAACAAGGGAATATACAGCGGAAGGCACAAAGTATTCCACCAGATCGGATACCTGACTCTCGCGCACCACTCCAAACTGATGGACAGACGGAATATGCTAACTAGACGTTAGAATATTGTCTTTAGCATTATTGCAGGCGAATTGTGCTGTCGACAGAAGCAATGGCTATTGTGACTGATTCTCCGTCACGAATGCTCAAAGATAATGTTCTAACGTCCGGTTAGCACGTTCCGTCTGTCTATCGGTTTGGGGTGGTACGCGAAATTGTCGTCTCCGAATTTTTGCCAAGTAGCACAAGTCCGAAAACAAGAATCATTCACTGGCGCGTGGCTAGGCTGAAGACAGGAATACTACCGTCTCTCCACCAAGCATGACCCGACAAGTACTTGCCGGCGCTCATGGCGTCATGGCATGCGTGTTGGTTGACACCGACTCCGGCAAGCCACCTCCTGCTTCGCCCGTACGCAGTCTGACCGAAATTGGCATCAGTTTGGAGAAGCTCGGATTGTGCATGATGCATGACGATCCGGTCACCGCGACTCAAAGAGAAAGACGGGGGTTCAGGTCTTGGACCGAGGCATCAATTTGACCAAATCCCGTTTTCCGTCCAATTACGAAGACAGGTTTAATCGAATAAACCGAGTTACCCGCAGTGGCCAAGTCTTGGGGCCAATACATACGGAGTAGACTGAGGTCTTGACGCTTCTACCATGGAACCTGCCGGAAACTATTCGCAACATGCATCGGATGATGCATCAGACCAACTCGGTTGAGAATCATGCAGCAAGAAGTTATGCTTATCAACGTACCGAGTATTTGACCCCTGCCGTCCGACATGGCCTGTATGACTGCGGGCCCGATGCCAGCTTCGCTTCGCAGGTGCACTTGGCCCATGCGGGCTGGGCCGTTTACGCATAAATCGGCCTTATATATACATGATGCGTGCCAGGTTTGGGCGGGCTGTCACTCCAGACGAGCTGTCCAGCTTGACCATCTGGCTTCTTAAAAACGGGCCTGCATTCAAAATATTGTGTTGCACCCATATTGAGCATGTTGCGGTTTCGGGTACGAATTGGCATGCTTTTATGCTGCCGTTGGATGACAACCTTGGCTACAGAAACGTCGCCTCCCACACCAATTTCTTAAACCACGACATGAGCGCTTAGACACATGCAGACGGGCCAGACTATGAACCTGCCGATAGAGAAACTCGGGTGCGGCTGAATACTACATGAACTAATTCTTCAAAAGGAAGTTCAAAGCCCAACCAACTTCAAAGCAAGTTTCGAAGTAATCAACAACCAACCAGAAGCTGTATCGGCCTCCATTCCCGAATCCGAGATTCAATCTGGGTCTCGTTCCACTGTTCCGTCAATCCAGAGCGACCGACGACCCATTCCGCGACAGAACAAGAGCACCAGCACTCTGAGTGTCGTTCCAGAATCACCGTTGCCCGCCCATGCATCCCTACTGCTTGGCACTATCTGCAGAAACCCTGTCCGCTAGGCGGTGACATTGCATCTCGTATTGCGGGCCAAGCGCGGAATGCTGCATGGACAGAAGAAACCAACAGCGCTTCTAGCCCGTCTTGCAGCTTATATATCTCGCCCCCAAGCACGACACCACATCGAAGCTTGCCTCTCAAGTACATCATCCCCCTCTTGACAAGATGTTGTTTTCCAGTGCTTTCATCGCCGTCACGGTGGCCGCCGCCTCACTCGCGTGCGTGCTCCCCCCGGGTGCGCTCCCCAATAACATCGCAGAGGGCTTCGCGATCCGGGTCCAGAATGCGTCCTTCCCCGTGATACACAACCGCTTGTTGAACCAGTGGGCGGCGGGCGGCGGCGACCAGCACCTGTATCTGAGCCCGGCCGGTGCGTCTGCAAGAGATTTGACGCTCGTTGACGGCGTCATCACGCAGCCGAGCAACGGCAAGACGATTCGGGCCGTCATCAACGGAGAAGTAAGTCTGACATTCCATGTGGGCAAGTTGGGGTCTAACGCGCTGGTAGTATACCGCCTTTGACAACACGACCAAGATGTTCATGACGGAGCGTGGAGACCCGCGTGCCGTGTATGATGTTGTGCGCGGCTGTAATCCGGACACGGACGAGGTCCAGACGGAACTGGCGTTTAAGGGGCGGGCGGACGTGACGGGCGGACATTTATGCGTGAGGCTTGCGTCCGGCAACAGGTGGGAGTTTCGCTACTCGCCTCCGGGAAATACTGGTACGTCTCGTCTTTATCGTTTGTTGGGATGTCTGTACTGACTGGTTGACAGCGGTTGATAATCCGGACCGGCTATGCATCAAGGTGACGTTGGCGGTGGTCCGTATAGGAGATCCGGTGGTGTAAAAACTGCCGCCGAATGTCATAAGGTCGTCGTGCTAGTTGTGCCTACCGCTTTGAAATCTAGCCAGCAGGATGGCAAGCTGTTGGCTGCAAATCACAAGGTCTTGTAGCTGATTGATTATCCGGGTATATAGGCCTTTTATATGAGCGGTTGGGAACCCCCCCTCTAAATATATACAGATTCACAGATGGCCGTGCCAAGCAACAACACCCCATATACATACTCCTTTCCTCAAACTCGAAATTTCCCCAAACCTAGTTGGTCTTGATTCCACAGCTCCCAGGGTCACTGTCGCAAGTACACTCGGACGCCGCGCCAACCCAGCCAGTAAGGCGGCTACGCAAAAGTCAGCAACAAACCTCACCATACGAGGCAACAAGAAAACCTACTTGGAAATATCACTAGCGTAGCAGTGCGTAGCAATCCCGTCCTGCAGCTGGCCAGTGGACGACACAGACCCCGAGTTATATATCCTCGCGGCGCGATAAAACGCCGCCACGTCCCCTCCGCCCGCTCCATTCATACAATTCGCCAGGCCGTCGCCGTCATCGGTGCCCGCAGTGCCCTCACTAATCATCTTGTAGATGGTATCCGACGGGCACGGGTTGCAAACCTTCCCGCCGCCGTCATTACAGCTCGCTGCCCCGTTATGGTCCTGCATCAGGCCGGGGGTCCGAACGCCATAGTTTGTCGTGGGGACGCGCACGCACCCGCTCGACTCTTGCATCACGATTCACGACGGCCAGGATGAAGCGGTGGCCGTCGTGACGGCTTTCACAACTACACACGCCTTCCTAGCAGGTCGGCCAGCAAAAGCTCTTGCAAGGCGGCAGGCCAAAAAGAAAGCACCGGACACTTCCTCGGCAACTCCTAGCGCTGTTAACAAGACTAGAGCACGAACCCTGCACGTAATCAACTAACGTTGCGACAGCCTGGAAGCAATCCGGACCTGGAGACTCCGCAACCTCTGATTGGCGCATGAAATCGACAACTCAAGGTGGCTTGCAGAAAGGAGTCCCGTTGGCGTCAAAACCCCAGGTCCTCTTGCCGCATTGGGCCATGTTCACCTCCGGGGCCGTCAGCCTCACACCAGCCAAGCATCGAGCTACCAACTGTATTTGGAAGGCGTGAATCAGTCACGTCGCAGTTGAAGCGGGTGAATTGGTCCCTTGTGCCTGAACAGATAGGGTTTAGAAACCCGGCCTGGGCCGACTCCCGCCGTGGTTGTGGACAACGGCCATTCTTTTATTCCCGCAACTGCGTCTTCGCGCCGAGGCCCCGCAGGTAGATGACTCGGAGTGACCCTTCTTCCTAGAATCTGAAACAGGCGTGGAGAGAAGCGTATAATGGGTGAAAATTTGCTGACCTAGGTTGAACCCGGCGGCTATCAGCGGGTTGACAAGCGCAAAAACACTGACATGAGATTCGTAATTGGCTGTGCTGCCAACCTTTCATATTGCGTGTAAAACAATAACTGCCTTCTTTGATAGTATTGCCCGGATCTCAATGTTCAGCTTTATGTGTACACCGCCGCCTTTGCTTCAGCAAGGCGCTCTTCGACACCGAGGCACCTTGTCGCAATTCTCGTCAATGTTGCAAGTGCTGAGTCTTGATTTGCTGCTTGCTTGCGTGTTCAACCAACTTCTTCTCGTTGAAATGGTCCTCGTAGCCGCCTGCAAGAAGGATGAAATCGCTCAAGACGGGAAGCATTTTGAAGAGCGGGCAAGAGGGTGAGGGCAGTAGAATGCTGGAGGAGAAGGAGAGCCCATTCGTCTTTGAAAGTTGATCCGACGTCTCTGTTATGTTATGAAAAGCGCGTGTGGTAGCGATACTTTTTCCAACCTGCACAGCGCATGTACAGCTTTCGATGCTCACTCTCCGTTTGTAGAGGACTCTGGGTCTGGAACAAAAGTTGATGGAAATTTTCTGGGATTGAATCTGCTCGCAAACGGCCTGAAAGTTTTCAGAAGACAAACTTCGGATTGGATCAAGAGATAGGTCCCGACCGGGTTGAGCTTGGTATTCAAGAGTATTGCCGTCCGCCGCGTCTCGTGACCGGCCACACCAACAACGCAGCTTTTGGGATGTCCACCACAGCGTGAGGCCAATTTAGACCGTCTTTCCAACCTGGAATTACGAAATATTTTTGGCTAAAGCAGAGGGAACTGTGGGTTTGGCCGCCTCTTGGGGAAGTACACTCGGGTGCCAGGGGGTCATTCGATTTGCACAGAGGTGATATTGGCTTTGATTGGAATATCGTAGCAGAGAGTGAATTCCTGGACGAATTGTTTGCTTAGTGATGGGACTGTACTCCAGGTGTTGAAAATTGCTATATAAATCTGTCGTTGTTCCGGATCTGTTAGGCTCTGGTCTCCCTTGTTTATGCTCTGGATTGTTCCCCTGGTAGCGTAACGTTAACTCATTATCCTAATCCACCGATGAGAGTGGACTTTTACTTTAAACTTGCACTTTAGTACCTCCGATATGTGTGCAAGTAGAGTATTCTAAAGCGAAACGCCGTATCAAGATACGATGACCGACTAGACGTGGCGTTGGTTAGCGTCCCATGCTTTCACGGCTGCCGGAGAGTTTTCGCCATTTGTGGTTAGATTTACCGTGAGGCCCACTTACAAGTTGCAGTACCATGTTCTTAAGTTGCGAGGAGCAGTTCCCAAGTATATATATGCTGAACAAACGGGGTCACCAACGACCGTGCATAGAATTACATGAGATTTCTCTCCTTACGAAGCCTAGTTATTTCTTTATTACGACAGATGTGTTTGTACTTTGAGCATTTTGCGCCTTTACAGTCTCCTTTTTAGCGCACGCCGCTCACAGGAGCAGCACACTTCGGTGTAGAGATGATGTAGATGTTAGGGTTAGGGTTTTATCGTACAGTTACTAGAGTGGATAAAAGAACAGAAATTTAGATAAGGGACCAGGGTAAGGAAGGAAAGATCAAAGAGAGACAATAAACTATTACTTTCTAATTAATATTAGATATGACTTATTCTTGAATATATAATACGTAAACCCTAACCCTAACCCAAGCCAATACCACAGAGGATGTGGGTGCATATGTGGGCCGCCAAGTTACCGGACAGCTTTCCGTGAAAACACAGCTCCGATTAGTCACGCTTCTTTAGACCTGTTATCGCAACTTCATCCCGTGATAGTCGCTTTCATCGCATCAATGGCGAGAGCAGAGCTGGCGCTGCAGACACTCTTCTATCTTTACCCAGTCCTCCTCACCCTCACCTTGATTGGAGCGCAATGTCTCTTGTTCTTCCGCAATCGGCGTCGAGAGGCGGCGCGCATCGCGAATCCCAGCCCATCCGACCATGAGCCAAAGCGACCGGAGCGCACTCGACGGATATGTGCCTGGCTGATATGGAGCCTCCAGCTTGTGCAGTCTGCCTTGTTGATTGCCAGCACCTCTCTGGCGGCAAAAGAGGCGCTCGCTGACCATGGCGAGGCTCCCGGTACGACTGCGTTTCCCTTCAGCGCATATCTGGTGAGTGCTCCCACGAGATGCACATGCTCCAATGGCCCATTGACATGGACCACAGGCCTCCTACGTCGCCGTTCTGCTTTACTTCCTGGCCGGGTTGCTTCCTGATCCTCAGGGGCCCTGGAACCCAACTGCTGCGCATGGCTCGGCCTGGATCACTGGCGCCCTGATGGAGGTCGTTGTTGCTGCTGTCCTGTCTTCTACACAGACTTCTTTGGCTGTTCCCAAGACGTTTATCGATGCATTGAATGCTCTAGGGGTGTCTAGAGTCGCCATCTTTGTCCTCATGGCGGCAGTTCTCATCTTCAGAGAATATCAGCTGAGACCGTCAGTGCCGAAATCTCTGCCCGAGGAACGCCAGTCCCTGCTGGAGAATGGCAACGGATCGTCCGGCAATTATGCCACGGTCCCAGATTCCAAGCCAGCATCAGACGCGGCCAAAACGCCACAGATGGCGGGTATGAGCTGGCTCACTTATGTGGCCAGTTTCCGAGTCCTGTTTCCGTATCTCTGGTACGACCGCCGTTGAATCAGCATCGTGACATCAAACGCAAGCTAACTTCCACCAGGCCCAAGGACTCCGTACTCTACCAGGCTGTTGTTGTTGTGTGTGTTTTTCTGTTGATATGCCAGCGCATCGTCAACGTCCTGGCTCCATTGCAGTTGGGTAACCTTGTCGACGCCCTCGGCAAAGGCGGCATACCGTACAAGGACATTATCCTTTTCGTCGCTTACCGCTATCTGCAGGGAAACCAAGGAGCCATCGGGGCCCTGCGGTCCGTCCTCTGGATTCCTGTGTCCCAGTCTCTCTTTCGTCGACTATCAACGGCGGCTTTTGAACACGTACTTGGCTTGTCCTTGGAGTTTCACCTGAACAAAAAGGTCGGCGAGGTCACCAGCGCGCTCAGTCGCGGCGCGGCCACCAATACTTTTCTCGAGGTTTTTTGCTTTCAGGTGTTCCCCATGATCTTTGACATCTTTTTCGCAGGCGTCGTCTTTTTTGTCAAATACGACGCCTTTTACACAGTCATTGTCTTCTTCATCATGTGGTCTTACATCTTTCTCACCCTTTACCTAGTCAAATATCGTGCCAGGCAAAGACGAGACATGACCACCAAGACGCGCGAAATGGAAGCCATCAGGACCGATGCCATTATCGCCTACGAGACAGTACAGCATAACTGCGCCATCCCTCGCGAAACTCAACGATTCAAGGATCATGTGCTCGTTTTCCAACGGGCCGAGCGCTTGGTGCAGTGGTCGCTCAACGGTCTCAACATCGTCCAGAGTTCCATATTCACTCTCGGCACCGCGCTTCTGGTCGCTGTGTCGGCATACAAAATCTCCATTGGCGAGCAGACGGTCGGTGGATTTGTCAGCTTGATCAACTATTTCGTCCAGCTTCAGGGCCCTCTCAACTTCTTTGGCACGTACTACACCATGCTTCAAAACAATCTCATTGAGGCCGAGCGGCTCCTTGACCTGGTACGTCATTATCCCAGCCATTGTCTGACAGCCAATTTAATTCTCAGCTTCTGACATGCCACAGTTCAAAGAAACGTCGGGCATTGTGGAAAAGCCAGACGCCGTCGCTCTACCTGCCGCACGAGGAGAAGTTGCCTTTCAGGATGTCAAGTTTGCGTATCCAGTGAAGAAGGGCGAGCCTGTTCTCGATGGGATCAGCTTTACCGTTGCCCCAGGTACCAAGACGGCCCTTGTCGGGGCATCTGGCGGCGGCAAATCAACCTGCTTGAAACTTCTATTCCGTTTTTACGACGTCACCGACGGCGCCATCACCGTTGACGGCCACGATCTGCGGGATCTCAAGACCGACTCTCTCCGCAGAAACATTGGCGTTGTGCCGCAGGATACGGTGCTGTTTAACGCGACAATCATGTACAACTTGCTGTACGCCTCTCCAAATGCCACCGAGGCCGATGTCCACGAAGCATGCAAGGCCGCCAATATTCACGATAGCATCCTCAATTTCCCGGACGGATACGAAACCAAGGTTGGAGAGCGCGGGCTCAAATTGTCCGGCGGAGAACGCCAGCGGGTAAGATCTCCTGCTCCTCCCTTGCACAGCTCATCCTGTTTCTGGCTGGCTGACAAAAACACGTCTCTTAGATTGCCATTGCACGTGCGATTCTCAAAGATGCGCCTATATTGCTCCTAGACGAGGCCACTGCGTCGCTGGACTCCAATACCGAGAGAGAGATCCAGGATGCCCTCGACCGCGTCACGTCTGGGCGAACCACAATCACCATTGCGTAAGCCGCCTATATCACTTTGCTTAGACGGGAGCTAATATTTTCTCTTTACCAGACATCGCCTTTCTACCATTACCAATTCTGACCAGATTGTTGTTCTGGACAAGGGCAAGGTCGTCGAGCGCGGCACTCATGAGGAGTTGTTAGCGCTCCGAGGAAAGTACCACGTCATGTGGGAGAAGCAGACGACGATTGAGACGAGAGAGAAGGAGAAGATGGAGAAGCAGGGCGAGGCGTCTGAAGCGGGGTCCCACGAATGAAGCTAGGTCTTCTGGACGTGACACAAGCGTATGGAACCTGGTACGCAGGCCGCGCCGGGCGACGATGTGTAAGAATCGTGTAGTATTGGCTGCGATGAATGAAAGCATCGTGTGTCTAATTGCGCCTCGAATCCAACAAATACTTTGTTGTGTAGGCGGAAGCGGCGATAATGGGTCCAGAGAAATAGACAGCCCACCCCCAGGAAGATCGATGTACTAATACAAATGATTCCTCGAGTAGGTCAAACCATTCTGGAACTTCTTTGATAAGGCTCCACATATACTTCTCCAATCTAACCGCACACTTATTATATACCGTTATTGCGTCATTATATTGCCGACAGTTACTAAAAACAAGTTTCAGATCGCCGAAAAAGTCTCTCGGAGAATGGTAAGAATCGTGCATTAGTCTTTCTTCCATTGTCGACAGATCCATCGGCGTCGTAATAACATTATAATAATCAGGGACTTCGTCCTTGTTCACAGGATGCAGAAAGGGCCAAGCCTGTTTATGGTTCTGGACTTGATACAAAACACGTCGAAGCTCGTTGAAATGCGGTCCGTGGCGAGGCTCCCTCGACAAGTCGTCCATATCCGGACACCAACCAGTTGCCCGGATAGCAGGAATAGCAAGGGGATCGATCGGGCTTACGACACCGTTGGCCCATTGCTGCAGCGGTCGATGAACAATGTGGCTTTTGCTCATGGCCCGACTCTTGGCCTGCACCACTTCCTTTTGCTTGAGAAGCATGCGGCCGACTTCTAGGTACCGTATCCGCGGGAGCATCGAGTACAGCATAAGTGTCCCCCCTTCGTAATCCTTGGGCATTTTCGGAAGCTGCTTTTGAAACAAGCACTTTAGACCGGTAAGGACAACGACGCTCTCTCTAGCGCCGTCGTTGTTGACAACTCGAAATTCAATCTCGCCATTTCGTTCTTCCAAGACGGCAGGCTATAAGGTGGTTAGAACGTTTCTTCATGGTCTGAGATGAAACATGCCCTGCCCGGAAAAGGAACCCTCCAGGGTATATAGCTGGAGTTGCAATATCCGAGCCTGCTGACTCATTATGAGCGGTCTTGATGCTTTTGGTATCGGAGACCTTGGACTTGTATGATGCGGTATTTGAAGTAGTTTGGGCTCCGTAAATGACTGCAGTTTCTGTTTGTTGAAGTGAACGTGTTGAGATAGACTTTTGTGCCTCAGGTACCCAAGGCAGCACGGTTCATCAAACGGCTGACAGGTATGTGCACCTACCAGCCGACTGCTGAGGTCGGAGTGAAATCAGCCACGTGACTCCAGCGTTGTAAGATTGCAAAGGCGATGAGTGCGAATTACGCCGCACATTTACTACCTAGGTACCTACCTACGGTTCTCAAAGCCGCCTTTGGCAAGTGCATGAAAGCACCGTCAACCTGCTGCCGGCCCGAGAAAGGGAAAGGTAGGCTCTTGTAACACTTGACTAAATACTACGTACTAGTTGAAGTAAAATAACGTGGAGGGTTATGTACCACCTCGGTTACTAACACGGCTCGTAATCTCTACGCCCTGACCGCCTTGTTGTTGAATCTAACAGCGATTTACACGGCGGAATAATGTGACTTTGGGAGGCTTGTTAGGGCCTCAATTAAGCAGCTTCATTGACAAAGATGATATTACAGACTTGTAAATTGTGCTCAACGCCCTGAAAAATCCGGGAAATTGACTTGACCCTTTTTATACTGTGCTAGAGCACCTGAAGACCCCTGTCGTGACCCTCAATTTGAGACCCAATTTGAGCCCTAGAAAAAGCAATTATCGTGACCAATATTCTTCGGATTTCGCCTTTTTGACTCAACACTTGTTCTTTGATGTATTTTCCAAGTTCATCTTTCTTAGGATTAGCCAAAAGAAATCTGAGTAAGAGCCGTCCAAAGAAACCTGCCTTGTGTCGTGCTAGTTCCCCCGCTTCCTGACTCACCAAACGTAGCCTTTATTTGGATATAGTACAGCCTGTGAAATTGTAATCGCCTCGCTTGCAAGCGTGAGAGCAAGTGAGTGTGTTTTTTTATCTTATATGCTACAAGTATGCGGCCTTTTATACTTTATCCTTTTGAGTTTTCGTCTTCCTAGGGGCCAGGCCATCTATTACCCTAGACAGGGAGGTTGATGATACAGCTACATGTGACTTGCACATAATTAAGATTAGAATTGCCCGCAGCTGCAGGTTAAATGATATCTTTCATACAAATGACACTCGGCAGTAAAGTTGACACATTTTCACCAAGACAATGCAAGTGTGCAATGCAAGCTAATCACGGTCGGTCGGTTCACAGTAGCGTTGCCGGCCCCCGCCATCACGCAGCTCCACCCCCACCTCCGCCTCCGCGTTTCGGTTCCCGCCACGACCAGAGCCTCGGCTCAATCGCACCTCGTGCCGCCAACGTCATTCACGCTTCACCACCATCACAAAATAACAACAAATGCCCCCCCAAACCCACAAAATGCCCTGAATCACCCACCACTGGCCTTTAACCAACCGCACACACAAGGCCCCGTCCACTCTCGCCCTCCCAAAGCCTCGTCAACACCACCCAACATGGCGGAAATAGGCCCTCCGCCCCTGACGGGCATCACCGTCCTCGAATTCGCCGGCCTAGCACCCGGCCCCTTCGCAGGCATGCTCCTCGCCGACGCAGGCGCCTCCGTCATCCGCATCGACCGCGCCTCCGACACCCGCTCCCTCCCCACCGCCGACGCGCTCACCCGCCACAAGGCCTCCATCTCCGTAGACCTCAAGTCCCCCCCCGGCACATCCTTCATCAAGGAACTCGTCTCACGCGGCGCCGACGTCCTCATCGACCCCTTCCGCCCCGGCGTCCTCGAGAAACTCGGCCTCGGGCCCTCGGTCCTCCTCGCCCTCAACCCGCGCCTCGTGTACGCCCGCCTAACCGGGTTCCGCCGCGACGGCCGCTACGCCGCCATGGCCGGCCACGACATCAACTACCTCGCCGTCTCAGGCGCCCTCAGCCTCCTCGGCCGCGCCGCCGACACGCCCCACCCGCCGACCAACATCCTCGCCGACTTTGCCGGCGGCGGCGCCAACCTCTTCCAGGGCATCCTGCTGGCGCTGCTCGCGCGCCAGACCACCGGCCGCGGGCAGGTCGTCGAGGCCAACATGGTCGACGGCTCCGCGTACCTCGCCACCTTTCCGCGGCTGGGGCTCAAGTCGGGCGTCGGCGCCCGCGGCCGCGGCAGGAACCTCCTCGACGGCGGGTGCCCCTACTACGAGACGTACGAGACCAAGGACGGCAAGTACTACTCGGTCGGCGCCCTGGAGCCCCAGTTCTTCCGCCTGCTCGTCGAGGGCATGGGCCTGGCCGGCCGGGGCCTGGAGGAGAAGCGCTTCGACTTTGACGAGTGGCCGGCCATGCGGGCCCTCTTCGAGAGCACCTTTAGGCAAAAGACGCGCGCCGAGTGGGAGGCCATCTTTGACGGGACGGACGCCTGTGCCGCCCCCGTGCTGGAGTACCAGGAGCTGGAAAGCGATGCTGCCAGGGAGGGGGACCAGCGCCCGTCCGTGACGCTGCGCGGCACGCCGTGCTTGGCCATCAAGCAGCGGCCAGCGGGACACTCTGACCCCGTCACGCACGGCCAAGGCGCTGGTGTTCCTGGGACGGGTATGAGGGCGAGCCGCTGGCGCCGGGGGATGGTGGTGAACAGGCGTTGGAGAAGTGGCTTGGGTGGCAGAAGGGGCGAGAATATGACGTGCACAAGGGTGCGTATATCCTGACCAAAGGGGGGTCGAAGCTGTAAGATTTCAGAGAATAGAGCAACAGATACAACCAAACGTACAATGCATATCAATACACTTGCTTCGCGACATCATCCACCGGCGTGACGCTTGCGCTATCCTGTTCAAGACATCAGCCCCCTCCCAGGTAGAACACATTGATTTGCTATTAATAAAGGGGTTAAAACGCTTCGTCTAGTCCATACATCCCTTACCCACAAACGCGACACAAGGCGCCACGCACAACATACATAGGCCGGTCCCCAAAATAAGATCCGCCTTCTGTATCCCATCTGCAATGACCAAATCAGACCAAAAAACGTGTAACATCAATCAATCATTCTCAGTGACAAAAGGCGGCGGGGACGATGCTCCGCCTCGAGCTCTCCAATGGGAATCCGCGAGTCACACTATCTGATCTACTCTAAGCCTTGGTACACCACCCATGGTATCGAAAAAGAAATAGTGAGCGTTTGAATCGAGGGGTTGTCCTTGACGTCGAGAAATAGTAACGCTTTCATGCCTGTTCATCACGTTTTCCATCGGCGCCAAGCAAAGTGCAATAACACAAGTATCTGGTCTGCCTGGGGTTGGTAGGCTTTATTGGACCTGACTGACAATTTCGCTAGCCTTGCCCAGAGATTCAACCATCTGCTGGCATTCCTTCCGTCTGCGGATTGTGAAGTCGCTTTCCTTGAGCAAGTCATCGAGCGTATCGGTTCGGTACATGTTCTCGAGCAGTTCGCGCTGCATTTCATCCTTGGTAAACCTGTACATTGCGAGTTAGTACCTACAACAAGGATGAAAAAAGTCCTGGTGTACATACTGCACGAGATTAAGCATAATAGCCTTGGGGACCATGTCAATCATGGTGCGCTTGACAATGTTATAATACGAGGAAATGAGCAGCTCTGTCGAACGGGATCAGTTTCTGTTCGGCGCAAGTGATGCCAAAAGGACTTACTGATGACTTCCACTTCAATATTCTCTCGTTCAGAAAGGTTGCCAGAGGCTTTCAATGTGGGTGGAGGGGCTTCCATAGCTGCCGCCTTCTTCTTGTTTTTGGCAGCAAAGAAACTTCCAAAGAAACCGGCATTGCCAGTGCCATCCACCTCGGGGACTGGGGGACTACTGGCCCGAGCAGGTGTGCTAGCCTGTGGAAGAGGCTTGCCACTCCTGGGGTCAACCTGGACAGGCTTGGCGGGGTTGTATCGTTCGTTGACAATCGCCATGGCCTAAAGTGGGGGAGTTAGAGAGGAGCTTCCACATAAAGACGGGCTCGCACACTTACGCGGTGGCCGTTCAAGAAATCAGGGTGACCAGTATTGATGTAGCACGACTCCATGGAGACAAGATCGCGCACCAGCTTGTTGGTGGGCTCCATAGCCTTCTTGAAAAAGGCGATGACAACACCATGCATCTTCTCCTTGAGCTGAGGATATCGCCGGTACAACTGCTTGCCCAGAAGCTGCGACAAGATTCGGACCAGTTCGTCATAGGCGAGGGAGACACACTTTAA
This sequence comes from Metarhizium sp. BCC 4849, assembly GCA_037953715.1. NCBI lineage: Eukaryota > Fungi > Ascomycota > Sordariomycetes > Hypocreales > Clavicipitaceae > Metarhizium > Metarhizium sp. BCC 4849. Next base: position 783,029 of record JBALJW010000011.1, on the reverse strand, counting down.
GCTAGGATCCTCGAGGCGCTTGATTTGTTGCTTGACAATGAGTTCAAACGCGGTGGTACCGACAAACAGGGCCGGAGATGAACCAGACGAGTTGTAGAGAATAGTTCGGATATCAACGTCCTTGACAACGTCGAATGGATCCACAGCCTTGACACCGTTCGCGTACAGCTCGTGGAAGACGAAACTGATACGAGCACCACCCGACAACTCTGTGCTGGAAAGCTCGGTGTTATTGCCGTCTAAAACTGTCCGCCACTCGTTTGTAAATTCGGTAATAATGTTCAGGACGACGTTGGCACTATTTCCAAGCATAGATGGCCCTAGACTCTCTAGCTCGTTGGTGTACTTTTGTAGAGAGCTAGAAATTCTTGCTTTAATATCGGGCAGGGTTTGTTTGATGTGCATCATGAGAATCATATTCAGCTTGCGTGCCAGGTAGGGAGTTCCGCAGTACGAGCTCTTGTTGCGGTAAGCCTTGTGGTTGTCGAAAAATGCCTTTTCGGCGTCAAGGGCAACGTTGATGGCCTTCTTATTATCGATGTCTCGTTGGCCTCGGTTAACCACGGGGACGTAACCCAGACGCAATGGGATGACACGATTCGAGAGAATATCGATAACATCGGTTCCGTCATCCATCAAATCGACCTTTGTCAAGACGCCAATGGTACGCTGACCCTCGGGATCAACTTCACGGGCGAGCTTGAGGCCGTCTGAATTAGCCAGATCAATGTTGGCTGCCGTAACAGCCAAAATGATAGCATTCGACTTTCCAATATATTTCAAAACCATCTCTCGAATCTGTCGCTCGATATCGCGGGGTTGGTCTCCGACGGGCACCTTGGTCAGACCCGGTAAATCGACCAGTGTTAGGGTGAGAACATTGGGAGAGTAAATACGCAAGTTGATGGGGGCAGCCGAGATGCCAGCGTTCTTGCCAACCTTTGCCTCCGTCTCACGAGCAATCTCCTCTCTGATCTTGCCAAAGTCGTAATACTTCTGGCCAGGGATGTGCAGAAACTCTCCCCACTCGTCGGCGTTGGCAGCCTTGTCGTTAGCTGTAGAAATCTCCTCGGGCTTGACACCGTTTGTCTGGGCTGGGCGGTTGATGAGCTGCAATACTAATGGACGCCGCGTAACAATGCCGGAACCTCGAGGCAGGCTGTGATAGAGGCGGTTAGTTAGCTTTTCGTTGATATCGATCTATGCCGCAAAAGGGGCAACGTACAAATCTCTGCCCACGATGTTCTCCAACACCGAACTCTTGCCGCTAGACTGGCTGCCCACTACGACAATCTGAGGCAAATCGATGGGATTGTTGACGCCGACAGTGGCGAAGACATCCTGGAGTTTATTGACGAGTCTGAGCCCAAAGGTTAGCAACTATATCGTATCCCCTGACACAAGGCCCAACGGCGGTGGGGGCTCACTGAATGAGGGCAGGATCCGAGATACCACCCGGGGTCGCGAGATTGCCACTCATGATCGCTTCGTTTAGATCGTCTCGCTATAGCTTGCTATTGTCGGTGATAGGCTCGTAGGGGTTACAATGTGGTGTTGTTGGACGGCAGGGGAAACAAAAGTCGCTGTTGAAGTGGCGGTCCGACGATGCGGTGGAGGGGAAACGTCACCACGATGACTTGTGACCAGTTGCTCGGAAACCCGTTCGAGGAAGAAGGCCAGAAGCAATACGATGCCGTTGGACGTTTTCGGGTCGCAACACGGTGTACTCGATCAACAGAACGGATGGCGCACGAGGTTGGAGATGGGCTGTGTGCCGGAAAATGCAAGGTGTTTGTGAAGCTGGATAAGGAGGACTGGCTGGGCGACATGTGCTTCTCCAGTCCGGTCAAGTCCATCAGCCTGACAAGGGCAGGCACTAAAAAAGTGTTGCGTCGCTGCCCTGGCAGGGGTCGACGGTGCCACGGGTTCGGCCAGTAGACTGACCAGTTGACCAGTTGGCCCGTGCTCTACATATGTATTGTCTACTTGCCTCCCTGCCTTGTACGCCACCAACTGCATACACGCGTAAAGGTAGCTGAAACTTCCCAACACCCAACCCAACGGGGCTCGGCCAAGCCACATGTGGCGGGGCAACGGAATCGCCGCGTTCACAGGCGAAGTGCGCCACGTGACTTGGGCTTGACCGAGGACGGCGTTTGTGTCTGAAAAGTTTGAAAGGACAGCCCGAATAATGGCAGCCTAAAAACAACGACCGGAGAAACGTCACCAGATGATGTGGCCGCCAAAATCGATTTCCCTAAACATATGATACGGATTTCCGGCCTCCGAAATTAGGCAGCTGCGTTAGATGTGTTGCCTAGTGGCTTGGATCTCAATTTCGTTGGGCGGAATTGCTCCAGAGGTCGGGCACGAAAACGACATGGTTATGACCTTGTGAGGGGACTTCTCTTCTCACAAAGAAGTGATTCAGAGTCGCTGCCTGCCAGAAAATTCGGCCGCCAAGGCCGCACTGAAGTCTCAGCAGCATCCTTATGTAACGTCACCCTCATCTGACTGACGCTGTGAGAGACTACAGGCATTCACCGCCTTGGGAAGCGATAGCCCAAAGCCAAAGTCTATCAGCCCCGTGATGCGGTTAATCTCGGGATCGAGTAGTATATTTCACACACCGGAGTCCATGAGCTAGGATAGTCCTCAACATGTACCGGGAAACCAGCAAATTACAAAGTCAGCAAACCAGAATCCACGTGAACCAACTTCTGGATAGGGGTAAAAGGCACCCGCCTCCTAGATGTTTGAAGCCTTGCACTCACAAAATTACCCGACTCCACGCAGAGTGGATTATTTCGCCATCCTTGAATGACATCTCTCTGATCTGACGCGCTGGCGGAAGAGAATATCGAGATATTCGGCCGCCGACATGTCGGCAACAGGTATGATTGGAGCCCTGGTATTAGACCCGATGCTGGTGATGGTATCTTGAGAGAAAAGTACTGGGAATAGCGCAAACCAGAAAGCCTCCATGACTTTGATGTGGATCATTAATCCTTGAAGGCCCACGATTGCCTCATTTCGGAGCATATGATGCCGCCGCCGTTCACAAATCACAATCTCCTGCTGGAACCTTCAGGCGAGACCTTCAGACTAGTCTCACTGAGGCGTAGTTGTACCTCTTGTAAACATGATTGAGGGCCCCATGATGGATGCATCAGTTGACTGTAATCGCCAGTTCTATCTATATTTCCCCGAGGGTATGAATAGTATGCAGATGAAGCTGAGGGGCCAAGAGCTGAGGAAACGGCAACGTCTTACTCAGAATCCCCAAAGGATAGACCACGGTTCCATTTAGTTCTACATCATTATAATCGTGACATAAAAATGTGTTCCGAAACGAGCTCCAGTGCTAAGAAACCGTAGGGATTATGCTAATTCCTCGGCTTGCAGACTCTCAGCCAAGGGCGGATTCATAATGGATGTGCCGTCAACGCCAGTGTCGAGGACCGCAGCGGCGTTCTGTAAGTTAATTTACTCAATAGATGGTATAGAGCGAGGGGTATGCTTGTAGTTGGATATAAATTGGACGGTATGTGAGTTTTGCGCAGCTCGGCGAGGTAGGGACAGTTCACTTGTGTTACATTTCGAGGTTGCCCACCTTTCCTCCGCTGAATGCGTTCATCTGATTAGTTTACATTTAACACCACGGACTTACAGCCAGAAGGAGGATCTGGGATAGCTTTGCAAGCTCCGGAAAAGCGTCACAGATCGTTTTGCTCTAGCCTACGACTACGCTGTACACAATTTCGGCGTACTACTCCGCAGTTTTGCCCAGCCCATGCACCAGTGCAATTGGCCAGTCCTGCTATTGATCAGGATCAAGAAAAGAGCCATGGATCTTGAGCCAGTTCGCCGGCTGTTGCCCTTTCCTCGGGGAGCCAACATAGCATCCGTTTCAAGAATTTCAGGAAGCGCTCCAAGTCCTCAGAAACAATACAGTCTGGCACTTCTTTTCCCAACTGCCGATGAAACGGAATCAATGACTCATACATGAACTTGCCTGCAGACTCGTCAGTGGCCATCCAAGTCACCATGTACCGGGCTCACTTACCATAGTCATCGAAAAAAGCGCCGCCGAAATAATCCTCCGCGTTGTTACACATATCCCCTTTGGCGTTCGGGATGCGTGGCTCCCAGCACTAGTGCCTCATGTCTCTTTGTCGTTGTATCAACCGACGAGGTACGGGACCAATAAGTGCAATCATCTCGGCGAGATGGTGCGCGGCACTGTATTCGTTCCGGTCCGGGACGTTCTCGGGCCTCCCGAGAAATAGCTCCCGTCCACCAAGTAGGTCCCATAACTGCTGTGAATTAACACGTACGCTCAATACTTGGAAATTACTAGACTTACAATAACGCCGAAATTCCAAATATCGGCACTATAGGACCAACTTGTTCCGAGTAGCACTTCAGGCGCGTGACAATGGTTGGGCTGTATTGGATGGAGGAGCGGCTCTCCGCCATTGCCCCGTTGTGCTAGTCCAAAATCTGCAATCTTGGGAACTACATTTTGGAGATGTTCCTCTTGGAGATCGCCAAAGTCGTTGTGGCAGAGATAAATAGCGTCCTCGCCAATGACCTTGCGAGGCATCGGATTTGCTGACTGACTTTCAACGAACCGCTCGAGGACCGAGTTATGTTCAAATGCCATGAGAATATTGTCCAACTTGAGATCTAGATGGTGATGATCAGCAGCCCGTCCTTGCAAAAAGCATTTCTAGAAAGCTGAGCTACCAGTATGAATAACGTGACGATCGGTATGCAAGTAGTCGAGAGCATAGAACATGCCCCGAATATAAAGTTTGAACAGGGGGAGTGTTGAAGACGTTATCTTCCCAGCAGAAAGCCGACGCTTGAACAGCCACAATGGCTCTCGTATCGGCTCGAATACCAAGCAAACGTGTTGCCCGTTAGGAGACGGAGTGGTGAAATGATCTACAGCCGTGATGAGCAAGTGGTGACCCCTATGCCGTTTGTCGCCGGACGCGAGGTGAGCAGACATTGCCAATTCTTTTGCAGCCTCACCGTCGCAATAGTTATTCGTAGTTAATTTGATGGCGAAATATTTCTTTTGCCAAAACCAGGTTCTTTTGGAATCTGGGTTAGTTATTGAGCAGGTCCAGGCGTTTGACAGCCTACCACTAACCGGTCCTTTTGAGCAAGCCAAACTGTCGAGGACGATCCCCAACCTTCGCCTTGAGCACATATGTCAACTATCTCCTATCTTGTCTCCGGGGTTCGGATGGAGAAAATTCCGGCGTTGATAGCCTGGGATTTGCTCTTCGTCGATGAGTTTATCTAAAGGCAGAGCCTTGGGAAGTGCCAATTTCCCGGTACATGGTTGGTACCGCAGCGCACAGTTCCTGGAGGCGACCAACCGCATTTGAAACAAAATTAGAGTCTCTACAGATGTGCGCGGGCGATAAAAAAGAGGCTCTGAAGATTTGAAGATACGTGTGTTTGGCTTTCGAACCAAGAAACCGCAAAGCCAGATAATTTACACGTGACTCCCTGTGGCTGGTTCCTCTGTGGCTCATCAATTTTCCTTCAATGTCAATTCAATCAAATTATCGGAAACTTATCAACGGTCCTTATTAAGTTACCGTTAGGTTAAATGCAGGTACCTCCCGTAGGACAGGGGCAATCCCTGTTTCGCCTTAATCAACGCCACGAATTAAATTCATAACAGTTAATACCTGGGCGCAACATCAATATCGCTTTATTTTCTTTCATGCAGGCCCTGTATACTCCTGCACGCCCGTTAAGGCTGTCCTTTTTAGTTTAATGTTGTGGGTATAGTAACAAGCGCTGATCGGTGGGAAATACAATACAAGGAAAATGCTAGTCAAGATGTCTATAATAATAGAACAAGTGATAGCCCTATTATAGATGTAAGGGACAGGAGTAGACGTAAAATAATAATAGGCTAATATATTATATATTAAGGCTAAAAGCCTACCAGGATAGATTATACCAACTTAGAAATAAAACGGTGAATGAGGCGGAGAGCAATAGATGCATGTAATTATTAATATTATATTAGCTGTTCTTTAGCAGCTTGCCCTCAGCTTAGCTTCAGTTCAACCATGCCCAAGCTTGCCCCGGGCTTTACTTTGCCACGGCTGAGGTAGTGTGACAAGGGCAGGGTAACTGGACTCAGAACGTAGTGTTCTATTTAAACTATAATAATCAACTTTAGGTTATTAAAGGTCCTTAGTTTTCCACGATGCTTTAAGGGACAAAAAACCCTATAAATACAAGAAGTCGGTGAGGGCTTCTGCCTGAGGAGCCCTCGCTAACCGACTTCGGGCCTCGTGGCCCTTTGCCTTTGTTGTTGTGTCACCTTTGTTGGCCCAGCGCCATTTGTTGTGAGCCAACAGTGTAACAGGCAACCCGGACGTAGGAAAAATTGGGTCACAGTTCCGCTCGACTGACCTCCGCTTTACCAAATAGTATATGAAGTATTCAGAATAAGAGAAGCTTGCTGATAATATGGGTCAAGAACCCTCTCAACAAGATCATCCTTCATCCAAGGACTATCCCAAGCAGGCCTCCAAAGTGCTTTTGCAAACTCCCAATACTCGGGAAAATAACCAGAGAACTCCCAGTCCAAAATAGCCACAACTTGAGATCCGCGGACAAGAATATTACGAGGCGCAAAGTCATTATGCGTCATGACGAACTCATGGCCCTGCATCATGTGAAGTAGAGTTTTGCAGAGGAATCGTATAAAGGTATCGTCCTCCCGCCCCTTCGTCCATGCCCGCACTAAACCCTGGTTGAAACTTTCTTCCGTAGAGTATGGTCCATAGCCCCCAATATCATCATCGAAGTATTGGTCATCGCACGGCGATCCATCAGTACAGCTGATAGTAGGGCTTTTGAAGCGTCTTAATTCGTTGAAGTAACCTCGAAGCTGCTAGACGACTGTCTCTTTATCTGCATCATCGTAGCTTGGCCATGCCTCTTGGAGCGTTTGACCCTCAACTCTTTCCATAACAATACATACATGGCCGGTTTCATCATGCGTATATGCGTCATAGACCTCTGGGATGGGGATATTCGTATTCTCACGGATGAACCTCATGGTGTTGGCTTCAGCCAGGCGAGTGTTCTCTCCTGTTTTGACGACAGTCTTACCATCTATTAAGAAATGAACAGCACAGAATGGCCCAACCCGAGCAGCTGCCGCTAGATCGTCCTTGGTAATTTTCCGCGTCATTGTGACGGTGCACAGGTCGTAGTATGAGGGGAATAGGTGTATTTGGAGCAGAAGCGTCTAACGACTTGGGGCAAAAGATGTTGGTTAACTGCTTGTTGGTCAGCATTTTGTACCTCTCGTCGTTACACTGCTTACATAAGACATTGAAGGGATAATCATTTTGCCGTGTTTTTTTTTGATCTTGCGTACGTGCAGTCATAATAGTATGTAGTGAAGGTTACTAAAACACTCATGTTGTGGGTGGCAATGGCTTGTGAAGCCACACATACACTTCCCCATCTCGATCAATCTGTGCTGGAAGCCCAGTTTAATATTATGTGTTATTTGGCAAATCTGCCAAAAGTTGAGGCCCCACAGAGTTGCATGGTTTAATTTGGTAGATAACAGTATTTTCCTTTCAACAATATGTATGGGCACGTGCATGGCAAGAAAGACATCAATGCGTGTTCCTCGCCAAAACCGGTAATCGCACCTCAGCCTCCCCGACGGCACTAAACGCATTCCATTACCAATTGCAGTATTTTGATCTTTTCAGACCCTGCTCTTGCCGTAAGCCATACGCTCCGGACATCCAAACACAACAGGTTGGCGGCAAACCTAACCTGGAACAAATCCAGCTTCAGATCCAGGGCTACAATTCACACGGCCCAAAGGGCGGTTTGTTCCGATTAACTAGCTATTCCGCTTTCTGCGTCGTATTACCTTGAGGAGGACGTGGCGGCCCAGGTGATAGAGGACACGGGGTTCAAGAGGTCAAGATAGCTATTTGAGGATAGGAGTTTGTGGAAAGGGCAGCGAGGCCTGGGAGTTCAGTCAATAACTTGAGAAGGATAACGATGTTGGGGTTAACTGGATTGATGCAGATAGGGGAAATTTGAGAGGGTTCAAGCGTCTCCAGTCAACAACTACCGCGGAAGATTCTTCACATCCTTCATCAATATGTCGTAATAGTCATGGAACATGGCACATGGCACTCGCGAATACCGCTGTTTGTGGGCCAGCGACACTCTCCGACTTAAGTCCAGCTGTGTTAAAACTGGTTTAAATGATTGACTAAAGAGAAAAAGAAAAAGAAAGTCTAACCAAATCAACTGCTTAATAAGAAGGCGAGCGATTCCCTTCCAATGCTTTGAAGGTAGTCTGTAGACGTAGTCGAAGCTGCGGGTCCATGAATCAGCAAGTATTGGCATATGCGAGGCTGCATAAAAGGAGAAATCCCGAAACTCACTTTGGCCATATCAGATGTGAAGTTGAAAAGGGACGCACCCACAACGACATGTCTCCTTTGAGGAAATGCCCTTCGCGGCTATGGATCTACTCTACTCTATCAGTACTGACACAGCTCAAGCATGCACTCTAAAGCAGCTGGGTTGCGCCGCATCGTAGACTAGTCATAACTTATTTTTCCACTGTGCTCTAACCGGGGGTGGTATGTTTGCTTATTCGGACGGCTTGCAGGCCATCTTAATCATGTATTTTTACACATGCATAGTTACCCAGACAAACTTCCGTCCGCCGTCGGCAACCTGAGTGGATGAATGGCTCATGCCAACAATAGCAATCGGCTCAGGCTTGCTCGACGCATGAGTCATGTTGCACGACAGATAAAAGCTCCTTGAAGATCCCATAAAAGAAGAGGGGAGGGCACGGGACGCACAAACGCGGGAGCTAAGCGAATGAAAGGATGATATTGAGTGTTGAAGGTTACAAGAGAAACCAAATTGATATGATAGATCTACTTGGACACTTGAGCTTGAACTATCCAATATAATGGTCTTCGACACAAAGAGACTGCGAGTTGGCGTAGCTATTGGAAAAAGAGCAACAATTCACACAGCGAAATTAGAAGGTATTGAATGTATTGAATTGATGATGCTTGATGATAATGAAAGCCCTGCAAATTGACCCCTATTATACCTAGTCAGAGCCCCTGAAAACCCCTGCTACGGCGCCCTTCAGCTCGAGCCCTGGAGAAAGCAACTATCATGACGAACAGGGCCTGAACGTACCCTATTCCCTCTAACAGCTGCCAACCAAGAAGGTTGGCTCTGCTTGCGAGACTCTACCACATCTGATGTCCGTCCCATATATATAATACACCATTAGTTGAAACGAGAGCAAAACTCGGATATGGTCTTCCGCAGTGTGTCATGCACACGGCTCAATGCTAACCACGCATGCATGTGTCAACGGCATTATCATGAATCTTGCTCAATTCAATATCCAAGGTCTTGGTAACAGTAATATAAGGGGGCATAGTTGCTGCCTAATAAGAGTCCTTTCTTTTTGTGACAATACCCTTGATGCTGACAACACATGCATGAGTATCACAGTGTGGACAGAGCGCGGCCCAATAGATGTCAGGGAAATTCTCCAGCCCGTTACACCCAGCAAATCGTCGGGACCCAATTCCGATTTCCATTGGATAGAAGCGTCAAGAGCTATTGCCGTTTTTCAAGGCCACATGCATTACTACAACGTCATAGAAATAGTGGCTACGAGTCACATCACAAAACGGAACAACTCTTGGGGTGGGAACCCGTTTATTTCTGCCCCTTGCTAGTTTCAAATATCCTATAACATGAATCGGTGCACCAGTTCATATTCAAGGATTTGGCTTTATATGACACAAAAGAATGGAAGCCTTCTCAACTAGAAGAGCCATGACAATGCCAGCAACCCCCGTACCAGCCACACTACACTGATAGGGCTTCCGGCGACAGCTCGGACCAGACGCGTTCAAATCGCACCAAGCTGACTTAGAGGCTAACGCAATTGAGAAGGCTCACGTTGATCAGGCCCCCCTGGACACAATGGTTAGATTCTGTTTTTTTTTAAGATATTCCGGGAGATAGTAGACTCACGTTGGCATCGGTTTTGCAGCAGTAAGCACTCTGACCAACATTGCAATTACTTCCTAAAACCGCGATATTGCAGAGGAGTTGGCCGATGATAGGGATCGCCGAGTTGCAGCATGTCACCTTTCCATTATTGTTGCCGTTGATGCCGCAGGTTGTAGCAGTCGGATTGGTACGGGCCACAACCTCAGCAGGGGCAGCAGTAGCAACAGCGGCCAAGGTGAGAACGGCGGCGACAAACTTCATATTGAAGGTATGCTAAGAAAGCCTGGAAGTGATAAAAAAATTGTAGTGTGGTGTTGTAAGAGGAGGTTGTTGATTGAGATGCAGGAGTTTGAAGACTTGAAGTTGACTCAAGTCGACGACGGGGAGTTTATATAGTTTTCCGAGGCCCAATGTCAAGTCTAGTCTTTCAAAAAAAGAAAAAAAAGCAAGATTCCAAACGGTCAAAACTTGATGTCGGCGTCAGTCACTACAGGAAGGCGTCAATAGTTTTGTTCCCCCACAAGCCTTTGTTGTCACAACTGCCGGTAGATGCCGTTGATCATACGAGCCGTCCTCAATCTCAGCTGCAGACATGGCGTGAAGTTTTCTCCCGACGATGCGTTCTAGGACGGAACGCGTACGCGGTGCGGCCTGCTGTGCCAATATTGAACGCCACCCAATGCATCTGGGGGGGTTGGCTGGAACAACTATCTGCAGGTACGTCAGCTCACCGGTGAAAGTTGACAGAAGCCTTGCCAAGTTGACAAGCTTTTGTTATTATGCCGTAAGTGCAGGTGACATGTAGTGTGATGGCACGTACATGAGTAAATGCGCAGAGTGCTAGGTGCAGTCGCAATCTTAGATGTACCTGACATTGCCAGCCTTGGTATATTGGTCCTCAACGGCCCCCAACCCAGCGTGGCGACAATGCAACGCCGACTTCCGCCATCGTTGACGTCAATATATTGACAGCGTGAGATCTCTACGCGCGACGGGCCGTGCCCCAGGGCCGCTCAGCCGCCGTGGCTGGCTGAAATCCAATATTGCAGCCGTGACAAGGCCTCGCCCGTACACGTTACGTTGTGGCAAACATTGAATATGACATGGAGTTGCTGCCCGGAAACAATTCCCCGTACCGTGCGTGCATAAGGCTCCAGACTTTGTCTGCAGCAATACCAGTTGGGCAACGACAACCCACTTCCCGACAAGGCAGCGGCACGAATCATCGATCCGATCAAGGTGGTACAAGAACAAATGCAGTCTGGTTATTTTTGGCACCCTTGGTGCCGTCCATTGTCGGCCGGCACACAACGGTTCCACGAGTACGTGTATTTTGTGATGGCTCGTGCTCCGTGGTAAGCACTAGAGCTTCACTTTTATTCTAATCATCCCGACTTGCCAGGGACCTGGGATGGGAGCTGAGCATGCCCTTTCTACCGTTACAACGCCCGAATTTGCCCTGCGAAGATGCCGTGTGCTCAGACGGCCTCGGTGTTCTTGCTGCAGCCACCGGGCACCTCGTCTCCCGTTTGTTGGACTAGGGATTGTCCTTGCTCCGTACCATGCGGAAGAATTCTGGTTTCGCTAGTCTTAGTCTGTACAACAGACACGGAGAAGATCGCCGGAGCTACCATCGACGATAGTTGACCGTGGTTGGAAATTCGTGTTGACGTTTGAGTGGTCCCCGAATTGATTGTGATCGTCTTCCTGCTGACCATCCTAGAGTCGCCACGATATCCATTGCTTGCCGATGATGACGGCGCCGGAGTTCTACTGGGCATCGGATCCTTACGCTGTTGCACGGATCTGGGCATCGGACCTTGACAGATGTCCGTAATCCTACCGAGACACTAGATTGCGCGGCGCGGACCCTTTCGACCGCGGCCTTTCTGTCCACGATCCCTTGAAGCAAGATGGTATTCGCTCCATCATCACCATATACATTGGATCGATACTCGGTAGCATTGGTTTGCTCAAAGTGATGATTATGTCACTCACAAGTCTTTGTTGGCCTGGCCCTTTGTCGCAATGGACGTCCAACTTACTGCTGTGGACAGCTCATACTTCAAGTCTACAAACTGTCATCTCCACGCTTACCACTGTCATCTATGTCTTTTGCCAAATTCCGTCGATTTAGTTCCAGACACGTTGGCACTTTAATCACCCCGGCGGGAATCCTTCCCACGCGACATCGCGGTACTTGCCACGTCATTTCTGCCGCCGCTGAAAGCTGGGTAGTTTTGTCGTTCAAGCCTTTTTTCCCCTCAACAAGATCAACCATGAGGGGAAAAATTTGAGGCTGAGAGCAAAAGAAGTGCTGAATAAGGCGCTGGAGGACTTGTCTACGGCCAGAGCGGGCGTTGTAGACGTCAGGTTGGGAAAAAAGCCAGACAGGTCCTCCCCTCCAAGATGAGCACGGAGGAATCATGATGTTGACGGAAGCTCGGCTCGCTACACGCCAGACTTGAATGGAGTATGTATTAGCATCAATCGACTACTTCTCCCTCCAGTTTCTCGTCAAAGGCCCGAAACGAACACATCATGGGCGTTCAGCCTTCATTACAGCCTCCGCTCGCGGTGGCATTATCCCGTCACCTTCTCACCTCGCACGAACAGATAATACAATCTCTTTGTGGCCACCGAGAAAATTATCACAGAGCGCGGGTTCATTGAATCCTCCCGGGCCCCTTGGCCGATAGTATACAGAGTTGTCGGATTCCGCGGCTCAGAGGCTGCTGGGATGCACTATAATACTGGTTCGTTGACCATTACCTCACGATCTAAAAAGCATTTGAAGTTAACAATCTATCATTTTGAATGAAAAGTCTATGTTAAGGGGAGAATTCCTAGCCGGTGCGATCTCCCCGCGTTCCCCGAGCGATGCCAATGTCGACAAGGTGGTTTAGACACAAGTCAGCTAGTATTGCCCATTTTTGGGCGGATGCAAGATCAACAAATTTACTTGAGGTTGACATCTGGGATTGATGCAAAAGCTGCTTCATTCTTCAACCTTGATGTTTCGGCTGTCGCAAGGGATGTCACACTACCGGGATATCACGAATTGCGGGCGTGATGTATCATCACACGCTTCCCAGAGTCAAAGCGTCTTCAAGATGCAGCACCAAGTGAGGCACCAATCTGATTCACCAGTCCGGGCAAAATGGTACTGAGCTAGAAAGCTTGGGCTTTTTGATCTATTTGCCCCATAAAAACTACAACTTGAGACTTTTCAAGCTTGAGAAAAGTCGACCGGTTGGGCTAGACCTTGCTTTGACCCGCCAATTACTGTTGACCCGTCAAGAATCCGGGGTAGTAGGATTTACCCCAGGGCCCAAGGGTTATCCAATAAGCCGGCACCAATCTCTGGGCTGCCGCGCCTATTTTCGACGTAACGGCGTCGCATCGTGATAATGCAACAGACCCGCTCCGCCGTTGACGCCCTGGATTCACCAATCGCATGTTGGACAAGTCGGAACTCACCTAATCATTCTCCCGAGGGGCTGAGTTAACCTGGAAAAGTATCAAGACACACGCTCCTTTGTTCACAATGTGTTGCGCTGCAATATCTCGCTGGGAAATGCCATATAAGTTCTTTTCTGCTGGACGCTCAATGGGAACTCTGACCTGCCAACATCTTGCTCAGATTCAATCAAGCCATTGCCGTCAAACCCGCTATACTATATCTTATTCTTAAATTTCCAATCGTAAACTGTCATAATCGTTTCGCAACAAAGACTCCAGATGAGCAATCGGAGAAATGAGGATTCAGCGGATGCTGATCAGATAGACGTGCCGGGAACACTCCGTCTACTAACAAGTAACTGGCAATCCTTCCCTTTCACCATGGCGAAGAATTCACCAAGTAACCAAGTTTTCAGCCCACAATGGAGGTGGCGGCTCCGAGGACATGATACTGAACCCAGTGCCATCCAGCGACCCCGACCAGCCGCTGGTTCGTCGTCATTGAATTTCTCCCGCGGTCGTTGAGGTACTCACCACAGACATAGAATTGGCCAACATGGCGTAAATCCCTCAACTACGGGCTTCTCACGTCCATGACGCTGGCCGTATTTACAGCGTACGATCTTCCCATTTCCCCCCGCGGCAGACAAGGCTTACACTTTACGCGGCCTACAGACTTTCGATCCAACCAGTGTTTTGGAATCCCATGACGCAAGACCTCGGCATTACGTATCAAGACCTTGCCAACGCCCAGGCCATTCAGCTCGTTGGCCTAGCTTCCAGCTGCGTCCTCTTTATTCCCCTTACCAAAAAATACGGACGACGGTCGACCTACGTCTTCTCCACGGCTCTCGTCGCGGCCTCATCGTGGTGGACGGCATACATGAAAACCAAGGTGGAACTCTATTTAACCAGCCTGCTGTATGGCCTTGCGGCCTCGACTACCGACACATCAATCGAGATGTCGGTACGTAGGACTTGGGCCATGACGGGCGCAGCATGTACAACTGGCCAAGAGGCTAACCACGAGCTTTATACTTGCAGATAAACGACTTATTCTTCGTCCATCAGAGAGCTACCGCGAATGGTATTTATGCTGTAGCCGTCATGGGCGGCAGTTTCCTTACGCCCATGATTGCCGGTGTCCAAGCCGAGGCGCAAGGCTGGCGAGTCTCGTACATGACGCTCGCGGGCTTCATGACGGCTATTCACGTTATCTTCATCTTCTTCTTCGAAGAGAATAAGTGGATACCAATTATTGAGGGCACACAGGCATCTACTTCCACTACCAATGGTAAAATTGACCTGGAGGCGGCTCCCTCCGCTACTCCTTCGACCTGGCAAAGGTACCGACATGCGATGCGGTTCCTCACTCAAACCGACGAATCGTTGTTAAAGCTCGCGATTGCCCCCGTCTACACTTGTTTCATGCCACACGTCGTGTTTGGCTGGCTGCAGCTAGCGTCCGGCGTCTGCTGGCTTGTTGTTCTTTCATCCGTTCTAACGATAGTATTTGCCGCGCCGCCGTATAACTTTAATCCAGCCCAAGTCGGCTACATGTACACCGGCCCGACGATAGGGACCATTCTGTCCTTCTTTTACGGAGGGCCCTTGACGGATTGGGCTATTGTGCGGCTGTCTCGAAGGAGTGGAGGGGTGTTTGAGGCCGAAATGCGGCTGTATCCTCTTATTCTCCCTGCTATTGTCAGCACAGGCGGTTTAATCATGTTTGGTGCGACGGCAGACAGGGTAAGAACTTGAGATTGTTTTCAGTAGGACCCAGTGGCATTGACACATCTCCTTGCAGGGCATGCATTACATTTATCCAAGTATAGGCGGAGCAATGTTTGCTTTTGGGTTTGGATCGACCACCGACATATCGCTTACCATGGTGTTGGATGCATTTCCGCTGGTGAGTGTCTTGACTGCGTGTAATAAACATATTCCTAATTCCAGCGCAGTTGGTTGGACAAACCTTTGTTGCTGTTACCTTTTTCAGATGCGCTATTAGCATTATCGGGCCTTTTACTATCACGCCATGGTTGGACAGGGTGGGCGTAACCAATGTGTTTATTATGTGCGGGTTTATCAACCTATTTATAAATAGTCTTGGTATACCCTTGGCTATCTGGGGAAAGAAGGCACGTATCTTGCTTGCGCCGAGATATCGAAAACTGTCTGCAGAGCTGGCGGACTGCCATGTCTGACGCAATCAACATCGATTTTAAAGAGAACTAAATTCGCCTTAAGCGGAGTGGTTAATAAAGCCGCTAGTTGGGTTAACTCGCAGCTATGTAAAGCTAGTCGGTGCAAATCTACCCGCTCCAACTCGTTCCATGCTCTATACACACACATATAAAACATATATATACATATATGCGTTTAGTACTGGAACCTCCACCGGGCGTCCCCATCACCCTTCCAGTCCTCTGCTCTCCCAACGTCCACAACCTCGTCAGCAACTTCCGCCCTCTGCAAATTCTGTTTCCTCAACTTCCACGCCAGCACGCTCACCACAGCAACATTTGCAACGAGATACGCCAATGCCACGGCATGACCGACAACAAATCTCGGTCCATCGTTGGATCGGTACAGCTGCGTGCCCAGAACCGCACCTAGATTTCCGATACTAATTTGCATAGCGTTTGCCGTGGCTCGCTTCGTCTGGCCGGAGACATTGATGGCAGGCCAGGAGAGAACCAGCGCGGTAGCAGGATAAATGCCTGCGGCGGCGAAAAAGGTTCCCACGTATGATACGGCCGGCCGAGCCTTGGGATCTGTATTCGACAGAAGGATGATGTAGCCTATGGCAGCGACGATGGCAGAAGCCGCAATGAAGACTGCGCGTCTGGCCAGTCTCTCTGAGTATATGGCTACTGCAAGCGTTGTTACAAAGGCCAGTGCGTAAGGAGGAATCGTCAGTAACTGTGCTGTCGCTGCTGTGTACCCTAGATCCTTGATGATGGTAGGCTGATTCCACAAGTCAGTTATATCACGGGCATGCACGAGAAACGAACACAAATATGATGGAAGGAGGCCCCAACATACCAAAAACAAAGACAACGTATACAACGGCAAGCTCATGGTATGGAAGCCCAGTCCATAGAGCCAACAGTTTGCATCACGAAACGCGTCATAGACTGCACTCCAGGTAAACTTTTCATGGTGGGTGGCATCGCTATCCGCAGCCAAGCGAGCTTGGATAAACTCTTTTTCAGCCTTTGACAAGAACTTGGAGGTCTCGGGATAGTTTTCTATGAACCAGTAGGCAGCAAAGGCGATGACGATGGTGGCCAGCCCCTCCTGTGGTAAATAGTCAGCAGTCTAATGCATGCCCACGACAAAAGGGGCCTTCACTTGCCAGGATAAAGATCCAGCGCCATCCATTCTCCCAAACTATTCCTTTCATCTTGCCTATGCCCTGGATCCCCATGCAGTCAGCACCTGAACGCAGCAAGACTAATGTTGTCAAGGACCATCCATGCGCCCGAGTTCATGAAGCTCGAAAATCCACGGGGAAAAACGTACAAAGGCAAGAATGCCGCCAAAAGCGCCGGCAAGAGACGCAGCGCTAAAGAAGAGCGAGATGCGGTACTGTCTCTCCCGGCGCCGATACCACATGGAAAAGTAAAAGACCACGCCGGGGAACAAGCCGCTCTCCGTGACGCCGAGGAAAAACCGCGCCACAAAGAAGCCAGCCAGATTGTGTACAATGCCCAGCAGCGTAGCCACGATTCCCCAGGCTATCGTGAGTGTTGGGAGCCATAGCCGCGGCGTTGTCCGTTTGAGTATGATGTTGCAGGGGATCTGGGGGCCGTTAGAAAGCGCACGTCTCGGTCCATCGAGCTTTGCTTGCCTCGAAAAGCACATAGCCGATAAAGTACACGGTTAGACCGGTAAGATACTCGTTGCCGGCTTTGGCGTAATAGTCAGCGCTTCTTCATGACGATGCACGTGGATGGCGACACGGACTTGCGTTGATGTCATTGAGCAGACCCTCGATACGGGCATTGCCCACTAAAGTATTGCATTAGTTGGACGATTCTTTCCATGACGATGAAGATGGAGTATTTGTTGGCTTACCATTGCTGCGATCTAGAAAGGAGAGTAGGTATAAAACGCCGACTGCGGGCAAGAGCTTGGCGTCAATCTTGCGAAGAAGCGCCTTTTCTTTAATTTCCTCTATAGCAGGGCCAACACTCGGTTCAGAGGGTACATGCACCTTTTCCGTAGATGAATCTGTAAAGAGATTGGCCATGACGGGCGTGAAATAGACCCTCGAGGCTGAGGCTCGTGTCTTGCTTTTGCAACTGAGCAAACTTTGAAAGCTGAGACTGGTTGAAAATAGTTGTTTAGATACTGTAGATACTGCTGCATTGAAAGGCAATCGACGTGTTGAGCATGCATATCGCGTGCAATAGATCAAGGCGTTGCATTTGCATCCGAAACGAGTATAGCCTCACGCCATGTCGCCATTTGCAGTGGATTTTCCGTGCTGAGATCAACACCCAATCACGGTAGTCGCTGACCATGCTTGATCGACCGAGACGGAATTCAAATAACCAGACGAGGTGAGTAATCGCCGCAGCTGTTACACGGAAATGGCTGGTTACCCAAGGGCTACGGTCACGAGACGTAGGGCAAAGTCCCTCACCGACGTCTTTGGCGACCGAGGCCTTGAGGAAAACCAAGGACCTTTGATACAAAAGACCGTTATTAGCTGAATTTAGCTATTGCTCCAAACCCTCCTTGAGCCCTTGTCCCAGCAGCAATGACGAAACAGGCACATCCCGGCTCTTGTGCGTGCGGAGGGTTGGCGTCATATGCCGGCATTGACGTGTTCCGCCCGTTTTTGCCCGACGGCGCACTTGGAACTCGTGCTGGACAACTTTTACTAATGCTTGAACAAGGCAGTAAGGCCTTGATAGGAGTTGAGTACATAAATAATAATTGACAGGTCAGTGCGCCAGCACGGTATAGGATATTATCTCAGGCCCATTGAGGAGTTGTGAGTTGAACGCTCAAACTCACTGTGGGAGCGATGGCAGCAGAGAGACAATGACAGCAACTATCGGCACTACAGAAATGGCGGTCTGTGTGGTTGAAAACCTCCACTTGAGACACGGTGAGTAGCGGAATTTTGTAACTAAACTGGGATACGTTTTGGATGTCGGAGAATAGGAGAATATAGAGTACTGAATCAATATCAGGTAACTTGTTACAAGAGTATTCACGGCAAAATACAATGTTGGTGCCTTTCTGCTTCCACCTCTACTAATAAGTGGTCAAGGCAAGTTTCTTAAGCTGTGAAACGATTCTAACACGAGTGTCTATTTTTTTTTCTACGGTGGACAAAGACAGCGTTTATAAGTAGACAGACTAGTATATCATCTAATAAGAGTCTTTGGTATCAAAGCTTTTTGCTTTTTGTTTTTCATGGAGCTTTAAGAGTTCGGTGAGCCCTTTTGCCCTACGTCCCGTGATGAGAGCTGTTTGTAATACCCGTGTGACAGAACGTCTTCTCGTAAATGTTTGAATATGAATAAACTCCACGTTCGGCCCAATGTCTAGTTTGAGAATCGCAATGGCCGGCACAGTGTAGTTCTAAATAGTGTCATAGCCGCAGTTGAGATGAACGCCCTATACTTTCAGGTATTAATTCTGAGAAAATTAGTAAAGCTGGTTGTTCTCCGCAAGAGTCTAAATCGCCACGAGAGCAGGCTGGCTCTAAGACATACAGCCTCGGTTAAAAGTCTGCAGCTTATCATGGCCTGTAAAGCTGACGTGTAAGACAGAAGAGGCTGGGATCATTGGCATTGGCTCCAAGGGTGGCAGTCAAGGAATCCGGCCATCTAATTGCTCATAATCCTTACCGAGCCGAAAAATCATCAGTATTTGCAGTTGAAAGGATACATTCCATCTAGCCTTGCTTGATCAAACTAATGGCATCAAGTATAATGGCGGGACTTGCGGAATTGCTAAATTCAAGGGTCAAGTTGGCCTAGTAATAAAACGGCCTGTTCAAGTCAGGTAGGGTTGCAATATCGAAGCATGCGGTCCGTCTCTGCATGGAAACGCTGAGCGGCAGCTGAAATTGGAAGCTCACAGCCAGGGCTGAACCCCGATTTCCCTCGCAACCAGTAGCGAATACCAGTCTCAGCGACAAGTCGAGGCAAAGTGCAGTAGATGATGGTTGGAGCGGCCTATAGGAAGTAATTCCAACCTCAACCCCGTGAGCGCTGACAGACGCTTGCTGATGCAATAGAAATCGGTTCCCGTTAGCTTGCGCCTGCTTTACAAAAAAAGTATTATAAGAACAAGGCTTTGCCCCAGTCGGTTTTGCAAATCACCCCATGGGCTTACGACCAGTTCACGTTGACCATACTTCACCCAGCCTATATTATTGCCTTGTTTAAACAGCCTTCTTTACCATCTGGCCACGCACATGAGCTCTATAGCTGGTACCATCATGTATCTAGCTGCGATCCTGGGCCTGACCGCCACTGTCCAAGCTCAATGGGGAGGCTACGCCAAGCTCGGGGCGGCAGTTTGAAAGCAAACTGGCGAAAAGGTCCTTGCTGACCCTTTGTACGCGGGCTCGCACCTGAACCTAATCTGCTGGGACGCCGGCAACAGTATTTACCGCCTGGAGTGCCCTGGCGCAGTTGCGACCTCTCTGCGCATGCCTATGGAGGGATACCAAGCCCAGACTTTGAGGAGGCCATGCAGACGTTTCGCGGCGGACGGCAACTAAGAACAGGTGACAAGTGGTGTCTAGATGGCAAAGGGGGCGGGCTGGCTACGTAGCCGAACCCCTTGAATTCGCAAGTGTGCAATCACGACTGTGTAATAGCTATGTCGGCAATGACGAGAGCCGCAGGGTACTCGTGTGGTCATCTCGAGTGCTTCTCGGAACAACCCATGGCTTCTTGGTGGGAGCTCTCGGGAGGAGGTCAATATAGGGGTTTTGCTTATAGTGACCGTTTTGGCGTCACGGAGTATTCCTAATTCCCAGGACACAATACCTGCGAGTTTGGCAAGGGTCAACCCCCCAAGACTTACTGTCCGTGATTTCTGGGTCATGTATGCACCATTGAGTTGCGATGGACACTGCTCAGCATTGAAAAACATTTGGAGTTGACCGTGGCATGCTGTATTTAAGGCGATCGATACGTTGTGGATTAGAGTGGGGCCCTGAGAAAAGAACATTGAAAGTTTGAATTAAACAGGAGATATACCACTTTTTGAGAACCGTCTACTTCCATGTGACCAAAGTCCTCCACGCTCCGCAGCTCTGTGTGCGAGAGCATGGCCACGAAGTAACCAGTGGAAACCTCTGGATTGCGGCTCCCTCCCTCCCCGAAGCCTCGTCCGACTCGATTGATCTGCCGGGATCGACTCAGCATTACAGAACTCGTCTAGCCGTCTCTCAACAAGGCGCAGACCTCAAGGCAATGTTTCACACGCTGTAGGTGAAGTCTTGCGACAATCTCAACGTAGTCCTCCTCCTCTTCAGGTGTGATAATACCATGACGAATGAAGAAATCAAGCAGCACAAGAGCACAATTCGTCTTGAACTCCCCCCTCCTCAAGGCAGCCTGCAATTCAGGAATATCCCAGAGACGAAAATCTTCTGCTTCCAAATCATGTGGACGCGGTACAAAGTCTGAAGTGACCTCAAGATCATACACGTAAATGCATTCAGGCTGCAGCAGTCCAACCTCTGTGCCAGCAGCTGCTCGCTCGTCCCGAATGTCAAAGTAACTAACGGTGCCAGCACACTTGGCATTCTTCCGCACATAATCCCTAGGAAACGAGGCCTCCTCGGCAGCTTCTCGCACGATGCTCTCAAATGGCTTGTCGCCGCTGGCCATACCACCACCGGCGGTGTTATCCAGCATACCAGGATACGTCTGCTTGTTGCTGGCTCGGCGAGACACCCAGATCTTGAGGCCACTCTCTGCGACGACGTACCCAGTCAGGTGGATTCCGTAGGCCACGATGCCAAACAAGGCGGCGGCCGCTCGTTCCATATTGACGAGTACGCTGCGGTCTGGCCCAGACACTGGGTATAGCTCATTTCGCCATCCATCGAGAATCTTGAAGTGACGGCGTTGACGTTCTGCGGCAAGAGTTTTGGCGACGCGTTGATCCCTCTCCTCGAGCGTCTTGCCACAGAGCAGCACGGTCTTGCGTTGGTGGTCGACTTTCCAGAAATCCGGCCATTGGAACCCTTGGACGGTGGCCGGAAGCATGAAGCCGAGCACTGAGGCACATCCTTCTACATGGAACTTGTAATACCCCGAGACCTTTGTCGCGTACTCGTCAGGTCGCGTTTGCGCGTACGGAAATCTTGTGAAATTAGTACGGCGCTGGTGGCTGGTGCTCGGAGACTGCTCACTTGTCGCATTGCTCAACAAGTTGGAGGTTTGTATAGGTGACCATTGCTACGACGCAGGCGCCGGGCGTGGAGATGGCCTGGATCGCTGAGGAGCGGTTGCAAAAGTCGTTCCTTTGATGACGAGGAGGTACATAGATGTTTGCCAAGAGGAGGTGCAGAAATGGAGTGAGGTGCGGGGCTTGGTTCGAGATGCCGTTGATCCATGTGTGGTCGCAAAATGGGAAGCTGATCCATTCACATCCGTCAACATCTGGTCTCAGACTCACGAAACGATTGGTGGTCCGTTAGGGCCTTGCAAATCCCAACTGTGGACTTTGGTACGATGAAAACGTTGCTATATCGAAATTCGCAAAGTGCACGAAAAGGTGAGAATGGCTGAATTCTCCAATCACAACGATCCAGATACCTTGCTAACTAGTAAAGAGTATTTGCTAAAAATACGTAATTGTCTTTATATAGTGAAAGTGCTTGATGTGACAAGAATTAGGCATAGTAAGGTGTATTTATAAAAGGTGTACTTGAAAAGCCAAGGTTAAATACATCAGGGTTAAATTAAAGTCGAATCAACGTTGAAATAAAAAAACATTATACATAGTTAGTCACTAGCTTAGTCACTACGTCTGGGAAACAGTCATGGGTGCAAGCAGTGTGGGAGTCTTGGTCTAAATGTATTGTTGTAGGCTGTCTATGCAATCTTGCCGAACCAAACCAGAGGATGATGCGCAAGTCCTCTTACCGTGGTCATTGCCTCAAGGTACAAATTAATAGTCCGAATCACGGAGCCTTGAAAAGTCAAGACAATGCATCCTGAAAGGCAACCTAGAATGGAAGATGGGCCGAAGAAGTTACGCGATAAAGATGCACCCTGGGTCGGCCATGTCGTATGTACAAGCTTCAGTCATCCGTGCTGCTACATGGACAAGGTGATGTGATCTATGAATTAAAATAAGCATTATTATTGCTAAGCCAGATATAAACCGTGGGGTTGCTAGTTGTATTACAACTCAAAATTAACAGTCTGGAGGACCCGTTCTTCACATATAACCTACATAAAGCAAAAATGACAAGGTCGACAACTATGAATAGCATACTAGAATCCAGCTTCATTCCCCGTGACTAATTCCTCTCCTCTTGGCAAAAATTGTCTTTTTCTCTTCCATACTAACACTTTTTGGCGTGTCCTAGCATTAGCCGCACTGATGCTTTGGTAAGATGTCCTTTCTGGCTCACCTTTGAGGAGGCTACAAACTGATGAACCACATTTTCCTTCTCAATCGACGGGAGCTGGAGCTGCTTCAGGATCTCTAGCCAACAGCGCCTCGACCTCAGCCCCTCTTTTTCGCCTCTCATCGAGAGAAATCTCCTCTTCCGGCGCGGCAGACCAACCAAGACGCAGTTCAGGATACTGGAGCGGAACCTCGTCGCTTTCGGTAGGCAAGCTGTCGAGGTAGATGGGCCAAGGCGTGCCCATCCAGCCATTGCGCGTCTCATGATCTCGGCGTTGTTCCGAGGTTAGCGGATGGATAAGGATGCTAGATGAGCAGTTAGCACAGAAGCATCGCGCGCTTCTTGAGTTGGTCGGCATAGCATCTCGGGCGAGCGAGGTGAACTAGGGGTTTCAAGCTAGCGAAAGCCAGAGACGTACCTCAAGTTTCCTCGATTTGATGCCAAGTAGAAGAAGACTTCGGAGAAGGACGAGTCCGGAACCCAGACTTTATTCAAGCATTAGCGCTGGCTCTTGAGAGCAACTCACAAGGTATTTGCACCTACTCTCGTATGAACCCGCAGGATGCGGCCCGATTGGATACTTGTTGACCCTGTGCAATGGAACAGCGACAAAGGCACCTGTTGTTGTTAACCAAGAGCCTAGGGACGATGCTGTGTCTTGTTATTCTCACCATCGCGACGGAGCCTTAATACGGCATCACGAAGAGCCAGCGCTGCAGCCGTTTCAGTGGGAGATTGCAACAGGAAATAAATATGGAAATGCCATTCCCGTGTCCTTGTTTCCACGACGGTCTTGAGGTCGTCTTGGGGTCGTGGCGCCCCGGGAACACTGATACGAGTCATGGCCAGTGATGTAGCGCCTTGACCTGTGCCGTTTCCAGGGCCTGTAAATAGACTATTTGATAGATGGCTGATGAATAACTGTGTTAGTTGCAGGGTATTTAAACTGAATTGCTCGAGGCCCGGCCACTTCTTGCTCGGGGCTCGGTTTGCCCCGTTACGTTGAAATTTTAGGCGAGCGCCTGGAGTTGGGTCTGTCAGGACATGAAGCATGTAGCCGAGCACCGAAGCACAAGTTGACCAGACCCCTCTACATGGACATCGAACTTGTAATACTACCAAACCCCGAGAACACGTGCAAGCACGTTGTCGGCGACTAGGGTGCGGGGATCAAGACACCAGCAGGGCGCACCTTCCCGATCTGTCTTTTGTGCCATATGACGTAACATTGAATCGGCGACTGCATTTTAATCTACCAGACTACATACTTGGTACATACCGGATTCCATTAACCAGCTAACAGCCAGTAAAGAGACAAATGGACAGCATACTTGCAGATATTCAGACACCCCCAAGTAAGGTCAAGTCTCGTTTCCGCGTCACTTGTTGCGTTTTGGCTTCGGCACCCGAACCAGCCAGTAAAGAAACAGGGAAGCCGCAACATTAAACACAATATACACCATGCCTATCCCAAAGTCTCGCCAGCGGTGGCCATAGTCGGAGCTAATGCCAGCCAAAAAGACATTGGTGTCGGAAACAGGACAGTACCGACACTGCCCCGACGCACCGCTGCCCGCAAGATAGCCACCCCGACTGTCCAGGTACGCAGCCATGTATTCCCGGCAGCTCTGGCCGGCGGGCGCGTCAAAGACGACCAGCTCGTTGCCGTTACAAGTCACGCGCGTGTTAGCCAGGCCGGTCGACAGCACCGCCGAAACCCAGTACGTAAACGGCGACACGCGGTACATGAAGATCCAAAAGCCCGGCATGCGGTCCGGCGTGGCCAGCACGCCGCAAAACAGCAGGCACATCATAAAGAGCACGTTGGCAATGTTGCCGCCCCCCTCGGCCGTGTCCATGACGGCGATGCAGGCATGCGCAAACGTGCACGTGAAGACGAGGAACTGCCAAAAGAGCAACCACATGAGCGCGCCGCGCTCGGCCGTCTGGTCCGCGGCGCTGGCATTGTTGTTGAACCCGACGGGGTAGTAGACGCACACAAACATGACGACCGACATGAGCGTGTTCCACGGAATCTCGACGAGCACCTGCGACAGCATAAAGACCTTCCAGCTGTATGTCTTGGAGGGCCTCTCGCGCACCTCGTACAGGGAGCGCTGCGTGACAAAGTGCGGCATCTGCTGCTGCACCAGCTGGCCAAAGATGCTGAGGATGTTGAAAATGGCAAACATTTGATTCTGGAGGCCTTGGATGCTGAGCGGCGCGTCGAGGAACACGAGCCCGATGAAGAGGGAGACCGAGGTGCCCAGGATGAACTTGGAGTAAATGTACGACGGCGTGCGCCAGTACTGCTCAAAGACGCGCCGCGACACGACGAGCAGTTGGCTCCAAAAGGGGGAGGCGAATTCCCGATACAGCGCGCGACTTTGCCTTTTCGACACGGCATCGTCCGCGGCGGCGGTTGTCTTCAGCCGCTGCAGCTCCGACTGGACGTCGTGGAACTCCTTGCTCGACCGCCACGTCTCGTGCCAGTCGATCTCGGTGGCGGCACCCGGCGCCGCGCCAATGACTTGCAGCATCCATTCGGCGGGATTGTCGCCGCGGGGGCACGGATGCGCGCCGTTTCTCTCAAAGTAGGATATCATGGCGGAGGAGCTGTCGCCAATGTCGCCAAAGTAGATTGTGCGGCCGCCCTTGGCCAGAAACAGCAGCCGGTCGAAGCGCTGAAAGAGCATCGCCGACGGCTGGTGGATGGTGCAGAGGATGGACTGCCCTGCCCGGGAGAGCTTTTCCAAAAGATCAAGAATCGCCCACGATGTCTGCGAGTCGAGTCCCGATGTCGGCTCGTCGACGAATAAAAGCAACGGCGGTCTGGCCGCCAGCTCGACCCCGATGGTTAGGCGCTTCCGCTGCTCGACATTGAGGCCCTCGCCTAGCGTGCCGACAATGGCGTCGGCGTAGGGCTGCATGTCGAGCAGCTTGATGACCTCGTCTACGTAGGCGAGCTTTTCGGCTCTGGGCGTCGCCGCCGGCTGGCGTAGTAACGCGCTGAATTCGAGGGCTTCGCGCACCGTTGTCGTTTCGAGATGAAGGTCCTGTTGCTGGACGTAGCCCGTCTTTCGCTGGAAAGAAGAGTCGCGTAATTTGCCGTCGATGAGCATTTCGCCCGTGATGACGCCCATGGATATCCGATCCGCGAGGCAGTCAAGCAGGGTGGTTTTCCCGGCGCCCGAAACGCCCATCAGGGCCGTCAGGGTCCCCGGCTTGACCCAGCCGTCTACGTGGTCCAAGATGCGTCTGGGCTCTCCCTTGATCTTGACGTCGTAGCAGACATTGCTCCAGTGGAAGACGCTCGTGGAAGCCTGGATAGCACCCCCGTCCTTGGGCACAGACTGTCCAGGCTTTTCCGTGATCCTGGCGGGGGAAGAATTGCTCCCTTCAACGTCGCCCTTTTGGGGGGATGCCGGCGGCAGTTGGCCTCTCCGGAATACCAAAACCTCGCCCTTGGACTTCTTCTCGGATATATACTCCGTGGCCAGGAAGTAGACGACGTGGTTGAACAGGATAAAGGCAATCAGAATGCCTACATTGCGCCACTTGTGGCCGTGGCTGTACTTGTACAGCGTGTTGATGTACGCGTCGCCGTCGACAAAGTCCTGCCCAATGACGGACCCGACCGCCGAGCAGGCCCTGTTCGACCCTGCGATATCCTCGTACCCGGCCACGTCGGCGCTGGGGACAAAGCTGTTGCACTTGAACTGCCGCCCACTAAACTCGTTGATCATGAGCGCTTCGAATCCGTAGGCCACGGGGTCCAGGTAGTTGATCCATCGGCACCAGCCGAGCATGTAATCGACGGGAATGACAAAGCCCGTAAATATGACGAGCGCGAGGATCAGTACCGACGCAGGGACCATGGCTTGCGATAGAGTCCGCGAGAGCGAGGCACTTGCATCATTGTGAGAATGGGCCTCGACAAACAACCGGGCGTGGACTTACATGGAGCGGAAAATGCCAGACATGGCAAGAACCATGAGAAACGAGACGAAGAAGAAGAAGAAGAATGCACCGGGTGTGCGATTCAGATTGGTCATAAAGTACAAAATGACGTTATAAAAGACGCTATTCATAATCTTGTAGGGCATGTCGACGATGACGGACGAAAACGCCTCGGCAGACGGGTGATGGAACCCATACCGGTTATGCTTCTCTACAATCGGCCGCTGCGCATACTGCGTCAGGATCTCGAGCGCGCTGGAAAAGGCATTCGCCAGAATCGCCACGAACAGCAGCGCGCCGCGTTGGAAAAAGCTCGCCGTCGTGGGCTGCAAGTCGTAAAACAGCGACGATATAATCAGCGCCGTGACCGAGTTTGCGACCAGGGCAAAGATGCTCAGGCTCGGGTCTCCTGTAAGACGCCTCCATCCTCGCCAGAGACACAGCTTGATTTGCTCCGCGTACGACAGGATAAACGGCGACCTGGCCCGCTGCCCGTTTGCCTGCTGCTGCCGCTTATTTTGCCGAAACGCGTCGGCGTCGGCGCCGCCGAGCGGATGCGCCTGGTTAAACGTGTTAATTTCTGCCAGCAAGCTTCTTCTTTCCGGGCTCTCCAGCCAGCACCGCGCGAATTCGTCGGGGGTTCGCGGCGCGCGGCTCTCGTGGCCTGGTTGGACGATTCGCTCCGACGGGGCCGTCATGGACGTGAGGAAGTCGGGCGTCGTCTGCCTGTCGGGGCAGGCGAAGCCGAGACGGACAAAGTACGCCTTGGCCTGGCCCGTTGGCCCAAAGTAGATTTGCCGGCCTTGGTAGAGCACGAGGACCTTGTCGAAGAGGTCGTATGCGCTCTGGGGCGCCTGGTAGATGGACACGGCGCTGGTGCGGCCAAACACGTCCGACTGCAGCCGCAGCGTTTTGCAAAACTCAATCGCGTTGGCTGAGTCGAGGCCGCGGGTGGAATTATCCCAGCATTGGAGCGGCGCGCTGGACAGCGTGGCCTCGGCAATCGTCACTCGCTTCCTTTCGCCGCCCGACACGCCGCGGATGTACTCGTTGCCGACGCGCGTATTCGCCGTGTGGCTGATTCCGTACATGGCCATGACCACGTCTCGATAGTGAGCGGAGAATTGGCCTCGCGATACGCCGGGCGGTATGCTGTGCGGCTGTCTGGCGCGGGCTGCAAAGGTCAGGGTGTCTCCGACCGACAACATGGGAAAATGGACGTCGACTTCGGCCGTGTAGATGGCCTCTCCTTTGTGCTGGGAGTGCATCTCGTGCGCGGATATGCCTTGGTAGTTGAACGAGGCCGACTCGTCGATGTAGATTCCGTTTGTTTCTCCTGAGATGCTCTTGAGAAAGGTGGTGCAGCCGGCGCCGGGGGGGCCAAGAACGACGAGCATCTCGCTGGGTTTCACGACACCGTCGAGACGGCGGAGGATGTCGACCCTTTGTGCGTTGCCCCGGCTGTTGCGTCTGCCTATCCTGCTCATCAGGCCGCGCAGGAAGCCGCCTGCCACCAGCCATATGTTGCCGACGTCTTTCTGGTAGTCTGTCTCTTGGCCAAAGCCATATACATTGAGGTTGGTGAAGGAGAATCCTGCGTGGCGAAATCCAGAACCAGATTCAGTCGCCGCCTGCGCCACCGTCTTTGCCCAGGTACGGGCATTGAACTTGGGCCCGTTTGGGTTGAGAGGGGAGTCGGCATCATCGTTTGCAAATATGCCTCGAGCATCACTGTCAATAGCCACGGAGGAATTTCGAGTATAACGACGAGCAAGGTCTTGCACAAGAGAGTCTCTCCTGTTGGGCTCAGGGTCCACCGTGTCGCTGTCAGTCTGGCCCGTGACATTGGGTTCAGTGGCAGGATGGCTTGCTTGGTCATGACTAGCCGTGGCATGACGGGTATTTTCTCTCAGTGTAGGTCCGCCCGTAGCTGTTTCGAAAACCGTCCGTTCGCTGCCTTGTGCTGAAGTACTCCGGCCCGGGATGGACACGGAGTCACTTGTCTGGTCCATCTTGGCGCGTGATGGAAACAGCGCTCTCTGAGCCTCTGATGGCCGACTCTGGAAGGACAACGTGAGGTTACTCGGTTTAATGGGGCAAGGTATGATGGGGTTGCAAGTAAGCTGAGAACAAACTGGAGAATTATAGGGAAAATATGTTAAAAGAAAAGTTGTTATGTGAAAGAAAGAGACAACAAGAGAGCTATACCAGCCTAAATAGCAAGTGTAAGTCAACAGGGAGGCGGATCAGGCGGAATCCAATCGCAAACCATTTTCATAGCCCCTTGGCTAGCGGACACGCACAGAACGGAACGCGGATTTGCTTACGGTCCGAAAAAACGTGTTGCTCAGAATGGACGCGATAACACGGTTCGACCACCTTGCTAATGACTCTCTATCGTGAATATCCACTTTTTTAAGACTGAGAGTTTTCGGAGTCCTGCAGGGTCCCGAAAGTTGAGAGACGGGGTCTTGATCCGCATCTTTCTCCGGAAGCCCGTTGTGTAGTCCGTTAGGGTGTCGATCGGATCCGTGGCATGCTACGCATGACTCGGTGGGCTAGCCAGTAGTATGGTCACATCACAATTCAACATATGCTACTATACTGCTCCATAAATCTTTACTTTTTATATAATCCAAAACCAAGATCATCAAGTGGTTACTCCGAACCTCTTGACCAAGACGACGGATACTTGTTCTCCGTCTATATATCGGTGATTTCTTCTAACCCTACCTCAAGGAAGCTCATAATCATCCTCAACCCCATTCTTTGCTCGCGCATTCACTTCTCAACCATGCCCTCGACGACATTCCACAGCTCAGCAGGGCCCCAAAGGTCTCTGGCGTGCGTCACCTGCCAACGGCGCAAGAAGAAATGCGACCACGAGTTCCCGTGCTCAAATTGTCAAAAGGTACGCTCAAATACGCAGCCAAAATTTTACCAGCAAGATGCTTACTTTTGAAGCGTGGCGTCATCTGTGTTCCAAGTACACCTGCGCCGCCCCGGAAGCGTCAGCAGTTCAAGAAGGAATTGTTTGAGCGCCTGGCAAGAGTAGAGCGACTGCTAGAGGGTCTACCTTGCGGTCTGTGTCAGACGTTACAAGCTGACACGAACAAGTCTTTGTGTACAGCCCAGGGCTGGAGTGATGATGGATTGACGCGCCCCAAAACACTGAAACCGGGCGCGGCATGTAGGGATCATGGGGTTCAGACAGATGATTGTAATCACGGCCAAGGCAAGACTAGTACTATTTGAAAATTGAAAACATTATTTATGGCTAAAGATGAGCAATCGACCGCTTTCATGTGCCGGTTCTTGTGCGCAACGCGAGCATCAAATCAATGTGGGCGAGGGCGTGTATTTCGTTTTTTTACGTCTTGGACCTGTCTCCACTTTACCTTGTTTTGTGGGGACTTGTCCCCATAATAACGGCCGCCGGACTGGGACCCTTTGGTGTGGGGTCGGATATTCGGGTTTGAGCAAGGCTGCGTTGGATTTCCGAGACCTCGACGGCGCCACTCTCATATAAGTCGCGGTAGAGCATACCGCACAGCTACATGTCACTTTTATTGCACTCCTTGGCCACACTCCGGCTCAGTGTAGAGTCATGGATTTTTTTTTTTTTTTTTAGGGCAATCCATGTCTGAAAAATATACAAAATGTCGACTCCAAACCCGTTGCAACAAAACCATTGTGATTGCACTACATTCTCATAATTGTTGTGTCTGAACAAGGTCTATTCGCCCATTTAACGTGTCATGCGACCCAAGGCTGCGTCTGGTGGCATGACCTGGGTCCTGCCAGACAATGTTGCCACAGTCCCAGTCTTTCCAATCCCCATTGATCCGAGGTAATGCTACCATCTCGAGCTTATATACTCGCCCGTGTACCCCCGAGATGCTGCATCATGACCGATAACACGGAGATCCTATGCAATAATCATGAACCGTTCCAAGAGTTGCGTCTCGCAAGCCGAGGCCAGAGGCTTGTGCAGACTCTGGTTCACGATGCAGCTTCTATCTACCAATATTTGCGTCCTGCTTCTGACCATCTTTCTCCAGCAAGCAGTAATAGACGATAGTCCATCGTCTCTAATGGCCAATGGACTCCTCGTAAGTTGCTGCATTCTGAGCCGATGAGCAAGTATATTGGCACTCATGTTGCTATTTCCAGTCCCTGGTGTCCTTCTGCAGCGGCCTCCGTGAAGTCACGTCAACATCAGTGCGAAGCGGCGTCATGGAACCGAGGTCCAATGCACAAACCGTGTGCGACTTTTCACTCCTGTTGGGATTTACCATGGCTGCGAATCAGTTTCGTCAGATGAACCCACGGGCAGGATCGACCCTGATGTCGTATGAAGAGGATGCAAGATTCTTGGGACAAGTATTCAAGCTCTCGTTTGCTTTCATCCGACTTGAAAGGTAGGGCTAGCTGCATCGCATCACGAATCCTTTGGCTAACATTATCTATTAGCGTCGTTCATTTGGTTCTCTGCACAATTGGATTCGTAAGAAATCAGCATTTTTGAGGAATTCTGAATATTGTCGTTCTTGGTGAGGAAGAGTGGTTGAGGGACCTCGAAAGCAAAACTCAAGCTATTCATAGTAGACTGTAAGCGAGATTGACTGTTAAATATCTTCTTTGGTCGTCTAGTAATTTTACCAACGGTTCGTAGCTTTAATTGTGCGTACCCGAGTTATCCAGCCAGCTCATTCTACGGACGTGTTACGCTGTTGTAGTATTCTTCACAAACGCGCCGCTCCTCAACCTCCTCATCTCCATTCACCAACTTTTGTTCCTTTGTCGTGCTCCCGACGATCCCTTCTATTTCCCCGAGCAAGTCAGCCACACGGTTGTACCGCCCATGCCAGCAGTTGTCTATAATCTTGTCTATAGGATCTTCCAAGTTGACCTCTGGAAAAATATCGTCCATCAAGCGCTCGACCCGATCTGGTCCTTCAAGCTCAGAATACAACTCAGTCCCCCGGGACATGTACCAAAACATGGATCCCAGAGCGTACTGCTCCGTCGTCGGTCCAGCAACACCAAAAGCCCCGCCCTCGTCTTTCGCACCGGCTCTATATTGTCGAACGTAGGGCTCGTATCCCACATCAACGGGGTCGCCGATCGGTAGCGCATGATCAAAGTCGATTAATTTCAGTTGGTCATTGTTGTCAACCAGAACGTTTTGAGGATTAATATCGCCATGGGCATACCCCAAGTTCTCTAGACATGTGACTGCAGATGATAGCTGCAACATCCATTGCAGAACGGGCCGAGGGGCCTCGGAGATGCTGCTTATTCTGTCGCGGAGACTGCCATGGGGAAGACATTCCAGAAAAAGAACGTCGGTTCCGCGAAAGAGGCACTTGGCGATGTACCGACACTCTGCTTGCTCGAGAAGTTGAAATATTTTCTGTTCATTTTGTAGCCTGCTGTCTCCTGGTTGAACCGCCACCTTGGCCACTATGCTTGGAGAGATTTGCACGACGACGGAATGACCGCCAATCGCGAAGACGCTGGAGGACGGGCAGGTAAGAAGGAGCCGCTCAATTATTGGATTGAAATCAGTCGATTCAAACCAATTTCCAAAGTGACGAATTAAATCGTCGTAATTCATGCATAAGCCTGTCATTGTTCTTCGCCGTGGTTGGGAACAGAACGTTGATGATATCGAAACGGTCAACTGGTGCCTAGGAACAAAAAGAGCCCCGCTACCGTCAACATTTCTTCGGTTTTTTCTCCATTTGATAACCCCCTGAGCATGGTGAATGCGGCACGGACTTGTTTTGCAAGATGGCGGTCAGTCAATCGTCGACCAACGGCTGAATGTTGAAGCTACCCTATAGCTAATACCAGTACTTGGAAAAGAGAATGGAGTGCGGTACATGTATGCAGCATGACTGACTCGGCCACATCGCCGGTGCCTTCTTTGTGTATTGTATCCGTCGCATTATGGTGTCAAAGCCTTGATAGGTGAGGCTACTTTACACGATGGTCTTCGCCGTGACAGCGGTCAATTTGCTATAGTTGTGCCAGGAGTCTCATCAATATACATATCTGGTTTATAAGCACGTTGAAGCACTGGTACGATTTCCATACGCAAGTTGACATTGCCGTCTTGTGAACCACCATTCCAATATCCCATGACAATTCACCTCTAGATCCAGCCCGTGGTTAAAGGGTGGCTTTACCATGTTCTCAGTGAAGATCTGAAGACCGTTAACATACGGGCATTGGCGACTTGTTCTCGACACTGTAAATCGTATTGTTGAGTTTCTGGGCACTTGTCGGCGTTGGCTTTGGAGTCTGTCTAGCCTCACTTCCCCCACAGTCGTCTGCGATCCGTCTCCATAATGTAACAGCAAACCGGTGACCATGTCGTTGAACTGGCATAGGTTGACACCAAGCAGATCGTCAAGCGGCGCCGAGGTGTAAAAGAAACTCTCCGAGATATTCCAACAATTTGGATTATTTCCTGGATTGGGGGATATAGGCACCGGCCTGTAGTCCTCCCAAGTATTGCTGTTGCTTCCTGGTTCCGGGTCAAAGGCAAGCTCGCGTATGAAGCCGACTGAGTCATCGATGTACAAGTGGTTGGGACCATCTCGCAAGACGGCCAATCGCGAACAAGAGTACCTCCGGTTGGGGTTTTCATGAGGCCCTACTACATAGACGTTGTCGAGTGATGTAGCTATAATTAGATCTACACCCCGATAGGGATGTGAATAGCAGTCTCGACGCCATATGTCCTTCAGAAGCTCTCCGCTACCAAGTGCAATGTAGAACCATGTGGTGCCCCTTTCGGGAAACTCATCATAACAATGCAAGTCGCTACTGGGTGTGTGTGCCACCATTGTAAGGGCTCGGCGGGCAGCATTCCATGTTATCGAGTAGCCTGTTATTTCTGGATGATTGACCATGATGCGGTTGAATCGGGCTGGTTGTGAATGTTGTACGAGGGGGAAGTGCACGAGGCTTGGTTGGAGTGACGGCGCAGACCACATTGGGCGGTTTGGGTTCCCTTCTTGATTCCCATGTATATTGCGGATTTTGAGACCCTAGTTCACAATTTAGCGCTTCTATACGGCCATGAATAAATAGTCAATGGCGTGGTAAAAAGTACGTCAAAGTCAAAATAAATGCTTTGGCCAGCAGAAAAGGGCATGTCCTGCCACCAATTCCATCGGACAGTTTCCAGTTCTACTTCATCTGCCGAACAGGCAAATAGTATGTTCTGGACGCCCAGGGGACCTCGCGCAAAGTAAATAATGTCCGCTGCGGGCTTTACTATTGGGTCATATAAAAGGATACCGTCGGGATCATTGCTCAGGCTAGACAAGTGCTTTCGCCACGTAGCGTCACATACGTTGCCCATATGTAATGTGCTGTATCGATTTGCGCTTTGCAGGCCTTGGTGATGCTTGCCTCAGTTTGTATAGCCAATCGCGTAATATCGAGCATAGTGTTGCCATTGCGCAGCAGGTGATGTTGGTAGTCGGATGATCGTCCAGCTGAAAGGCTAAAGCCATTGTCCCAACAGTTCACATCGCAAGCGGCCAAGGATGGCAGACCAGCTTGTGAGCAGACCGAGTGACAGCCATAAGCGAGACCATGGAAATGCGGGCAGTTTACCATGCAGGCAAAGTATTTGGCAGGTTGATAGGCTGGATTCGCCTGAGAAGCTAGTCATTTCGTCAGAATCATACATGTGCTTGTCAAAGGCATCTAATGCCACGAACCCACAAAGATGTCGTCGTCGCCTTTCAGCTGTAGTGTGCAGAGCACACAACGGGGGGCAACGCAGGAGGCAATCTGTTCAGTCATTTCAACCCAGAATTCCGCGTCACAGATGGACATTGTCATGGAACTGTGCATGAGCTTGAGTTCCAGCTGAGAAGAGGGGTCAATCCGTAAGTACGGACGTGTTGGTCCTGGCAATCAGTAGTTCCCATGATTACACAATAGTTGCCCCATCATTCCCCGCCTCTCTGTCATGCCTAGTATTGAGAAAAACCTTCAGCCGGTTTATTTCTTCCTTAGAATTCAGGCTTGTACGTTGATGCGCATCGTTGCCCTCTGCCAGTATCGTCGCGAAGAGCGCAATCGCCCGGGCCCTTCGTATCCGTCCCAAAGCAGCTTATATGGTCGGTGATTGACGAAACCGATTTTTGTATTACATAGAATGTAAGGTCAATGTATCCTCTTGAAGTGAAAATGCTTCAGAAAGCTAACGGGACCAAGGTTTACTAGACTGAATTGGGAAGCTACGAACATCCACATCCCGCAGTCATGCAGGATTCATATACCTTACTAAACTGCATACGCCAAAATTCGACCGAGGGCTTTTATCGATACGAAGGGAGAGACACCGAGTTTCCAGCTCCAGCTGCGGAAGCCTAACAGTCTGGCAAAACTCAAAGTAATTACGTTAGGAATTTATGCTTTTGAGCAGCAAAGTACGGAACTTCCAGGTATATTCTAACTAGACTATTAAATGTATTGTTTCGTTTAATCTTCTTATTTATACTATATAATATGAGGATATATTAGAATAGATTATAATATATTATAGCAAAAAATCTAATATTAAGTACATTTATATTTACTATATTTGTAAATGCTATGAAATTTCCAACCATGGATTTCGTCGCAGGCTGTTACACGGATAACACGTTGCCATGAAGCACGGGCCGAACCTTGATCCCGACGATAGTTACCCAAGGGCTCTGATCACGAGACCTAGGAAAAGATCCTTCACCGCTTCTTGATATAAATAGAGGTCTTCCGCCCTCTAGGCTTCAAGAAAAATTGAGGACCTTTGATATCAAAGCGAAGTATTAGCTGAATACGAAAAGTTGTTCCAAGCCCTTAATACTAGGCCCTTGTCACACAGGCTGTCCAGCAAACCTCCAGTTTTTTTTACCAGACCTAGTCTTATCTTCAAGAAGTGAAACCTCATTCCAAGAGGCTCAGAGTTGAATCGGCCCGGCTCTAGCGATTATTCATCAGCTCCTCCCAAAGCCTTCGCCATTAGTGTCGAATGTCACAGGGCAGCATCAATTTCAGGCCAGACGCGACTGCAGAAAACGTAGAAACTTGAACAACGGTTTGCCCATAGCCAGATCCTCGGTACAGACATCACTCTCAACATGCTGCAGCAGCCCGCTCATTGCCGAAAACAGAGTGCCACAAGTTGGGCACTCAAAGTTGTAGCCATCATCTTCGCTCGTATAAAAACGCGACTGGTGACATTCAAAGGCGAGCTCAACCATCCAGTCATTGTCCACTTCTGAGGCGCAATTCCCTGATTCGAGGTGCAAGAGCACGGCTGAGGAAGAGCGAAATGTTCTGTAGCAGCCAAAGCATTCCATATTTTTGGCCGAATGTGTTTTTGCATGCTGTACAGGTTGATGAGAAATAAAGCGTTGAAGCCTCTTGGCGGAGCGAAATGAACACGTACGCATCGCAGATTTTGTTCCGTCGCAAAGTACGATTTGCAGATTGTGCACAGATTGTGTGCCGATACGTCATGTTCCTCGAGTAGTTGGGGCTATCAAAGGAGCGGTTGCAGGGTACACAATGGTCGTGGACCTTTTCCAAGTGCGCTTCAAGATGAGCTCTGTTGTCAAAGTCCATACGTGTAGTGCACATTGAGCATATATGGTGCTTCGAAGAGTCTCGAAGATGTTGTTGCAGTGCCGATGCTGAATCAAACGATTTACTGCATCGTACGCAGTACTCGTGGTAGGAAGAATGTCGTAAGTGCTGCTCGAGGGATTCTTCTGACATAAACTCCCTCTCGCATTTGGCACAATATTCCATTGTTCCTCTTGTAGATGGCCAAATGATTTGGTGTGGTTGCACTCCAGTCGTACCCGACGTCAACGTGAATATATGAATGACGAGGACGGTGGGCTGCCGAAGTCTGAGCCTCGGACTGGTTTTGTTAGGGTACGACGTGATACAAGACCGTCAATGTTCCCCCCTCTTTATACGGAGTACGGTGAGACATAATTCCCTTGGTGTAACCGGATCGAACTCGCGCGAAAGGAAATTCTGCAGGGCGACATAGGCCACTCACCCTTTGTAAATTCATGTACTTGGGCTGGGTATCCCGCATAAACCGAGAGTATATTGCATATGAAGCCAAGGGGAAAGCATTTAAAGGGAGCAGACTTTAAAGTCAAGCAAGAATGCCAGGTATAAGCCTAACGTACTTATACTATGACCTGATGCAGATGCTGCCGACTCAGTTTTGCGATGTACACGCAACTTGAGACCACATCCAATCGATGCCAGCCCATGACACGTCTTTCAACTAACTCTGAGTCTCGACATTTGCGCGCCATCCCCAGCCACGGAGAGAGATGAGAAGCCGGAGCGACAGACTTCAAGGCAATATCAACCGAATCATACGCCACTGTATTTGTCATTTACGCCACCGATTCCATCTTTTTAAAGTAGACATAACTCCCGCATTCTCCGCCAGTGACCCATGTGGCATCACCAGATCGCACTGCCGGCCACACGGCACTCGCCTTTGTCGTGTAGAGGCCCAGGCGCCCATCAATCTCGACCATGCAATTGTGCCAGGGCGTGGGTATATGCAAGTGGTCGCAGCAATCCAAAGCCTCGCCCGCCGGGGGAATGGCATCCGTCGGAATGACGTGTTTTCCCAACATCTTGATGCCGAATTTCGGGCCAGCATTGTCGTGTCTAAAAAAACACATGTTGGTATCGAGTCAAAAGCTTTGCTCATATATAAACGTCGAGTCACTTACGCGTGTATGGACAGCCGCACATGGTGCGGAAACATCATTTCCACCAAATTCGAATAGGCCTGGTTTCGCTACCCATGGTTCAGGGCCCGTCACAGCGTAGCAAAGGCAAAGGACGTACCTGCATCATCTCTTTAGCCACCTCGGACGCCTTCCTCCTCAACTGGCTCCGGCTGAGATGCCTCGTGTACTGGTTCGTAGCGAGGTCCTCGAGCATAAACTTGGAGAAACCGCGATACAAAGCCAGCAGCGCCGGATCCCTGGCAATCAGGTCCTCCATCGGCTCCGCGTCACCCGGCCGGAATCCCATGTCAAGAATCCGGCGGCACAGCTCGGCCTTGGCTGTCGTCTTGGTGCCAATCAGACGAGGTTTGAGCGGCGGATAACCCGTGACCAGAGGCACTTCGCTCGCGCCAACGAGGCCGTCGTAGTCGAACAACTCGGGCAGAGAGCGGAAGCCGATTCTGTCCTTGGCCCCGAGGCGACGGGCAATCGTCTCGTTCATGGCTTGCAGTTCCGCCCCGTACTGGTCGACAACCCCGTCGTCGACGCCAACTATCCAACGTCAGCATGCCGGGTCTGGCATTTCCATCCATATCAGGTCTGGTCCTTTTCACTCACTGCAATCGCTAAACACGTGCCCGTCACTGATGACCCAGAGCTTGGCCCCCGGCCCATACACATCCTCCACGTCTTGCAGGAACCGTTGCAAATTCGACAGGGCCACGTATTCCCCACGGTCTGGGGACTGGGACAAGACCTTCTCCGTGCTGGACGACTTGCACGGAAACGCGGGCAGGCAGAATTCCACCCGTGCCCCCCGGGACGTAAACGACCTCACCTGCTGCCGGAACACGTCTCGTCCTCCCCTGAGCCATTTGTCGTGTTTCCCAACGTACCGCAGGCTCGTATCGAAAAGATGCACAATCGCGTCGGCGGCCATGTCGGCGTCGGCGTCTCCCAAATGGCCCGCGTGGGTGTTTATATCCACGCGCAGGCCGCGCAGCACCAGGTCCGCGAAAAACATGTCGAGCTCGCGAG
Source organism: Metarhizium sp. BCC 4849 (assembly GCA_037953715.1). NCBI lineage: Eukaryota > Fungi > Ascomycota > Sordariomycetes > Hypocreales > Clavicipitaceae > Metarhizium > Metarhizium sp. BCC 4849. Next base: position 744,077 of record JBALJW010000011.1, on the reverse strand, counting down.
ACTGCGGCGTTGGCGACGAATCTGGCGCGAACACAAGCCCAATGACCTGCTCATCCGCGAGCCTTGGCATTTCGAAAACCACATACTCGAGAGAGGGGGGCACACGCTCCATGCTGTCAGCCGCCTCGGGTGCGTGCTTGATGGGCAAGCAGGTCTGCGACAGGCGCTTGCGCAGGCGGCACTCCTCCCGCAGGACGTGGTCCCGGATCTGGGGCCATACTGAAGCTATTCGGGATGGAAAGGGGCCGAAGCAGTGAATGAGATGGCCAGAGGTCTGGCGCACAAAGCCCGCTATGAACCGGCCGTGGATCGACGATCTGGGAAACGAGGCCATTTCGCCAACGGGGCTGTAGATGTGCTGCGTGTCCCGGGCGACACAAGTATCAGGAGCGGCAGCCATGGCTAGAATCGTCCGATGTACTTAGTATGAATCCAAGCCGTCCACCGACGCGATTGAGACTTGTTTTATAATGGATAAGGGGTGTTCGCGAAGGGGCTGGGCATCGCCGGATCCGGCTCTGTGGATGTGCAGGATTCTCGGGACTTTTCGAGATATTGAAGGTTTTGGGTCACTTATCGTATCATTATAATAGGCGATATAGTTAATGGGGTATTTTATATGGCAATGGCGAGAAAATGCCTGAGCCGCAGGTGAACCGCGCGAGAGGAGCGCCGCGGATCCAGCGCCGCAGACGGGACACTGCCGATGCGAACCTTCTCCAGCCTTTGGTAGGAGCCGTTGAGGGAGCAAAACGAAGAATGTTGGTCATGGTACGGATTGCCGTGGGGAGAGCCGCGTCAGAATGTGTGGTGAGCATGAACCACTCTTGCCTTATAAAGACTGACTGGCATTATTGGGTAGGGAGTCGAGGGACGAATCACGGGGCGAGGACTGTAAAACGCCTGCGAATGCTAGGTTGGCCGGCGCGTGATTCATTACGTTTTGGTGCGCGTCCGCGTGTTGGGTTTTGTCAAAGACGTCACGAGGCGGAACCTGGCGCGCGGTGACGAGGGCTTCGCGAGGGCTCCGAGTCAGAGCTCCATTCGTCTAGTAACAGTCATTGGTATCAAAGGTGATTGACTGTCCTCGAGGCCTTTGGCAACAAGAGACCTTGACTGTATAAAACAGCGCTCAACCTAGTGCGCCGGGGTCTCGTATGTTAACATTGAACCGACCCTTGAGTGACATCCGTGAGATGGCGTTGCTACGCGTTGGATTCCATCAAAGACGTCACGACGCGCAGTCTAGTGCGCGAAAAGTAAACTCACCGGCTTTCTTTCACCAAATTCTGACGCTAGCGTAGCATGAGAGGGTGTCTTCTTTTTTCATTTCTCTGGCATTATTTGCGCTACTGCAGGAAACTCATGCCGCGAACATCGACCTCGCTTACACGTAAATCCACCGAAAGATATATCCGGCTTTGGCTTCGCTCCTGCCAAGCCCAAACAGTCTTGCACGAATGTGCCAATACAATTTTTGCTCTTGGCAATGAAAAAAGCTGGGACACTTTTTTTCCTCAACATCTCCATTGATTGCAACATTGGTGTGCTGCTGCGAAACCCTGTGCAATTCGGGTTGCGCCATGGCTGCCTCCCTGCTGCTGGGAGGTGCGATACGATTGGCAATCTTTACTGTTTCCGGTGTCCTCTTTTCTTACTTTTCATCGCCTCGCAAAGGCGTTGGCGGCATTCCCACAATACCCTTCTGGGTGGCACTAATGCCCTTGGTCAAGGACGTCGATCAGCAGGACGTCTTCACCAAGTACATTGAGAAACCACTGCGCAAGCACGGTGCGGCCTCGGTAATTTTTGCGGGCCAATGGAACGTGTTGATTCACAAGCCGGCCTATCTGGCTGAAGTTTTCAGACGCGAGGACATATACCAGAAGAGTGGAAACTACAGCAAGATTCCTCGTGGTGTCTTGGCAGCTCTGCTCGGGGATAACATCATATCGAGTCACGGAGAACTCTGGAAGAAGTATAAGCGGGTTATGAAGCCTGGGCTGCAGGCCCGTTCCAAGCCTGGATGTGCTGCTTCGAAATGCCAGACAGTTAAGTACCATTCTCGTCGAGTCGCAGGCTCTGCCGACAGACGATATTCAGGGAAGTATCCAGAGGCACACCATTGCCTGTTGCGGAAACACGTGCTTTAACGTCGATCTAGATGTAGGTGAATGGAAACGAGTCGAACCGTATCCAAAAACGGAACACGTGTTGGCTAATGCAAAATTGTGCTCAAGACGCCGTGCTCAGGCGGCGCCTGCTTGCATCGGATGCAGGCCCAGATCACCAAGGAAATCTTTACACCTCTCTTGATGAACTTTCCCTTCCTTGACCGTCTGCCGTTTCCGAGCAGGACACAAGCGAGAAGGCTCGCATGCCACTTGACCAACCAACTACTCTTGACGCTGGAGCATGGAACGAAAGGGGACACGACGTCTTACAACCATCAACAGAACAAGCTGTGCACACGGCTCCTCTCCGCCCGAGACTCTGGAGAACTGACAGAGAAGCAATTCCGAGACAACGTCACCGTCTTATTTGTGGCTGGCCAAGAAAACCCCCAGTTGGCCATCCTATCAACAATGTATTTGCTGGCCAAGCACCAGGTAAGTCGAGGCGAAGCCGCACACAATTCGTAGTCGGCGGCAGCTGACCACGCCTTTCCACACAGGACATGCAGGACGAACTATTCGACGAGCTCATCCAGCAGCCTCAAAATCCACCGGACGCAGAATACCTAGACAGCCTGCCCCTACTAACGTCCATCATATACGAGAGCCCGCGGCTGTTCCCCCCCGCATCGGGCAGCTCATCAACCGCCGCGTAGCCTCTGCCGTCCATCTAGGCGACACCATCTTCCTCCCCGAGGGCACGTACGTCGGCTACAACTGCTACTCGACGAACCGCGACCCCGACGCCTGGGGCCAAGACGCAGACGCCTTTCGGCCAAGTCGCTAGGGGTGCTCGCGGCACGACATACACAGGGAGTACAGGCGGCGGAGGACGCGTGCCGAGCTCATCACTTTTCACGGCGGGCAGCGCGGATGTCTGGGGGAGCAGTTTGCCATCTTGCAGTTGAAGGCGACTCTGTACACGCTCGTGACAAGTCTCTGCTGGCGACTTGACCCAACGTGGCTGGATAGAATGACTCCCGTAAGCAAGACGGGATGGCGTCGGCGTGGACATTGAAACTAGTTCGAGGCGGGCTGAGGCTAATCAGGGCGAATTTCTTATAGGCTGGGCCGTTGTGCCCAAGAAACTTGCGCTTGCTATTTGAACAGAGGGCAGCGGCGCCCACTTGATAAGTCATCTGGTAGAATCTTTCTGCTGGCTCCCGGTCGGGGGGGACCGCACGAGACCTCTCGTCCTGGAAATGTGAACGGGAAGGATCCGGAAAACAGCCGCCAGAGACTGATTGACGCGTGTTGTCTAGTTAGAACCCCAAGTAAGCAGCCGCTTACAAGAGATGGAGGCACGGGAGTACAAACGACCGGCCAGCCGAGATTTACGTACAAGAGGCCAAGGAGGTCTGCTATACAAGACGATTGAGTACTCCTGCCAAGAACACGGCTTGGTAGTGGCGAGAATATGTCTGTAGCCTCGGCAACTTGAATGGCTTCCCGTCACGTAGTTGCTGCTATGCCGCTTGCGTTCACACCGTTCAGCTGTGATTCAATACCGCCAGTGGCCAAGGGGGAGCAGGCGATAAACCACGCCAACGCGGCTTTCTTCCGCAATATACCGCGTCACCAGACAACCGAGGACTGATCAAGTACCCTGATACCACCGTCCGCTGCGGGAACTTCTTCGTCCGGAGTAAAATGTGTCATGTTCAGCCATCCCTCTTATTCACACATCTCACCAACCCCCAGCGAACGGGGCAAAGTTGCCAGCTCGCGTCGCCCAAGGAACACGCTTGAAATTTGTCGACGCACTCGGAGCATGCTTCGTCTCGCCATGGGCCGTGGCCAAGGACTGTTCCGGCTCGCTTTCCATCAAAGTTATCCAAAAGGGGTTCGTTGCGTGTGCCCTCCAGTTTCGGGCTGGGTCCTAGGCAGTCTACAGTTGGACATCGACCTGAACACGTCATCGTCCTTGTTGTCAATGTTGCCCTGAAAAGCTGCCGAGAAATCGTCGGATGTTGTGCTTGTCTCGATCGGCAGCCCCTGCTGGGAATTCTGCCGGTACATTTATTCCTGTAAAGGGGGGTATTTCACGGCTGATCAAGAAAAGAAAATAACGGGGTTTATGGTCCAAATGACCGAATGGTATAGTTGCATATTCAAAAAAAAAAACGTTGGTTGCGTGCTTCCTGGCCCATTATACTTGCACTCGCAAGCTCATCATGCCGGTTCTTCCAAGGTGATGAAACTGTGCATCATACCAGCCTTCCATTCGACTCCTCCTCGTCTCCTTGGTGCCTGACCATTGCTACATGGCCAATCCGTCGCCGCTGTGCCTTGCGGCATTGGGCCCCAGTATCACGAGTGGGATCGTGACCCTCAACAATACGCAGTTGCTCTATACATAGGTGGCTTTGGGTTCGTTAATGCCAAGCCCATGCATTGGATTGTATTGGATCGCCTCTCGTATGGGAGTGGATGCGTCACCCGGCCTGGACCCTTGCCTTGCACCTTTACGAGCACCATCGCGAATCCTCGAGCCTTGGCTACTTGCGTCGCTTATCACCAGCGCAAACGTCAAGGGTATACATAAAATTCAAACAATCCACTCTCATCCTGCTTCCAAGCGGTGGAGGTTCAAAATTCCTCCATGCCGTTTTTCTAGCCTGACGAGCAACGGCGCTTCTTCACGTAGACGTATATATCTCTATAAAGTACAATCCGTGCCCAAGATAAATTACAAGGTTGACCCGGCAGTGCCATGTTCAAGAAAACCCCGGTCGCCGCCACCGCCTCCCTTACCTCGCTTGTGATTCCGCAACCGCCGACAATGCCACTCGACGCAGGACGTGCAAGGCATGCCGGAATGCCGGCTGCCCGGGCCTCATCCAAGCCATCGCCAAGCATGCTTGCTGCCCATGCCCCCAACATACTCCAGACCAAGGGTTCATCACACGCCAGACGCATATGGCAGGGGACATCAAACCCTTCAAGGATGCCCGAGTTGCCGGCGTTTCTTGGGCACAACCCTCCAATCTCTACTTGTGCCCGGTCACAGGCCAAGTTTGCGGCGGCAGCCACAGCTATGCTTGGCCGTGCACCTCGGGATAAGCCTCGATGACTGCGAAGCACTAATGACGAACAAGGTCGGACAGAGCTCACACAAGGACAGTTTATCTGTCAATAATGATGATATTGTTGCATAACCAGGCATCCTGTCGCTTCATGGCGCGTCTTCACAGCCTTGAAGACCAAGTCTTTGGAGACGTGGATTTCTTTTCTAGGTTTTGCTTTGCAACGGCGAGATGCCAGTGTTCGGCTCTCGCCAGCCCCCGAGGTAGCTAGTGTTGGCCATCAGCTACGTTTCATGTTATGAGAAACATTATTGTTCCTTCTTTCTATTGAATTCCCGGTTCTAGTTCTATCTTCTATTTGTCCATCTATTACTTGCCTCACATACCCCGGCCCCTGGTGCTCGTGCTTATGATAGACATTCATCATGGCTGGCGGAGGGCTCCAAGCAGCAGGACTCGCTGCCGCCATCATTGGTCCTTTGTTTCAAGATGCATAGCGTGCGCGGTGCTTCTTCACGGCAAGGCACAACGACCAATACACCAGACTCTTTCCCTGTCTCGCACGAATAGCACCCCTTCCTCCTCCAAGACTATCCTACAAACTCTAAGCATTTTATATATCTTCTTCTTCTTCCCTATTCTTGCAAATTATAGTCGTACCACTCCGATTCGATTAATCACAACATCCATGATCCCACCCCCGTAACACCGCAGGCCGAACAATTGACACCAAAGCATACCAGCGGCCTCTTGCCCCAAACCATTTCCAGCAAAGCCTACGACCACTCGTTCAGTATCCTCTTCAGGGAGGCGGGGGGGATCGCAGCCAGCGAGTAGTGCTCGTACTTGGCGGCCGTGGCGGCCCTCGCCTTCTTGCCCCAAATCATCATCGGGACGGGAATCAGCAGCACCGCCGCGGCCGTCGCGGCAACTATGACAAAGGCTTGCAGGACGCCTATTTTCTGGATCGCCGGGAGCAATGCTATACCCACCACGACGGCAATCAGGTTCCGGACAAAGACAATCCCCGCCAGGGCATCGCCAATCATCTACACCACCTCGATTAGCATCCTTGGCGCACACAAAGTCGTCGACCATGCTGCGGTTTCTGCATCTACTTACGTTGTGGTAGCAGTCGGTAATGTACGCCAGCGCCACGTCCAGACAAATACTAAAACCGAGTCCGAATACAGCGGAACCAACGCCGATAAGAATCACAGGAGCCGCCTAAAACAAGCAAAGCAGTTGACTGTCAGCAACGTAAAACATCTAGCAAGAGTCGCAAAGGAGAACAAGGGGCTTACTCACCTTGGAAAGGGCAATGCCAAAGAGTAATAACCCGGCACACGTCAACACGGCCCCGGGGATGGCGAGCCACAGACGCATCTCGGGGTGGTAGATGCCGCCGTTCCTACGCGCGAGATGGACTACCCAGCGATCGCTCAGGGCGGCCACGACGACGCTGCCCAGGCTGTGCCCGATAAAGGGGGCCAGCCCAAACAGCCCCACGTCAAACGAGTCAAACCGGAACGGCGCCTCGAGCAGCTTGATGGCCGAGAGGTGCTGGTGCACCGACAGCCAGGCCATGACGGAGCCGTACGTGACGGCGGCGTACGCGACGGCCGGGAAGCTGACGAGAATGACAAACGGGGACGTGAAGCGCACCCCGATGGGCCTCTTGGTCTGCGTCACCAGCGCGAACCGCTGCTTCCACGTCTTGGGGGGCGCGGGGAGCCTGACGACGGCGCGGGTGGGAATCGTCATGGTGCGGTTGACGTCGACGAGGTCGACGGGGTCCTCGGCGCTCGCCCACGAGACGGGCCGGTTGAAGAACTCGTCCTCGCGCTCGAGCACGTCGCCCGCGGGGCCCTCGCCGTCCTTGCCCGGCGGCGAGGGCACGTAGGTCGACTCCTCGAGCAGCAGGAGCATCAGGACAAAGGTGAAGGCGAGAGCGGCGGCGGTCCAGCGCACGGCGGCGCGCCAGCCCTGCGCGTCGACGAGGAAACCGACGGCCACGGGGCCCAGAAAGGCGCCGGCGCCCTGGGCGAACAGGAACAGGCCGTTCATGGTGGCGAACTGGTGCACGAAGAAGAGGTCCGCCACCGTCATGGGCACCAGCGTCTGGCTGACGGACGCGGCGGCCCCCGTGACGACGCTGCTGATGAAATACTCCGACTTGGTGCTCACGTTGGCCGTCCACAGCGCCGCCGCCGTCTGGGTCAGGATGCTCATGAGGTACAGGGGCCGTCGGCCGTAGCGGTAGGCCAGGGGGATGAGCACGATGCCCGCGAGCCCGAGGCCGATGAAGCTGAGGGAGCGCTCGAGCGCGATGTCGTCGTCGCTCACGCCCAGGTCCAGCTGGAGACCCGTGTAGGTGACGTGCGCCTCCTCGATGAGGACAAACGTCATCGACGTGTACCAGATGACGATGCCAAAGTGCAGCGCTTTGCGGCGGGCCGACCAGTTCTGGCTCTGCGGGTTAGTTTTGTGCACATCAATCTCGGCGTGGGAGCAGCACACACCAGGGGATCATCGTAGTCGTCTGTCGGTTTTGGGTGCAGGATAATCTTCTTGTCCGGGCCTGCGCATGTCCTGGTGAGCCCTTGTTTCCGTGCATCAGCTGGAGCTGTACGTACCCGTCAATCGAATAGTGCCCGGAGGCATCTTGGTGGCCATTTCTGCAAAAACGAGGGAGAACCAGCTCCGGGGGCTAGTTTTTTTTTTATTTTTCTTGCTCTGTAAAGACTGATGACACGGGATTACAAACGTTGAAGCATGATAGTTGCAAACGAAGGGAAGGGACAGAAAGGACGGGTAAGGGAGCGTCTGAGATGGTTCACCACCATCGTTTGTGGGTTTGTCGTTGAAGCCAAGTTGGGGGCGGCGCGGCTTTTAAAAAGCTCCAGTCACAAATAAAGTCAGTCGAGTGCCGGAGCCGACGGGCTGCTCCACCTCGCCCACGTGCAGGGCCATTCTCTCTGCCAGCGCTGACGTTTCATCTTGGACGCCACGAGAGGCAGATGCGAAACAGATGTCATGCTCCCACAATCGCGACATGGGAGCCCCTTCCCCGGAACACCCACGGCCTCGCCGGTTTCTGAACCACCATCGGCAGGCACAGTGAGAAGCAGTCTGGGGTGGGTGCAGCATGCTTGGAGAATGTCGTGATGGCTGCCCACCCCAGCGACATTGGGGGCCGCATGGTGTCCGCCTCCACGGGACAATGCAAGCAGCGTGACGCTTGTGTAGCGAACAGTGATTTGAAGCATTAAAAAATGTTGATTCAAAAGGTGTAGAAAGCCATTCACTATCAGTATAATAATACAAGTACGAATTGTTTCCAAGTTTGTATAACGCTAGTAGTATATCGCCCCTATCGCAGCCCTTGGAACAAAGTATTGACAGGACCTGTGAGGTAGCGCAGAAAGGTGGGGCGTTTCGGCAGCGGCACCTCCTAAGAAGGCGGCAGCACTAGGCAACCAATGGAAGCCGAGTAGACGCCATGGTCAGGGAGCCCCGGATTCCACCAGATCTAACGTTCCTGGGCTAGACGGACCAACTGCAGCGCTTGCTATTTAACAGAGTTTACCCTTCAAACAAGTCGTCTGAAATGAGCACTGACCTCCAGCTCGATTTCTGTCCGGTGGGTCGCGGCTCTCGGGGTCCACCAGACCCGATGCCTAGTACCTACATGGAATAATTTTCAAATTGTTTCGCTCTGTAGTCAAATGAAATTACAAGCATGATACAAGTATCGTGCAAACGTAAAATCTAAAACAGTATGCACCTTTCCTTTCAACTGATATTACTTAGGTATGAACTCGACTTGTCAACATTGACCCTCTGGTTCAGAGCAACAGTCGCTTCGTCAACTGCCACGTCCCGGCGCGAGGGTTGACGATGCAATGGCCAGGGTCAATTCCATATACTGAATGAACCACTTCCAAAACATTACAGTGTCAATAGTATACTACCCCGACCTCGTCTTGAATCTTGATACGTACCACTCGGAGAAAATACGATGTCCGCGTCTCTCTTGGTGTAAGCCTCCAGCTTGGTACATTCGCGAGTATCAAAATATAGTAGCTGCAGCACAATTCCCAACCCCCTACTCTAGTCGTGTTACATTATCAGCATATGGACAGGCGCCGCCTCTTTCGGTCTACGCGGCTCGGCTTCTTTTCAGCCGAACTTTGATGAGGCGAAATCAGGTTCCTACACTGCGAGGAGCCATTTCGTAGTGTAGGTGGCCAAACTTTGATCAGGTTCGAAATTCGAAGTCTATTTGATGCAAGACTAGATGCCGTCTGGCGTATCGGCAGTGACGGGCGGGGCCAATCAGACGGCACGCGCTGCCCTATTTGTAATTGACCGAACAGAAGCAAAGCCAAGAAAGTCAATTTTCCACGCCATCTCGGGCCGTTGTGTTAATGTTATTATCTCACACATGGGTCATGCTAGTGAGGGCGATAAGATACGCAAGGTCCCATGTGCCAACTTTTGTAACCGCCACCCGGTGCCACCTTCCTACTTACTTAAGTATTTTACGATACTTTACACGGAGTAGCGGGTGCCTTTTTGTGACGGAATAAAAGATTCCAACCTTGTAGAACTGCGAGAAGTCAAGTGTCATGTAACTCTTTGCATGTGCAAATATGGCAATTATCGGCTTGTACCTTCCATTTTGATTTTTTTGGATTGGCCAAAGCCCTGCTCGTCACGAAAGTTGGACCCTACCACGCCCACTCAAAGGAAATGCGCCTGAATTGTCGTGGAGAGTGCTCATATATCTGTTCATGCTCTCCAGCCACGTTTTGCATGTGTGTGTGTGGCCCATACCCTCCTTAGAGCTTGCAAGCTCTGGCATGCACATCGCGGCGCGACCCACCAGACGCCAGACGTCAGACCAGACCAGACCAGACCAGATTGACGTTGTTCAACTCACCAGCCAGTGACATGTTTTAGCCGAAAACGCCATTGTGCTACATAGTAGTAGGCACTCGCACTAGTCAAAGTGGACACACTAATAGGTGCGCATATTTTTCCCTTGATGCATTGATGGTATGTATGTACAATCTCGAGTGCTGCGCTTCCTGTGATCCCACCCCCGCCGACGCCGCTGACGAGAAAATACCGGCATCTGAACGGCCCTTGGCGGCAACATCATGGCATTGATGATTGTAGGGTGCGGGGGGAGACTAGCAGAGCGCATAACACGCTCCAGGCGCATAAAGCATGAAATGAGAATGAAATACATGCAAGTTGGCATTGTAGCATAAATGAATACCTACGTAAAAGCAACAAGAACGGCGAATGAAACGACAGAAATGAAGAACCGGGTTTCTTGACAAGTACGCAGGTCAGCATTCATGAGCGCGCCAACATGATTCCTCGACTCGTGCCTTTAGTCCACAAGGTCGGTGAGGCAGCTAGAGTGCGGGGGAAAAGGGAATCGTGGGGTGTAGCAATGCCTTGTCGATATTGGCTGAGGCCGTACATAATATGTATAATACATAGTAGGTCTCGCTATTTATCCGAGCTCGCTACGGAGTACTTACATCTGATATTGGCTCCACTATCTCTTTGACTGCGATTTGGCTTCTGGAGACTCGCTTACCGAAAAAATTGTATGACAGTGGAGTTCTCCACAAGCCAAATCGCAGTCAAAGAGATAAACCCCTAACCCTAACCCTAACCGACATCAGCAGGTCCTCCATCTGCAGACACTGACGTCGTTCGACCTTGCATGTGGACCACCGACGGCTGCGCCCATGTCAAACCACCACCAACGCCGCCTCGTCTCCTCCACCACACACCTCCTCACCACCACACCGTCATCCCGCCCGCCCGCCGCCAAAATGCCCAGCCCACCACGCATCCAGGTCAACAACCTCTCGTACACATTCCCCGACTACTCGACGGGCGTGCGCAACATCACGCTCGACCTGCCGCCGCGCTCGCGCACGCTCCTCATCGGCGCCAACGGCGCGGGCAAGACGACGCTCCTCCGCCTCCTCGCCGGCAAGCGGCTCGCGCCCTCCAACACCATCGCCATCTGCGGCGTCGACCCCTTCAAGGACTCCCTCGAGGGCGTCACCTACCTCGGCCTCGAGTGGGTGCTCAACCCCATTGTCCGCAGCGACATCAGCGTCCCGGAGCTGCTACGCTCCGTCGGCGGCGACGCCTTCCCCCAGCGCCGCGACGAGCTCGTCGCCCTGCTCGACATCGACACCGCCTGGCGCATGCACGCCGTGTCCGACGGCGAGCGCCGCCGCGTCCAGCTGGCCATGGGCCTCGTGCGGCCCTGGACCGTGCTGCTCCTCGACGAAATCACCGTCGACCTCGACGTCCTCAGCCGCGCCGACTTCCTCGCCTGGCTGCGCCGCGAGACCGAGTCGCGCGACTGCACCATCGTCTACGCCACCCACATCCTCGACAACCTGGCCGGCTGGCCCACGCACCTCGTCCACATGCACCTCGGCGCCGTGAAGGAGTGGGACGAGGCCGACACCATGCTGCGGAGCATCGACGGCACCGTCGGCCGCTCCGGCAACAGCCGCCTCGGCGAGCTGGTCCTGGCCTGGCTCAAGGACGACCTCCGCGCCCGCGGGCCGCGCACCCAGCTGCGTCTCGGCTCCGAGGGCAAGACGTACGGCTTTGGCGGCATCAAAATCGGTGGCTACGGCGACGAGTCCAGGCAGAAAGAGGCCTAGGACCCGTCGTGTGCATGTATATGCGAGGGTGGAAAACGAGAGCCTCAGCTAGAGGCCGGGTGCGCCACTCTACTACTGCGTCGGTTTGCAATCCATCGGCGCTGTGTGGAGGGGGAGGGCGTAGCGGGAAGGACCGGCGGCACTCAACTGCATTGTATCGGCGCATAGAAATCAGCCTCACGCATTTTCAACGGTGAGCGGCGTTTAGAATTGGGGGGGTTTCCGGAGACGCGGCACGACTCAACTCTGCCCGGTGGCAGGGCATGCATACATATTTTTTGTTGGATTTGTTTTTTCTGTTTCTCGTACATGCCATACATTGATACCCATCTTGTCAACCAGGGATCTAATCCACGTCCCCTCAACTAGGGACACGTACAAATACATTGTTTTTCTGTATATCCTACATGAACCCGAATATTCTGTGCTTTCATGCCCACGTCATGCCCCACGTCGTGTCCTCGCCGTAAATTAAAAAAAGAAGAAAAATACAACAACTACGGCTGCATCGGCGTCCCCTGAATGCTCAACCTACCATCAATGGACCTCTTAAGCACCGTCATGGCATTCTTCAACAGCTCCGCAATGCCAGGGAACCCATTGTCCGCCAGGTTCTTCAGGACCTCGATCCGGTAGTCCTGCCAGCTGAGCTTCATTCCGCCCGCATTCGCCAGCCTCGTCAGAGTGCTCTGCGTCACGGGCCCGCCGTGCCGCACCCTGATCTCACCATCGTGCTCCATCGCGTCATCCTCCAGGTCCCGGACGCGTTCTATGCTCTGGTAACACAGCACGGGCGAGTGCGAGAGCGAAAAGAAGGAGGTGAGCGGCAGCGCGCGGTCGACGGACACGGCGTACGCCGCGAGGGCGTTGATCGTGGCGGGCGAGAGAGTGCACGCCTGCGCGTTGGTGTCGGTGTCGTTGAAGCCGCGGTTCCTCCAGAACAAATTGCACACGTCCATGATGTAGCCGTTGAAGAGGTTGACAAAGGGCCGGTCATAGGTGTGCGAGTCGATCCGGGGTGCGGCATCCGTGGCTGGAGCTCGGGGCCGGGTGGCCACGGCCGTTTCGATGCCCCTTTTGTAGCAGGCCAGGATAAAGCAGATGCGGGAGACGGTGGCCAAGGAGTTGTTGAAGAGGAAGGTGTATATGAGCGGGGAAGGGGGCAGCTCGATGCGCATGTAGCGCTTGAGCTTCGCGTTGGTGATTACGCGCGTGGTTTGCTCGTAAAAGTCGAGGATGGAGGCGTCGGTTGTGACGGATGGGGATGTTTGTAAAAGGGTAAGGGCAAGCGTGTTTGTGTGCAGGACGAGCGAGGCGATTGTCGCGCTGGCGTGCTCGGGGATGGTGTCGCTTGCTTGCAAGATGGCCGTCCACTGTCTGAGCAGATTCGTGTACATTTGCAAAAGGCCTTGTTGCGAACTGGGTGCAAAATATTGCACAGCTGCCTCGAGAGGCTGGAATATGAGTCGGTGTAGTTCTGTACAATGTCAGTCGTATGGCTCGACGGCCGAATCAAAATTGTAGATGCGCACCTCCAAAGTCGTGGAAGGGCGTAAAGCCAAGAATGTCAAAACAAACATCGCGCTTCCCCTCGCCCCCCCAAATGTTGAAAAACTGACTGAAGAAGCTCAGAAGCAGAGGCGGAATCGTCTTGGTCTGAACCACAAACTCCCTCACCACCTCGAGCACCTCCCATAGCGTTGCTTCATCCGCGTCTCCCGCCATCACTTCTTGGAATACTGCGCTGAGCCAGTTTGATATTCGCTGGTAAGATTCAGGATTTGGCCTCAGAATAAGCAGTTTTTGTAAGAGGGGATCGGCCAGTACGGCAACAAGTTGATTCGGGAGCTCCAGCTTGTCCATTTTGGCTACAAAGCTGGAAACATCTTCCACTTCTTCGAGTGTGACGGAATCCTGGCCCCATGTCAGCAACAGCTCGTCCCGCAGCGAGGTTGAACAGGGCGTTCTCTTACCTCTGTCGCATGAGACGTCAGCACAATAGGCACGGCCTTGTTCCTCTGGGCCCGATTAACAGGTCTATTAACCCTGAATCCGCTCTGAGGCCCCGTCGGTCTCTGTTCCGCAGCGCGTTGACGGTGGGCGTCTTGAATCTCAGCCAGCCTGGAGCGCCACAAGACATCGGGGTGCTGTGTTCATCAGCACACGCGCGCACATCACCTTGCCCATCCAAAAAGAAGCCTACCTTGAAAGCAGAGGCCTTGCCTCGAACGGCCTCACCCACAATAATTTCGGGGTAATAATCCTTAAACACCCTCAACAAGCCCACCAATGGCGGGTCATTGCCAGTCTGTCTCGATAGATTCAACCTTGGTCAAGTTAGTAACTACGCCTTCGTCCACGTCCGCGCCACAGTTACTCACAAGGCTTGAATCCTGAATGGTCTCACATGCTTCCTCCTCGTAATCAACGCCAACAAATGCGCCAGCTGCGGCCTTGAAAGAAATCACGCAAAGTCAGCAAAGTCAGTTGTCCACCCCTGCAGCCTGGAGCGTCGTGAAGCCGAGTATACGCACCGAATAGCAGCAGTATCAAGCAAATTAAATAAAACTGAATACGCCTGCGCCAAGACGGCTGGCGTCTCCAACACATGATATACCATCACCAGCCATTTCAGCAGCGCAGCCTGCAGGCTAAGCGGTGCCTTGAGCGCGCCATGTCCCAGTGCCGATACCACATGGAGCATAACATTGGGGGACACCCGCTCAGCTGGGTACAGGTTCCGAACCACGGATGCTAAACTGGCTTGATCGAGATAGTTAGGGATGGTGACTAGGTCGATCAGCCGGTCGAGGGCGGCAGGGACAATGCCTTCTTCATACGCAAGAGTAGAGAAGGACGCGACAGTGGATTTGATGTTGATGGCACGAGCTTTGGCGGGGAGTTTTGCCGCTGGTGCTTGGTGAGCTTCGGGTCAAGAGCTCGATGGCGGAATGGCTTCTTACCATTGACCATGTCTTCAATAAGGGCATCAATGCTGTCGTCCGCCATTGTAACGTCACCGACAGGATGCTATCGCCCAAAAATGGTCGGGCATAGCCGCCGCAGAAGTCGACTCAACTTTCCCGCTGCCTTGGGGAGCTGAACCCATTTGCTTTCCCGTGAGTTGACGTGAGACTAGTTGGGTCAATATTTCCGATCAAGTTTAGACTTGACGCGTTGAGTGATTCCATGTCCGGCGCGTGTTGCTGTCTGGTGCCGTGCCGTGATTTGCGGTGGCGTGTGGGGCGAGTGGGCCCTGTCGGAACGGACACTAGGATACTCCGTGTTTGAACGCACACCGTCAATAAATTGAGGCTCAGCCAGGATACCATCACCGTGAGAACAACCATGTCGGTCAAAATTGCAACGATATGAAATGCCTATAATTTAGTGCAGCTTTCGGCATTTCCCTACCGCCCTTCTACCTCGTCCCTGTTTGACGCTCCTCTGTCTTTTCATTCGCTTCCCTTATTAAAACCGGGGAATAACTATACTAAAATGGGGTATGCCAAAAATAAGCAAAACGTCAACCTTTAGCTGAATTAGAAATGTCGAAAAAAACTTTTCATTCCAAATGTAAAACCCTCCCCCCTCCTTATGATCGACGCCTCTAAAGAAAAAAGTACAGAAAAAAAGTTCATCATACATAGATCATTCGCCCCTGACACGGTTCAACGTCAAAAGACAAATGTCCTTCAAGCCCATTTCGAAAAGTCGACAGACTCCACTAACGGGTTTCCTCCATTTGCATTCCCTACTTCAGTGTCATGTGTAGGGGCCGTCGAGAGCGCCGAGGACCGGTGGGACGTCTGTTCGCTGGTGCTGGTGAAGAAAGTGGCCACGCTGGTGCGACGCAAGCTGCTGAAGCTATCCCGCACGCTACTGCTTGGGCGGGAGGACTCAGAGGGTTGGTTTTGCGAGGACGAGGTCGGCGGCGGCGATGGAACCAAGGCTGCCGTCGTCTTCGGTCCGTATCTCTCTCGGAGACGCTTAATCTCCCTGAGCCGACCACTCCAAGAGCTGATGTGCTCGCCGCCCTCTCTGGCGTTCCAGACATGGGAAAACACCGAAGCATTCAGAGCAAGGAGGCGGATGAAACCAGGCAGCGCATTCAAAGATACCATTTTTGTCTCCGATGCCGGCGATATTTCCGGGAAGCCAGGCTTGCTCAGAACCTGAACTCTGTAGAATAGTTGTCCAGACGTAGCCCCAGGCCTATCCGTCGTCCGTGTTGCGATAAAAGACGCCCGCGACGCAGGCGTTATCACGATATTAACATAATTGAACTGGCTAGGGAACGTATCAAACATGAAAGGTTTGCCTGAGTCGTTGAAAATTATGTTGACAAAGTCGTTGCCGATATGTCGCTTCTTAAGAGTGCACTGTGGGTCGCGTTCTAGGTTTGTAGGCATTTGAGTCGTAACGTGGAAAACAATCTCTGTCACCCTGTCACGCCAGCAAAACGTGTATTGGCCATCAGAGTCGTATTCTCGATCCAATCCCTGCGTGTTAAAGGTGGCACCTTTCAGCTTTGTCAGCGTTCCAAGATTGTTCAGGAACTCCGTGTAATCACTGCTGCCAGAAACGTTGGCAAGGATTTCCGCCTCGTTATCCTGCCCCTCCCCAATGTATATAACGCCAACCTTATGACTGTCCACGCTGGAGCTTCGGTCAAATACCCTGATTGCACGGTCAACGGCATCGTCATCCGGTAACGGAATAGGTCGTGCGGACTCAAAGCTCTGGGGCACAGGTGACATAAGTTGAACCAGTACATGACTGGGGAGAATAGAATTGCTGGTCGGCTGGCCTTCTCGGCTCACGTCAACGTGGTTCTCGACCTGGTGTGGTGGAGGCGTCGCGTAGGTCTCACGGATCGTATACGCCGACGTCCCAGAAGGCTGTCGCTTGATGATTTGCGCCCAACCCGATATTGTCGCCTGTTTCACTGTCACAATACTGTTTCCAATGATCCATTGCTTCTTCACAATGGGTCCGAATCGACCCTCAGTAAAGTACGGATCTTCACAAGACTCGTCCACATCGGCATACGTGACTCTCTGCATGAAGTCGATCGAGGTAAGAGCTTGCTCGTCAGCATTCTGTCCAGAGCTATCAGGATCGGAAAACAGCTTCTTGACAATCCACGAGACATGCGTGGCGCGATCCTGAAGTTTGAGAGCCAGGAACCAGAATAAAATCACATGGTACGCCAAAGCATGGACATATTGAGGAAGCTCCTCGGAGGGAGGACCAGTCTGCGTGGGCTCCCCAGTAGCAGCACCAAACACGCCAGCTGCATTAGGTTCGCCGTTGTGGCTGCCGCGATGTGATTGTCGTTTGTCCCTTGCATACTCCAGGTAGCGGAAGCAGATTGCGAATACAATTCTGTACTCATCTTCTCTAAAGTTGACGTATACATTGTGTAGCCGACTCAGGCAGGCAAGGAACTCTAGAATATGAACTGACACGTGAGGCTGCGTGATGCTTGCTGCCATTTGATTGAGCATTTGAACAAGGGATTTGCTAGTAGAAAGAGGAAGCTCGTGACAGCATATCGACAAGGCGTGAATGCAGTATTTCGCGGTACGTTCCCAGGTCCCGATACCAAGAATGAATGTCTTTACAATTTCATCCTCGTCACCCTTGCCAAAGTGCTCGTGGTAGCTTAGAATCATTGTCAGGCTGTGGAAGAGACATATAGCCACATCAGCCCGTCGCAGACCAGATACGAATGGAGGTTCCTGAAAGCTATTCGTTCGTATTTGATCGCAAATAATTCGACGTAATTCTTGAATCTGTGGAATTACATCTCTGAATATGGCATGATTGCTGAGTTGTGACGGCAGGTGGACGAGGGCGAAGCTATAGATCTCCCATTCACTACCTTGTAATATATCGAGCACGGCATCAAGCCAATTTGTCATATTAAGCACTGATGGTTTGCGCTGCTGCTGTACATGCGATGCGGCTTCGTCTGCATCTTCACTCTCGTCGCTGGGTTCAGTCGTTGTCGAATGAGACACGAGCACGGGACTGATGAGATTAGGGATACGTTCTGGCAGGGCCTGCGGGTCTGGACATCTCCAAAGCTGGTGGTATCTTGCAGCAACGGTCTTGGCCCCGCTTGGTGTTCGTACTGGATGACCTCGCTCTTGATGCTGAGACTGACTTAGAGACACCCCTCGGGACGATCGGGGCTGATTGCCATGATCGCTTCTTGACAAACGAAGAGACTGAGCTGCTTCCTCGGCCTGTTTCTTGGCAAACGAGGCGTCTGTACGATACATGGCAGTTGCCAGAGAAATATTGTCAAGGTCATCCGTGACAAAGACTCTGTTGGCCCAATCGGCGCGTAGTCGAAACAAAAGCTTCATCGCCGTTAGCCTGGCGTCAGTTTCGCAGTGATTCGTTTTAGCAATGCCGACCACGGTATTGTACAACTTCACACTCTTGTAGCTATGTGAGTTCATGAGTCGCAGAAACATTCTGACGTAACCTCTTGTAACGACATTTGAAGGAGACTGTGATTGTCGGAGACCGGGCGTAGCTGCGTCCATCATTGTTGGAGAAATCGTAGCTGACAAGACAGAAGGTGATATGGGAGACTTGAGCCTATCGCCAACAACTATGGCTCTCAAAGCATCAATAACAAAGTCAAAAAGTTCCATGTCGCATGACACGACAACAGAAACCATTAGTGGCATGACGGCATCGAGTACCAAAACGTCACCTTCTTCAGCAATGTTTTGCAGTATGCTCTTGGCCATCCTCGGAATGAAGTTCTGCTCTGCACCATCACCAACAAGGTCGACAATCTCGTACGCGTCCATCATGGCATGGAGGGCCCTAAGTCTTGTGTCGGAGCTTCGACTGCGGTTACTGAAGAAGGCTTCCAACACCAGATTCAGGTTTTCTTCCCACCTCAAATCAGACGGAGAGCAGCACCGAAATTCTTGAAAGTAATCCAGAACAGTCTTGGCTGTTTCATCTGGCAGTAGGTTGTGAACATCAGTAAAGAATTTGACAATGGTTTGTCGGGGTACAAAGTCGCGAGACTTCTCCTTGATGACAGTGTCTAGGCGTCGGACGAGCGTCAGGAGCTCGCGGTCAACCACAGCTTCCAGAGATTCGTCATTGGCCTGAATGCCTTGTTGTCCGTCAGCGCCCTCATGAACACGTCGGTAACACTCAGCCGCAACGTCAAGAGAAGTCGACCAATCTTCATCCACGATGAGACGGTGGATGTTGCCGAGTCCATCGTCGAACAGGGAATTAATCAATTGCAAGACCGCGGCGTAGACTCGTAAAGATTTTGTGGCCTTGAGCGTATTCGACAGTCCATCAACGAGTAATGCATACGGAACAGACGGATAGCCCTTTTCAGTCGTCTTCGACAGCAGCTTCTGGAGTACAGCCAAACTTCCCCGAATTTCTCTACTCGAGTCTTTTTCATTGACGCCAGGTTGCAAATTTCTGAGTATATCCAGCATGATTCGAACCGTCGCTTGGCCATTGTGTGACTTGCATAGATTAGCAATTGTGTGCCACGAGTTCTTTTGCAAGTTGGGAACCATGCAGTAGATTGAGCTGAGAACTTGAACGCAGTCCTTCAGTTTACTCTGCGGGATAGAGCCAAAGGTCACAATTGCATCTAGAACATTGATACAGGAGCGCAAGTCATCCTCCTGACTTGTATTCATGCAGATGGTGAGTATGGTGTCAATTAGATCGGTGACGGCCGGCTCGTCAGCCGTGTTGAAGCTGAATTTGATGACATCCAACAGAAATAAAAACAACTGTGCAAAGTTCTTGTCTTCGCCCAATGCTGCAGTCTTGGCCCTGGAAGAACCGCCGGCACCGCGGCCAGGATGAGAGTTTTTCCTCGCGATACGGGCTGCATTGTACGCGTTTTGCAGCCAAATCGTCAGAAGAGGTAATAAATCGTAGTCGAAACCAGCCAGCACACGGCCACGGCTTGTCAGGTCGACTAGAGCTGCAAGTTGCAGATGGAAGTCCTCGGGGTTAGCAGATGCGGACAGAGTTTGAAAGTACTCTTTCCGCTCCAAATCGGTCGAAGATGCATGTTTCGCGCATTCCGTCAATAGTTCCCAGCCTGCAGCTCTCGTCGAAGCTGGGTTGTTTGGATCGATGAGGTCCTTTGCAGCGTACCAGATATCCAGAATCGGATTCAGTGGATATTCAGTAATGGCGTACTTTAAGGTATTCGCGGCGGATATTCTCTCGCTAGGGCTGCCGTTTTTGAGTTGTTCAAATGCATCCATATGGTTAGTGGACAGCGCCTGGGAGTTTGTTGGGATGGCATTGATGAGCTCGGCTCGAGGCAAGGCAGCCGACGGGTTCGAAGGAGGAGGCGGGGCTTTGATCGCCTTGGAATTTGTTAAAGTACGAAAGACTGTAGCCAGGCCGCCGGGGCGAGTCGAATCCGGAGAAGTAGGATCATCTTCTGGCTGCGGGGACATGTGCTCGTCTGCCGAGAGTCGTGGTAGAGGAAATGTTGGGACTGTGTGACAAGTTAGCAAGACAGACACAGCAACCAGGCAAACCAAGTCCAGCTTTGCGCTCTTCGTGGCAGGCAGACAACCACCTTGCGATAACTCCACGCTTCAGCAAGCTCGGGCGAAAAACTCAACGTTGCCGGTAACGGCAGGGACCATCGTGGCTAGACGTAGATTGCATACCTGGAGATCAGCCCAGACGATCTTTGAACATAAAGCTGCATTCAAGAACGAGGCGGCAGTTATACACGGCGTAGGGAGCCGCGAGCCGCACCAAGAACCGATGAAAGCAACCTAGGACGAAGCCCGAACCGTGGATAGGAACTCCGCCAAGTTGAGGACGGGGACTGGGACGACGACGAAACTCGACGGAATATACTTCGAAGCTGGCCAAAAACCGGTTTCAGGTCGAACACAGAATTGACCTTGCTAGGACAAGCATTGGCGAGGATGTAGGAGAAACAGGACAAGGTTTGGGCAGGAAATGTCGATGAGACCGGAAGTGGTGATGATGCGATGCAGTCGCTTTTTGGATCATATTTACCCACTATGAAGCGAAGCACTCGGGAGTCCTGGTTGGCACTTATCCGAAAGTACCAGTACCTGCGATTGTGGGCAGAAGCCATGCAGCTTGGCTGGAACAGTACATGCAGTGTGGCTTGTGCAGGAAGGGAGGATGGGGAGAGCCCCACCATGACGGTTACTGCATTGAAGCTCAGTGAAGATTCTGCACTCGCTGACCTCATCTGCAGACAGACCATCTAAGCTGGGGGGGGGGCTGGGTACCTACAGGAAGTAGTCTGGTAGGGAGCTCGGCAGCTGGGCATCGCACCGCCTAATGACATGATACCAGCATCTTCTCTGGTCTCAAGGCTTCAATGTTGGCTGCTTGTCGAGTACTGAGTCTTGAAATCCGCTGAACTCCGTGGCTATATCAAGTTGAGTCGACTAGCTGGTACTACGTACCTAGCAGTTGACACACTTGCATCAGTTGACGGTACATCGAAAGGCCTTAGATGCCAACCAGACCGCAAGTCAAGTTCAGGTGCCAGACCGCTCGACAAGCTAACCAGACGATACCTAAAGTATTAAGTACTTAAAGTAAGTATACAAAGCGCCCCGTAGTGCACTGTCTTTCTGACCTCAAGATGATTGAACCATAGGGTAGGGCTGGAGCGAGCAGCCAAGTTCGCACCCGACCTTTCCTATTCGAGGGCTTTAGCGCCAAGATTGCTCTTGGTGGCGGGACCGACAAGCTTCGGTTCCTGTTCCACGTTCACTGAAAGCTTGATCATTTTTCAGGGCAACAGAATGATTGATGCCGTGATCAATATGCCAATTATGCTTTATTCGCCATTTGTGTACTCTATTATGCATGTATACCTTAGGTACTTAGTAGGCAGGTAGGCAGTTGACGGGGTGGGCTTGATCTTGGCAGAGCCACGAGATCCACAAGACGCTAATATAAACAGTTGCAGGACGAACTGTTATACAATATTGGAAAAAAAAAGGCCATCAAAAGCGCATACGGGGGAAGATATGGGACTTGTCTCCCTATCCACCAGTTTCTAGTTGAAAATGGCACAGCCGGCACAGCTTCGTGCAAGCGCACCCCGTCTTCTCCGTACCGTTGATCTGATCCGAGCTCCCCACAAGCAACCCGTGGTTGACCCTGGTCGCCCCGTCGCCATGGAAAGGCGAACAGCTGCGCAACGCCAGAAAGTCCTCCACATCACATCTCTTGTTTCCAACAAACACTATCGCCTCTCTCCATCTCCAAACGTCACAACCACAGTGCAGCTCTCTTCCACGAGGTCTCACCATGGCGGCCGACATTGGACAAATCTCTCAGCTGCTGAATGCAACCCTCGATCCTTCCCAGCACCGTAAAGGTACGGCAGATTCCTCCGTCCTAACTTTTTTTCTCTTTGCTTTGCTGTTGCCCCGCTCTCCAGTACTAATAAACAAAACACATCTACAGCCGAGAATGCTCTGAAGCAAGAGGCCACCAAGCCCCAATACTCGCTCACCTTGCTGAACATTGTCAATTCCGACTCTCTTCCCCCCAATACCCGACTCGCTGCTTCCTTGGCCTTCAAGAACTTCATACGTTCCAACTACGTGGTGCGTGCCCGTACCGACTCCCCCCACCTCGACCCTCGATCGAAATACTAAAGCTGTACGTGTTTTTCAGGATGAGGAAGGCAACTACAAAATTTCACAGGATGAGGTTCAGATAATAAAGGAGCGCCTGATTGGTTTGATGATCTCGAGCCCGCCAAATGTTCAGAAACAGCTGGGCGAAGCAATCAGCGTCATTGCAGACTCCGACTTTTGGAGGCGGTGGGATACGCTGACCCAAGTACGATCTGTCCATGTCGCCGTATTCCGGGAGCTTTTGCTGAGCTGAATAATTAGGAACTGGTTAGTCGGTTTTCTACCACGGATCCCAAGGTCAATGTCGGCGTCCTCGAAGTCGCTCATTCGATTTTTAACCGATGGCGCCCTCTAAATCGATCCAACGAGTTGTATATCGAAATCAACCACGTCATCACCACGTTCGGCCAGCCTTTTGTTCAGTTGCTGGTGGTAAGTTGTTCAAGTGTAGCACTATCTTTGGGATGCTGACACATCGCCTAGACTACTGACAGCAAAATCGCCGCGCATGCCAACGACAAAGATGCCCTCAAGGGGTGGTTCGAGACCCTCGACATGCAAATCAAGATCCTACATGATATGTCCTCTCACGACCTTCCCCCGATTTTTGAAGAGAACCTTGCGAGTATCTCTGAGCTTCTCCACAAATACCTGACCTATAACAACCCGCTGCTCGAGACAGATGATGACGATGAGGCGAGTATTGTCGACACAGTCAAGGCAGGAATTTGCGAGTTGCTGGAGCTTTATACTATCAAGTATGATGAGGACTTTTCGAAATACTGCGCACCTTTTATTACGAGCGCGTGGAACCTACTATCGACAGTTGGGCCTCAAACCAAGTATGACAACCTCGTGAGCAAGAGCTTGCACTTCCTGACCGCGGTCGCCGGTACAGCTGAGCACGCTGCTGTTTTCAACAATGAGAATGTTTTGTCTCAAATTGTCGAAAAAGTCATCTTGCCTAATGTTGCCCTGAGAGAATCAGACATTGAAATGTTCGAAGACGAACCCATCGAGTTTATTCGACGAGATCTAGAGGGTTCAGATACGGACTCAAGACGCCGGTCTTCCACGGATTTCTTGCGAAAATTGCAAGAAAAATATGAGACTCCCGTCACAACCGCGGTGTCCCAGTATATCACCCACTATCTTGACCAGGGCAAGACAGACTGGAAGGCCAAGGACACGGCCGTCTATCTATTCTTGTCTATTGCCGCCAAGGGAGCTGTCACCGCCGCACAGGGGGTCAAGACTGTGAACCCACTTGTCAATGTTGTCGAGTTCTTTGAACAGCATATTGCGGCAGATCTCATGGCGAGCGAGGGGGTGGAGCCCATCTCCAAAGTTGATGCTATTAAATATCTTTACACATTCCGCAGTCAACTGTCCAAGGAACAGTGGACGCTCGCTTTACCGCCGTTGATTCAAAACTTGAACTCGTCCAACTATGTTGTCTACACGTACGCTGCAATTGCTGTTGAACGTGTTTTATTCTTGGCCGATGATGTGGGCAATCAAATGTTCCCCCGAACCGACATTGAGCCCTTTGCAAAGGACCTTCTTAACCACTTGTTCAAACTGATTGAGCGCGAAACTAATGCCGCCAAGTTGCAAGAAAACGAGTTCTTGATGCGCTGCGTCATGAGAATTCTCATCGTCATCAAGGATGGTGCCGCGCCAATGCTAGATAACGTCTTGACCCACCTTATTCTCATTACCAACGTCATGAAGCACAACCCTAGCAACCCAAGGTTCTACTACTATCACTTCGAGGCTATGGGTGCATTGGTACGATACTGCTCTGGGACCAATACCGCGGTTTTCAATCAGAAGCTGTGGGAGCCATTTAATCTGATCCTTACTGAAGATGTTACCGAGTTCATTCCTTACATTTTCCAAATTCTTGCCCAGCTTCTCGAGTCAAGTCCCGCAGACGCTGTTTCTGAGAACTTTAAGAGTCTTCTAGGCCCTCTTCTGGCTGCGCCTTTGTGGGAGACCCGTGGCAACGTTCCTGCTTGCGTTCGTCTGTTATCTGCTGTCATTCCCAAGGCATCAAGCTTGGTTATTCAGAACAATCAGCTGGAAGCTGTTCTTGGCATTTTCCAAAAGCTGCTTGCATTCAAGAAGTCCGAAGTCCAGGCCTTTGACATTTTGGATGCCATTGTCAACTCGTTTGAGCCGTAAGTGTTGCCCTGGAACAGCTTCTAGTCCATTACAAGACACGTTAGCTAACTCGACCCCATAGCTCTGCGCTGGACAAATACTTTGGCACGATTCTGCAGCTTCTGTACACCAAGCTGCAGGGATCTCCTGCCGACTCGTTCAAGATCCGTTTCGCCCGCTTCTATCATCTGGTCAGTGCCAGACTTGAAGCCGGCTATGGTGCGGACTTCTTCATCAAGCAATCAGACCAGTTGGATGCAGGTGCATTTGCTCAAGTGTATCCACCATTTGTGCTTGCTGAGACAGAGAAGCTCGCCAAGCCTGTTGACCGCAAAACGGCAGTCGTGTCACTGACCAAGACATTGTGCGATTCACAGGTGTTTGGGCAGAAGTTTATGAAAGGTTGGGCCAACAGCTGCCGTATTCTGCTGTCCCTGCTCGCAAACCCTCCTGCTGTTGCCGCTGGCCAAGGCGACGAGATCATAACGGAGAGTTCAGTTGATGATATTGGTTTCGGCATGACATATACTGCTCTCAACACGTGTCGACCCCTGGCTCGCGACGACTTCCCTGATGTTCAAAACGTGACGACGTGGGTCAAGCAGTACATGGTTGAAGCCAACCGGCGACACGGTGGGGCTATTGAAGGTTTCATCACCCAGAGACTTCCCCCAGAACAGCAGGAGGCCATTGCCCAGTACATTCGCTGAGTGGTCCGTGGGGGGTTGACGGGGTTGTTGGACGAGGCAGAACGGAGAGGAATATAGATG
This sequence comes from Metarhizium sp. BCC 4849, assembly GCA_037953715.1. Classification (NCBI taxonomy): domain Eukaryota; kingdom Fungi; phylum Ascomycota; class Sordariomycetes; order Hypocreales; family Clavicipitaceae; genus Metarhizium; species Metarhizium sp. BCC 4849. The sequence continues at coordinate 718,552 of JBALJW010000011.1, read as the reverse complement.
AAACAGTACAAAATGTGACTAGTCAGAGGGGTCGCGTGAAATGAATGAGCCCGGATATTTGAGCATTGAGCATTGAGCATGGAGCATGGAGCGGGTGCGCTGTTAACACAGGTATTACGCATGTTAACCGTGTGGGATAGGTGGAGGTGGCAATTACCGCAAAGAGCCGCACGGTAGGCACAATTGGGTCATGAGATGACCGGAAAAGGATGCAGTAGAATTGAGCAATATAATCAAAACATGGCCAAGTCGGCGTATATATCTGATGCTGGACATTTTCCTCATAACCATGCCACTTATGTCCACTACGCAATTTCGTGTCCCACAGTTCGGAAATGACGGTGTAGTTCATGACATGTGCGCAATCCTCGAGCAATAGCGGGGGCTACTAAGACTGACCCCGGAACAATCACAGTGCGGCAAGCACTAGCAGTGTTACGAGTAAGCGACACTGACGTCAAGCCAGCCATCACGGTTGACATGTCGGTGCTGCATGAGAGCTAGGAAGAGCATCGTGTGGTATTTCATAACTAGTTGCGTCGGCGGAAATAAAATACACCCGTCCTTCTTTTGCCGCCATAAATGACAATATGTACAGGAACAAAAATAGCTTAGGGTGAATGCACATGGTATCGTAAATCTCGCTAAATCATGAGGCGCCGCCGCAGCGACGTGCCCTCGCCGCCGGCCCGGCACCAAAATACACCGGGTATGCAGATGCGCAAATGTCGAGTGAATTAGACGGGCGGGTGGCAAGCGATGCGGCTTTTCCCGCCTGGTGTAAAAATCGGGAAAAGGGGGAGAAGGGGGATATATATATATGCCCGGCGCTGAAACGCTTTGCCCGTTGTGCAGAGGGACGAATGCCCCGTCGTTAATGAAATGGACGTGAATCAAGTGCCGTCGTGAGGGGTCGTGACGATGTAGGAATGCTGTTTTTGGCATTGAAGAATTTCGTATACGCGCTGTAGAATTGCCAAGAGTCGAATAATGTTCATAGTAGGTGGTTGGCGGGCGGGAGGACTGGGCGTAAATGTTCCTGGTGTGATGGCCTGGTACCGGTGCGGTAGTGTAGAGAGCTGGTAGCTTGGCCGTGGTCGAGAGGGTCCCTCGCCAGAGCTGACTCTATACAAAGCCTCCTTCGGTGCCTACCATGCCAACGCTGCTTCGCCATGCGCACCGTCTATCTTGGTCCTCGCGGTCCCGGGGCCGTGGTGGCAGAGGTCCTGTCCCGCGGAGAGTCAGGTTGGTGCGCGGCGCGGACGGGCACGGCTGGGCGTCGACGTCGCTGCTGGCACGGCTGCTCCCTCCACTCGCGTTCGTCTGGACGAGCAGTAAGCTGCTGGTGCTAGATAACCTCTTGGCAAACTCGGTGAAACTCAACCTTTTGGCACTCGAGTTGGAGTGTCGCTTTTCCGCAGTTGTGCTGGAACGATGGTGTCCGCTGTCCTGGGCCTTGCCGGACGTCATCGAGGGTAAATCCGGTGCTGCTGTGGCTGTGGGTATCAGATGAGGCGTGGTTTGTGCTCGGGAGGCTTTGGGCCTACTCTTGGCGTGGGCGGTGTGTGGACGCGAGGGTGGCGCGATTATAGTGGATGTGGGAGCGGAATCTGCATGAAAACTAAGGTTGTTCCTCGACATACCCGGGCGATGAGACTTTGGGTTCTTCAGAGTACCGCCGTCGTGACGGCCTGCAATGTACGCCAAGGCCCGCTGAGCAGATGGCGACATGAGTGGTGCGCCATGTTGCTCGTTCTGGTTCCGTCTCTGGGAGTAGCCATCGCCTTCAGAGTCGGAATCCTCCGAAGCAGGGTCTGCCCCATTGTCATCTGAGGAATCGTCATGATCAAACGCACTTGTCATGGTTGTTTGTTGGGCCTGTTGGATCGTGTCCCGCTTTCGCCGCTTCTCCTCGGCATCGCGCATCAGGGCATCAAACCTCGCAATGGAGCTGAGCTTTTCCTGTCCGGGAACATACGAACCGGCGCCAGGGATGTGTCCCAGCTGAAAGGCTCTGTCCAAAATGGTCTCTCCAGGGCAAGGAGGAGACGCTTCATCGAGGATAGAAAGCTGCCGGCTGTGTGAGCTTATGCTATCCCTGCCTCGGGAGGGTGAGCTCATCATGGATGACCTTCCCTGGGCCGAGGTCCATCCTTCGATGAACTGACCCTGGTACTCTCCATTGGGACCCGACGATACAATATCGCCGGGCCTAATGGTTGTATAATGCTGTTCAGGAATGGCATACTGCACCTTTTGAGACGGATGGTTGTTGCTAGAAGGGGATGAAATATCGCTTCGTTTCGATCGTAGGCTTGGGGAGCCCGAGCTGAAGGTGGTTGCGCGATCCAGGGGCCCGGTGGAATGGGTGGCCGTGGAGCTTTTGTGCTGAAGACCGCGGCTGCCGCTTCCTGGTCGAGGGGAGTAATCCGGATTGTCGTTGGATCGTGCTTGGAACGGCGACGTGAAAACCGGGGACACGGGGCTCTCTGTCGTGCCGTGCGAGCTCTTCTTGGACATGATGAATCGAGACCATTCGTGAAGAGTGGGATGGCGGTTATCGGGAGGCGTGCGAAACCACAACGTCGTCACTCCTGCGTCTTTGTTGGAAGAAATAAAACCTGCAGCTCGGCTTGATCGTCTCTTTCGTTGATTGTCGGAAACTGTGACCACAAGAGTTGGTAACACAGGCCCCTGCTTGCGATGGGAGACAAGCTGGACTTGGCAATCAGAAACACAGCTAAGCGGCCATTGCTGGATCGGCTCCCAGTCTTCCTAAACATGGACGTTGTCAGTGGCGTGTGTTGCGACGTGGGAGTAGCGATTGGGGAGCAGTGCGCTTTACCTTGGTCTTGTAAATGAAAAGACATTGTTCGTCAATGGCATTCTTTTGCACGGATTTTGAAATGACGGTGTTGACACGGCCAATGCTGCCATTCTGCGTGAAGCCGTAGCTGCCTTGCCGATCTCTGGTGGTGGATTGGCGAGACCCAACGGCAATATATCTTGTCTAGGAAGCGGCATGATTAATTGGATGTGGCTGACGGTGACGCGGGGAGAAGAGAATAAAAGCATGCTGCTCCCCAACTATCAAACAAAGACTCGAGCACGACTGTTGTGCTGCTCACCTTCCATGATTGCCTGCCCAAGATCTGACTCCGGTCCGGAGGAACCTGGAGGTGGCCGGCGAGGCTATCCATGGCCAACAAGATGACAAGTTGCTGGCCAGAAAGTAGGAGCAAGGTGCGGAGTAAAGGCCGGTGGTCTGTTTCCGGTTAAGGTCGCATTCTGAGAAGGCAGAGATTGGGACCGCAGCGGAAAAGAGCCTGGCTGCTGTTGTTTGCGTTTATGTTTCAACCGTATTGTCGACTCCTTTCCTTGGTGGATACTCGAGTATTGCCTCCTCTTGCTGCTAATGTCCTTGGCGAGTGTTTGGCGGGCAACTAGAAAAGCCAAAGTTTGCTAGATGGAACTGCACTGCAACGAGGGTCCAAGCCAGAAAAGATACGCCCGAGATGCAAGAGGGAACATGGGAATAAGGGGCAACGAAGACGTTATTGTTTTACGCCCAACACACACAACTGCGTAAAAGTGGACGAGAAGAGAATAAGTAAGCAGCAGCGGAAACTAGAGCAGCAGGTAAATGGACCGCCTGGGCTATTATGGGTCCTGAAGTTTGGCACGGAGTATGATGGTGTTTAACCAAGTCGACGGCCAGTCGCTAGTCACTAGTCACTTTTGTCTCTTGGTCTTGGTATTAAACACCTTGGACCAAGGGCGATCCCGCATTGGGCTTTCCGGCGGGAGGATGACGGACGATGAGGTGTGGAAGCAACCTTCGATGGACTGACGTGGGAGAAACCGGGATGAGGCATGGGTTGGTGCCAGATGCACAGGTCCATGCCCCGGTCCCAGCAATCTCAAGGGCCATCTGCCTCCATCCGCCTCCGTCATGGGGAGTTGGGGAGCCAAAGGTGCCATTTGCACGCCGTGGCAAGCATGGCTGCAAGCCGACTGCAAGCCGACTGCAAGCCCAGGTCGTGGCCGGGTCAAGGCCCATCAAGCCCTTGAGGTCTGCGGTCCATGTCCAGGCACCTTGGAATCCCCAGGCGAAATTAACATCAAACCACACAGGAACACAATGGTGCTCAAGCGTGGGAACAGCCCCAGACCCCTGTCCCATGCATCCGCCAGCCCGCTTCAGTGGCAGCGATCTTTTTCAGTCTCCGAGTCGTCCGCACGTCGTCCTCGATGCACACAGTGCCGTCGCCATCAGCCACCAGGTGTCGGTGTTGTGCAGCCCCAATCCCACATCAGTCGTGGATGGATTTGGTCTGTGCGTCCAGCCGTTGGTCGAGGGGCGCGAGGGGGGCCGCGAGGTTCGAGGTCCAAGTTCAAGGGTTGATGTTACATCCCAATCAACCTCTGGTCGTTGGGACAAGTCTGGTTTGCAGTTTGCATCGTGAACCTGAAGCATGTGCTTACCAAGTGTTGGTGCACAACTTCAATTCGGGTCAATCGACTGGTTGGATGCTTGACTTTGGTGGCCATGTCTTTAGCAGGAGGGAAGGCACGACCGCGCAGCAACTTGCTGCCGTGTCGGCATAACGGAGTACTAGCTGACTCAATCGTGTGAAGTGCAAAGCCAAAGTTCTCCAGCCTTCGATTTCTTGACACAACTCTGCACATGCACCAGACTTCAACAGGCTAGAGTGCGCACATCACTCTCTTCTCAATTTCCCTATTTCTACTCCGTAAACCCGCATCGCATCTGCAGCCAAGTGTCCAATCCGCCACCCCGTCCTATTGAAGCCTTCCGGAGGACTCAAAGTCTCAGACATCTTGTCGCCAAGGCACTCGCTTCTGGCCGCCTGTTTCGGATCGTGGTACAGCCCGCGAGGCCAGCCAAGAGGAGAAATAACGAGAAAAGAAAAACTCCCCCAATCCCTCGGCTCTTATCCAGCGGCATATGAATGCACAGACGGCATATCTGGCAGCAAGGGCAAACTGCCATGGGCACGCACATCCCTTCCCCACGGACATTGTCGTACAAGACTGGAAGCAAAGTAATTTTCCCCCAGCAGACCCAAGAATGTTGGGGTCTCATGCCAAGTACGGAGTAGTACCTCCAGAATTGAACTCTGGGGCCTGCAGAAATATTACAAAATACACATCCGCTTTCATGCAAGACTGTGCCGATATCCTCAGACGCCGTATTACTGCAAGCATTGTCCAATTTGCAATCCGCAGGGCGCAATTGTGCTGACGCAAGCTCTGGTGGGTAGAGACACAAATACTTTGAACAAGCTCAGTACACGGGCCTTCGATCCCACCTTGACAATTCCTACTGTAGCCGTTGCACTGACCGTGGTGACGGCCCGGCCAGGGACCAGGGACACACAGACACTACTACGACATATGGAGTAGCCAACTTAATATCCGTAAAGCCACATGAGCACTCTTCAGCTGAATGCGTGCCGCCAGGAACGAAGATACACATGAAAACTGGGCTGTGCCATTGGCAGGCGATAACAGTCGCTTCTCAAGACAGGAGGCAACTGCCTTTACGACATGATTCAGTTCCCTGAATAGCCTTTCTTCCTGATCCGGATGGATATTTCCCTTCATATCGCGGGGTCAATAAATGAGAGCGACAACTCAAAGTGTGACGCCGAGTAGGCTACGGCGATTCCGGTTGAATAGCCTGCCCAGGTTCCCTTGCCCTCGATAGGAAAACCGTGGCGTCGCACGCTAACGCATGCAAAACAATTGCATACGTTGACATCTGATATGCATGGAACTGCACTTTAACAGCGCCGGACGACAGGTATACTATGTGCTCAGTCGTCTCGCGCGTGCTGATAACCCGTGGGAGATGCACGAGGCGGGAATAGAGTCTAGTCGGCTACCTCGCTACGCCTGATACCCCGAAGCATTGGGGATACATGTATGAAGCAGAAGGACGGTGTGTTTTTGGCGAATGGGAAAGCGCTCCCAAGACCAAAGTTATTAATGCGACGGCCCATCAGTCTTATCATGACAACCAACAAGATGCCACTCTTGGCTCTTGCCACCATTTCGCCCCTAGTCCACTGGCTAGACTGTAAACGGTACGAAACGTTCAGACCATCAGAATTATGAACTTGATTTCAGCATAGCCCGTGAAGGGCTGTCTCTAGCTCAATCCTCTTCGCTTTAGCGCGGATATGCTACGCAACTCAATGGTCTTCGTCTGATATGTCTCTTCGGGGCAAAAGAACGTCGTCGTGGCTTAGAGACCACCCTCCTCGGGTTGATCTTACATGATTGGGGGTCATCTGGAGCAGAAGAGTACTTGCTTCCTGGAAAACGCTCTCGATGATGCCATTCTATGCCGTCTCACGTTAAACTGGGGAAGGACTAGAAACATCCAGTTTCAAACATGGCGCCTTTCATCTTGGTGTTCTGGAATGCATCCGTCTGTTCGGGTCCCTCTGGTTTTCCAAATCATGATTCCCCAATCGTAGGGTACTTTGTACCCCATGTTGCCGCCACATCATGCGGGTCATTGCGGTGGCCACTTGAACGGATATGCCGGTTGTCTTATCCCGTATTTCGCGTCTCATGCAACTGGGCGGACGCACCACCTCGGCCGATCGTCACAACGTAGCTAACAACTGTGGCTTGAGCCAACGGTCGAGTTGTTCGACCTTGTCATTGTGTGTGGCAAGCGCCGAGGAGTAAATATCTGCCAAAGTATCGGACGGACCAATGGATAGCGCAGTGTTCAGGATGTGCGCTGGAACGAAACAGCAAAAACCCCGGTGCGGGATGCAAGTGTATTCTGAGACATTGCGCTGTCATGCCGCCACTTTGGCCCCTGCCCGAGGCACTAAAACGTCTAAAAAGAGGGAGAAATACGATGGTTAGTCGTTGGTTGATTGACAGGCCATTGCACCAATTCTCAATCTGTGGCAATACTGCTGAATCTTGGGCGGTTCTATGCTGCTGGTCCCTGATCAAAGGGGTCAAAGCCGAATGCAATTGCAGGCCAATCGATGTGGTGGTCAATGGCTCTGTTTTCTGATGCCACCAGACAAGATATCTGAAACTGCGGGTCAACTCGTGGTACTGCCTGCATTACCGACGCCGTGACTACGACCGCACATGCACCGGGAGATATCAAGCTCTCAACTCATTCAGCTCCCCTTACCCATAGTTATTAGAGACGGTCAAGATGGGCGACTGCGGCATTAAGACAGATTTCATGCAACCAACGTTCTTCTACTCAGGCTCTCCCTTGCTTTGAAGTCCAAAGTTACAAAGTTATTTTGCAATAGTACCTTCTCCGACGGTATGGGTCGCTTCGGATCCGGCAGGGACCAGGTTGGTTGGTTTTCGCAATGGCTTTGACGCTGTGCTCGCCTGACAAGCGCAGTTTTATGTCAGTCCATGACGGCCAGGCGAGATGAAAGGGAAGAGTGGCAACTGCTCGCAGAGGCCATCGTCTTGCAGCATATTCCAACAATGTACTCTGTACAGAACTCATGCAACAATCTCCGTGTTACCGACCAAGGCCAGCGGTCAGAACGAGGATGCTGTCAAACCTGAATGGAACCCAAACGGTCAGGAACACGTCTTGGCCGCATGCGGTTCTAGTCGGTGAAACTTTATTGTGACATGCCTAATCACTGCAGCTACTGTTAACTACTACGACTTCAACAACAACTACCGCCGCCGTCGCCGCCGCCACCATCACTTCACATGCACTTATGATTATATGTTCCGACACTGGAACATCTCAACAGAGTACGGTGGAGGTTTCAAATCTCCATAGCCATTCGATCGCGCTGTTGGTCTAGGTCCTACGCCTCTTTCTTCAACCCCTGCATCATTGTGTATGCGGACCGTTTAGTGGAACAAGAGCTATCCAGGGGTTCTAGAAGAACAGGGGGCACGTGTCCGCTAGTCATGCCATGTTTGTTCGCATTTTCAACTGGGCGGTGAATGCCTGGTACTGATTGTGCATTTCAAGGCATGTTGACAAAGGTGAGACTTGGTGGAGATGCTACTCCGTACTGACGAGTGGCAAATGCCCCATGTCTCTTGCCACACTTGCCCCAGACCGTTCTTCTTGAATAAAAAAAAAAAGGACCATAGAATCTCTTGGCGTGCTTCGAACTCGCGAACGATGGGGGGGGACCAGAGCCTACCAAAACTTTGTTCCTTGGCCGTCGAGTTGGTCCAGCCCTCGAGGCTGAAAGCAAGAGCCAATTATCTCTAGACCATCTCTGCATGGGGCCCAATAGCTTGGTTGAGGCGCCTGTACGGAGTATCTCGGGTCCATATATTGAAGTATTGGTTGGCGAGGTGTTTGTCATGCCGCAGTTTGGACTGACTGACGTCTCTATTCGGACATGTCGTCGGGCGACATGGATCTTGACAAGGCGGCTGCCCGAGGGAGAGCAAGCGGGCTGGCAGCTTTCATCAGATGATGACTTGAGAGGCTGGGTTGATTTGCTTCCATGCAGGTACGATGGCCTTGGCAGTCAAGGCCCTCCTGGTTTGACCCGGGCTCTTGAATGCAATGCGATCGGTGCTGTCACCAGGAACAGCCGGCAAGGACAAAACCCCCTCAATGGCTGGGCAGTGTAGCGGATCAAATTAAAGTACGGACCTCCATCCCATTCCGCATGACTGGAACTCTGGTTGGACCACGGAGCTTTGGCCAACTGGGTGACCTGGACCTGTGCTCCGCGTGGTACAGAGAAGCCAGCCCGATGTGACAACTTTTACAGCCTGGCCTGGCTCTTTGACAGCTGGAGGCATCACGGACCAGAAGCTAAAAATGGAAATAACGTCTCCATTCAGTGCCAACCTCGGCAAACGGCCGTCCTGTCTCAATCGACATGGCAGCAAACTCAAGCGCCGTGGCTGTCCCCACCGGCCTCGCTCGCTCAGCGTCTTGTGGCACGCATGTTTGCCATGTTTTCAACATCGGATCTCACCGCCGCTAGCATCCGCAACAAGCCGCCTCCATCTCGCCAACGAATCGTACAAACAAGCAAACTAGCCCCCGTGTCCAGCCGGCCACTTCCCCAGATGAGCCAAGTCATGACACTCGAGGACGCGCCGATGTGACACCACACTACCACCCGTGCAAGTCTGGTCCGCTGTGGCAGACGCCCAAGGGAACCCTTTATCAGCCTCAAAAAGACAGCGAAACTAGGGCAAAGTAGAATTCTTCCTTGCCGAGAAGCGGTTCGGTGTGCTCGGGTTTACCGTTCCATGCATATGCCCGCGCACCCCCTTCACTGCCGCCGACATGGACCATCCCATCATCCCCTGAACGCTACCAAATGCCTCGACAAAGCGTCAACTGGTCCCTGTATGTGATAACGCCCGACCCAAGCATATGTTGTACTGGCCATGACCTGGGACACGCTGGTGCTTGCTGCACACGCACGACAAGGTTTCCATTGATCTTGCATCTGCGCCCAACTCTAATGCTGCGTGTACCCCGGATTCTGTGATCCCTTTGCTCGGGAAGGAATATCACTCGCCTTCGCCTCACCGACAAAAGCTCCCACCAGTGCCATCACAGCCCGCCATTCGCAACCTCACGTCACACATTCAAGGGTCTCTCTCTTCGGTATATTTAGAATCGCTTATCTTTATTTTTTTATATAATTTTTTTTGGTCTTTGAGAATGGGAGATGGCATGTACCAAGTCGAGGGCTGTCCCAGTCTACATGTAACCTTGCACAAACAAACAGCCCTTGCTCCATCCAGCAACCCAAATCCTGCAGGTATTCGCTCCGACGGATGAGACATGGCTCTCTTCCTCCTTCGCACCCCCGCCCATCGCTACAACGCCGGAAAAGACGGACCGAACCGGACAAAGACTAAAAGAGTGAACAGGTGGTGACCAAGAGGATAAAAAATAAAAATAGAGGCCATCAAAAAAGCCCCTTCTTATAGAATCATATGGCCAATAAAAAAGAGAAGAAAAAAAACAAACTTGTAGACTGATCCAGGCTGGGGCCGCGAAAAGCCATAGTTCAACAAAACCGACCAAGGATGAAGATGAAGAATGCGTACCGCCCCCGCCGTCCTGCGTGCATTTCTCTATTGTCGTCGTGGCAAAGTGTCTAAACCAAGAAAAGATGTGGAGTAAAAAGTGTAACAAGATAGAACAACTCGTAGTATATGCGCCTACTTGAAGGGGACCGCTGGATGACCGAGTCCAGGGCCAATGTCCACCAGTCAGTCCTCCCTGCCTAGAACGGCACGGGTTCATTTTGATGGTGTTTCCACCCCGTCAATCCGGGTATCCTCGACCTGATATCCACGCCTCTCTTGCGGTTTGCCCATCTGCAACTTTTGTTAGCAATCTCGAATAGAAAAAAAAGAAGAAGAAAAACTGCGGAAAGTGCTAGTTTTCTTGGCCCAACGTACATTCGCACTTTTCCGTCATCATTACACGAGGCGAGCATGTATGAATCAGCCGGGTTCCAAACCACACAGTTGCACCGCTTGCCGGAAAAGCTGGACAACCTCTCAACAGCAGCCCCTATATTCTTGTGCCAGATGACCACTTTTCCGTCCTCGCTGCCGCTCATGACAAAGCTCTCGTTGGCCCCGCCAAAGGAGGCGCGGATGACGCACTGGTCCGTCATGTGGCCCAGGAATTTCTGCACCGTAGCTCTCGTGAACAAGTCGATGAGCTGGGCCTCGCTGTCCCCTTTGTTGACAAGCAGCTGCCGGGAGTCCTGGCTGATGGCTAGAGATATTGGCTGCGCACCCAAATCTAGCTCATACTCCAACGCTCTTGTTATCCCGTTGTACACGTACATGTTGGTAAAGTTATCCGCCGCTACAAGCCACCGTCCGTCGGGGGAACCAGCCATGGCCTGCACGCGGTGCTTCTTGTCCCACTGGACCAGCTCTTCGCCCTCACTGTTGAATGTACAAATGCTCCGCTTGTTATCGAGGGTGCCGAGGACAAAGGATTTGCTGTCGCTCGCCCAGATGCAGCTGCTGACAGGTTCGTCGAACCTCTTCAGTTTCTTGATCAATTGACCATTCTACGCTTTTTATTAGTTTCCGTTGATAATGGGTGACATGGCCGAGATGGGCTCTTACCTTGGTATCCCATAATCGCGCAAAATGATCCTGCGAACAGGTCACCATCATCGAGTCGTCTGGACTCCACGCAATACTTGCCACGCCGGAATGGTGATCTTTTTGAACCTGCATGCTGAGGGCGTGTACAACCTGGAATGACCAAGTCTCCCATATAAAGACGCTGTCACTGGATCCACAGGCGGCAAGCTGCGTCCCGTCGTGAGAAAATTGCACTTCCCACACCTCTCCTCGCATTTCAGTGAGCTCCAGCACGATATCCCTGGGGAAGACTCGCCTGTCGCAGTGATGATCCGCGTACAGCGAAGGCGACGATGCCGCGGTGTGGAAGAGGCAGGAGTTGATCTGACTTTGCTTGACCTGGTGGAGGAGAACAGCTAGACGATTTTCGGGAAGCATGACAGATGGCGAGATGCACCCTAGCAGGCCGGATTAGCTTCTACATATCACAACCGGGTAATGGCTTGTAACAGTTTTTGGGCACTCACTCGATAGGTCGGACAACAGCCTTTTGCGTGATTGTCCCCCTGCCCCGTCCCAATTTGCCTTGGCCATCAGGTCTTCCGTCGAAAGACACATGAGGAGGCTGGAAAGAAAATGCACCTTGACGGTGTCGTGGTCTAGCGGCGTTAATTCTCCCCTCAGAACCTGGAGTGCCCGAGTTGTGTCTCTGGTTTCCAAAAGCTCCAGAAACTTTTGTTGGCGCATGGCAAATCTCATGACATTTCGCTCAGAACCTGGCGCGAGCACAAGCCCATTTCCACCACCGCCATCCTCCCCAGCCTGTCCTGCCACAATAGCTTCCGTCAGCAAATCTTCCGCTTCAGCCCATGAGCCCTCCAACACAGCTGACCGAAAGGCTGCCACAGTTGGGTTTTCCAGTTTAAACCCACTCTCCTCGCTCACACTCTCAGCCGCCGCTTGATAACCCATGTCTGACAATGCTTGGATCAAAATTCGGGTCACCTCCTCTCGGTTATGTCCGAAATATGATGAGGGTCGGACGGCCGACGTAGAGGCTTTGTCTCCATTTGCTGAGCCGTTAGCAGCTAGAGACGCTGCCTTGTGTGTCCCGTTAGTGGCACCACTGGGCAAGACAGTTCTCTGGGAAGCAACACCAGTCGATCCATTTGAGCGAGCGGCGCCGCTTCCATTAGACTGTAGGACGGAATTGCCGTCTGACGCCATGTCTTCGCCCTCTCGCCGCCTCCTCTTTGGAAGACGACGACTAGGTGATGAATGTGTGCCGGCTGGGGCAGCCTCGTTGTCGGCAGAGGCAGGGTCGTTGGGATCTTGTGTCGGAGAGGAGCCAGATGGGCGTCGTCGCCTACCGAGGACCTGCGATACCGAGCCGGAGGGCAGATCCGGTCTTGGAGTGGAAGATTCTATGTTCGCATTCGAAGCCGGAGCTAGTTGGGCGGATCGTCCAGGGCGATCAAGCGGCGAGGAGGGGTTGGGTGCTGGGCGGACGGTGCTGGCAGATGGTCGAGAGGTGGGCGGAGTGGATGGGTCGTCGGATGACACAATGGGGTGAAGGGAACGAGCGTCGGAGGGTTGGTCCACGTCGACCGTTCCGCGGGCAGGCCGCGGTGGCAGTTTGGGTCGATTTTGTCTATAAATTGGCTAGACACCGGTCACGAAAACAGTCGAGACGGGAGAGGCGGCGATGGTGACTGTCTGGGCGGGAGACGAGACCAGGCCAGGTGCGTGTGTGTTTATCGTGAGTGAGGTGGTCGAGTATGGGGGGCTCAGCCCTAGTACAGTCGAGCCAAGGAGGTAAAACTACCCAGGTAGGCAGATGTTGATTGCCCAGGCCTTTTTGTCGTATTGATAAGGCGCCGTGAGGGACAGCAACACCTTGTTGTCGACCAGCATGTGACGGGCAGCGTATCGGGCACTAGAGAGCAGATGTTGACGACATGGGGTCGGCGCCGATGAGGATGAAGGCGAGGATAGAATATGCGTCGGGCCGGGTCGCTGTTTGAAATGGCTGAGCAGCGCTGGAGAAGGTTGAGGCCACCAGCTTGGTCGGTTTGGGCGGCATAAGAAGACGGTCGTGGAGGAGTGAAGTCAAAAGAGGGTCCAGGCATATGTCTCGAGAAACAGGATCATTGATGACATGAGGTTTGAGGCTGGGGAGAGAGCGCTGCAGCTGGTTGCCGGTGCTGGGCCACAGCGGCCCACTGGTCCGGCTGATGGCGAATAGCGGCACTGGGAGCCTGAACCTCCGTCGCCGGCGCTTGAGGTGCTGAAGACTGAATGCCCAGGCAGCGTCAACTGGTGACTGGAAGACTGAATTGCTTCGGGCCATAAAGTGGGGGCCTCGGAAGGCGACATCTGCACATTGGAGCTTGCCATTCGCCACACGCATCCAACCATGGAGCATCGTCACCAGGCTTGGTCTTGGGCTTGAGGCCCAGTGACCACTTGCCACGCACCAGACACCAGACGCATTCTGGCCGTCATAGCTGATAGCTGGCTCCGATGGGGCATCTGCAGCGCAGGACTTGGGAACCCACGGGCCAACGGCTCTCGGGCCTGGTGGTCCGTAGTCTCGGGTCCTTCGAGCTCTAGGGTAGGGATCAGCCTGGCTTGCCATGAAATACCATGCCATCTTTCTGCCATGGATTGTGGTAAGATGGATGGATGTATTCTGCTGACCAAACTGGAAATTCCCTAAGGTGCTTTCACGCACAACTTGTCCCTTTTCGTGGCCACATCAATAGCGCCAGATACGTCCTCAGTTGATGCCGATCGGAGCAGCCTTGTTCAAGTTCCCAAACTGTGAGTGTCGAGGAAAGCAGCAAGAGTCACGCGTTTTGTCTTGCCAACGAACACTAGACACTAGTAAAGTAAGGCGAGGCAAGGGGGCTTCATGGAGGATGCGTACTGCCGAGCCCGCGGGCGGATATCCAAGCTGAGATGATGGACTCCTCAAATCTCCGCCTTCATCGTTTCTAGAGCAGAGTTTTGAGGACAAGGAGTATAAGACATGTTTGCGGCGGAGTATCTGTGTTTGGCACGGCAGAGCTTTGCGGACGTACTGATGCGCCTGAAACTGGATGGAGCACCTCATCTTCAGGGCGATATCTTTATACTTGCCGAGAACTGCCTCCCTTTGACAGGGAAGTGATCACCGCAGATGAAGTGGGACAGGGTCCTCTAAGCCAAGACTATATATGACAGGAATGCAGTTAGATGATTGCGTATGATGGCGTCGAGTCTGTTAATATATCAATGCCGTATTGGCGGGAGGCGAGTCATGGAACGGCCAAATACAAGAACACGCAAAAATTGCCGGGCGTATAAGCTCGCCGGTTTCAGGTCTGGGAACCATCCCGGGCACTGGATCATTCCGATGTCAAAAGTGATTTCTACAGCCTGCCTTTGACGTTCCAAGACGCCGGCGGCTTCTCTGACATTTTGAACTTTGTGCCGACCAGCTTAGGTATCGTTGATAGTGACTCTAGCTGACGTTGAATGCGGCTCTTGAGGCGAGATGGAGCCCGTCCGAGTCTTGCCTTGATTAAATGGGACAGAGATAATGTAGCTTCCTCGCCACCGGATGGTGGAAACGCAACCGGTATTCCCTCCGATTAGGTGAAATTCTGAGAGCCTTTAGGCATGCTATTTCACCCGTCTACCACTCTTTCTCTACGTTGTTGATAGTTTAACAGAACTCGTTATCCCAACGCTCAAATCCGTCTAATTGCGTGTCTAACGTATTCTCCGTTTATAGGATGATTTGAAAACGGCGGCAGCTTCGACAGTACCCGATCGCAACCATGCTTTCGAGCATTCCAACGACTGTCAGATGAAAAACGAGGACCTAGGTCGTTCCAAAACTAGCTTCCTGGCTTTGGTTCCGGCGTCTGCATGTCACATCACACGGTTACGCCAGGGCTACCCTCACGAGACCTAGGGCAGAAGGCTCTCATCGGCTTCCGGTATATTTAGAGCTCGTTGGTTATTCCAGGCCTTTAGAAAATCTAGGACCTTGGAAACAAAAACCTGTAAAGTAGATGAACTAAGCTATTGACTCCAAGCCCTCATACACTGATCCCTTTATCACATGTCATGATATTGTGTTGACCGGTGAGCAACGGAGCAAAAAAAGGAAGCAGCAATAGCGGCCCGCGGCCGAATATCCTCAACATCGAGCTCCAGTGTGCCGTTTGGCTGTTGCAAGTACGTGACCAACGCAGCCGAGAACCTCAAAGAGGCGCGCGAGATGTCCGTTCCGGCTGTTCAATTGCTCAGCAATAAAGAACACGCCAGCTCGACTGCGGTTGAGAAGCTCTCCCACCAGACGATCAGAAAAAAACGTACTGTAAAAGTGCGCAAAGGCAGAACTTAGCTGGAGGGGCCACGCAAAGCGAACTGCATAACGCCCGTTGAAAGCAGGGCCGCTCTGCCGTTTTGAAGAGAACCTGGGGTACCACTTCAATACTGCTGACAACCGCAAGACAGCGCTGATGTGGTTTGGAAAATTCCAGGGATACGTAGATGGCCAAAGACGTCAGGGCGGGAGAGAGAAGCAGTTCAATAGCAGTGACCAAGATGAGCATTGTGAGGTATTAGTCAGTACGACATTGAACAGGAGTTTCTCGGCGTTTGCATTGCAGAGCTTGGAAAGAAGCATACCTTATCAAGTTTGTATTGGTGTAGTTGGTGTTGTCCTCGAGTTTACTACCGAGTCTACTGTTGATCCTCGTCGTCACAGTGTATACGTCGTTCAATGCCTCCACAGCGATGGAGAAAGAATGCTCAACCAGCGAGAGCAAGTTTCATCAACGCGTAGGAATTGTGCCTGCGGCGGGATCGGACGAGGCAGATTCTTTACGGCCCGAATGTGAATAATGGGAGCCATGTCTCCTGGCCAGGTGGAGTCGGGGCGGGTGTAAGTCTTGAATATCAAGTCTTGTTCCCCCGTTCCAATACATTTAACCTTGGCGTGGTGATACCTACGTTTTAGTCTGGCATCATGCTGGTTGAAGTTGTCGCGGGAGCCTGTTGACACTATCTGAAAATCCTGGTCTGGGATTCATATGATGACGATGAGGAGAGTAGAGGGAGGGCCGAGGCGGAAGCTTGCCTGCCGAGGAGAGCCCCATACGCAGTCAGTTTGCGAGCGAGGTCGACTGTGATGCATGGGTGCCGATCTGACGGCGCTGATGGCCGAGGTGGGCATTTGCGTTTGATAATTGTAGCAGTCTCACAAGCTTTTATTATCGGCGTGGTGCGACTCATGAAATTACTCTTGGTTCAAGATGCTTGGTAGTCCTCTTTGGCTACCTGGTGTGTCCATCAATCTTGGGAAAAAGTGGAAGCTAAGCTAGACTTTGCGTGTCGTCTTGTATCATTTCTTCAGGATCCTGCCAACTCTGGGTCACTGCAGCTGTCCTGCTTATCCAACTTGTTCAACATTTCTAAAGAGCTTTAAAGGCTTATATTCCTGTTGCAAAAGCGGTGCCTGGTCTAATGGCAAAGGAATCCCAATACAAGGGCCGTCTCATCTTATTGAGTTTAGGTCTTCACAAAGTTTGGGTGTGGACGCAATGCAATAGGATCACGGCCACATTTTCCCGTGCATTAATCATCTGTTCGGTCAGGTTACAATAATCAGACGGTTTGCATTCTACACAACTACCTTGATTAGGGAGCTCGCATCAGAAAAAAGCAACGGCATTAACTCGAGCCGTGCATTCCGGCGTTCTCCGGTACATAGTAGTAGGCATGAATCTAAATATCAAAGGGAACAAGGGATCTAAGTAACTTTGGCCCGATCAAGCTGAGAATCTAGTCTCTACCCAGGACCTAGGCCCAAACCTCCTCCGCCCCATGAGCAATATGCCATCTTGTATATTTTGAGACTCAATTAATATATCTCTAACCTGACAACCATTTGCTGCGATGGTGTATTTTGAAAAGGTACTGAAAATTTCAACTTTGATTGGCTCCAGACTCTTACCCCTTGAAATGTGGCGAAATTTGCACCATTTCATCAGGCCCCTTTGTCTTCGGTTGACTTTCGCGTCAGACGGACGCGCTTCCCCGGAGTTGTGCTCTGTTTCAACCCGCCATAATGGCATGTTGGATCATCGTTCCATACCCAGGGCAAAGGCAATTATATGGGGGCCTTGATTGCCGACTTCGGGAGACGTCGGTCGCTCGTTGGGGGATTGTCACAGCACAGACTGGTGTGTTTCGAAGACAGGGCTGTGCTCTGAGTGGCACGGCATCATGTTTTCTCTGGCTGTGAGAATTTTGACAGGCTTGCTGTCGCGCGATGGTCTTGCTAAAGTACCTAAAGCCGGCTACACGGGCTCTGGATGTGATGCTGGACTATGAAACGCAGTGGCCGGGCCCGGCCAAACGCCATCAACTTCTTTTCGGGCCATGAAGCGAGATTCCCCCGTGGACGCCCTGATGGAGCGCACGTACACACAGACGATACAGGCCGGCAGTTGTCCATGTCCTCGATGGAACGCCCTTGTCCGGATGTGGCGGCGGACTTGCAAACATGGGCAGATGGCGATGCAGTTTGCAACGACGGCTCTCGGCGCACTGCCCCAACGTCGTACCAGACGCTACTCTAACCGGCTACACGTGGAAAGAGGCCCCATGGATCTGCCAGATGGGCCGGATGCACGCGCTCTCGGGATGCCATGGCCCGAAGCAAGGGCAATCTTGGCGGAGCCGGAAACAGGCGGCCCTTGGCTGGATTCGGTGCATCATTGAACTGTTTACATGCCGTCGGTACTAATGTAGCTTCAATGTTGACTAATGCCAATGCACAGCACACTGATAGGCCCGCTAGCACGACGGTTTGACGAGTCAATCCCGGCGGGGATGAGGCGATCGCGACTTCCTAAATAGGCAGGATGTCGCCGCACATGTCCGGTGTTGGCCACCGGTGTAAGCGCACACACATACATGCATGCACACAACTTGACCAGATGCCGTTGTCCTTTGACTGCCGAGACGTGTCTGGTTAGACCTACTATATGCCGGATCTTTTTTAACTTTTGCCCATGAGCATTGCCGCTCAATTAAACTGATACATTGTCAAGGCATAATTTTTTATGCTGTCTAGTGCTGGGCCATGACTCGAGCTGCCATGCTTGGCCGCGGATGGCCTGCTTGGCGGCTATGTCCTTGGAACTTTGGAAGATTGTTTCTGCCCATCGCCAAGACCCCCCAGAGCCAAGCTTCATCATAATGCAGCGCAAACCTAAATTCCAAGGGCGACCATCTCAGTCGGCCGCCCATGTGGGCGCTTCCTTTCCCACCACGGTTTCACCAGACGGATACACGTCCATCCGCCGCACGACATGCCGGGGAGGCCGCTGGGCTGGTTTCCAACCCCAGAACACACCTGACCCGAAAGGGCAGCCGTGGACCATTCACCTTGATATATAGGCCCGGTGAACCGCGAGCTTGACCAGATCAACACTGTCTTGTCCTGTTCGTTCAGATACCCATCTATTGGTGAATCCAGCTGGTCTTAACAGCCGCCTTCTGCGTTCACCTTCGCCTCCTCAACCGGACTGCTCCGGCAAGCATCGTCCATAATCCCCTTAGCAGCCGCGAGCCGGCTACAAGCTGACGGCCACACACCCGGCGCCCACACTTTTTTCCCACCAGACGTCATGGACAAAGTTCAGCGCAGGGCGTCGCGCGCGCTCGGCAGACTCTGCAACAGCCGACGGGCCGCCTCGTCGCCGGCCGCATGGCCCGGGACCTTTGACCCGAGCGCCGACCGGGCCCGGGAACAGTCCCCGACATTCACCAAGTATTCGTCCTACGAGCCGTTGGCGACGTGCGGAATCATCGAGTCTTGGCTGGTCACGGCCGAGGAGCGGAAACGGGCGGCAAAGATGGCGCGCAAGAACAGAAAGTTTTCGCTTGTCAAGGATCCCGACCAGCTATGGTGAATTGATGGACGGGTGCCTTTTTTTTTGGAAGGCGTAGAGAAAGGACTTTGTTGCATTTAGCGATGGATTGTCATAGACTTGTTTTGGCGAAGGGGAACTTGGATCATATGGGATTATACATAGTTGGCGTATAGAGAAGAGAGGCTTTTGAACTTGGCGATAGAATGTTGTAGACTAGTTTTGGCGAATGGGAGCTTGTATCATGACGACTAAACGTGATTGCCACGCCGTGTACGCTTTGTGTAGGAAAATTCGCGGCTCGGGGAACGAGACTTGCTCGTGAGCCGTGACGCATTGCTCTTAGAACTGGGCACGAGTCGCGTTTCCTACCTTGACTGGGCACACCGACGATCATTTGGCCTTCTTTACCAGCAGCCACTAGCATGAGTCCAGGTGTTGGCGTGGGTTTGAAATGAGCGCAGGGTTGCGGGTGATGCCCAGCACCCGCTGTCTAGTGCTGCTGGGTCCATGCGCGGCAGATGGCCTCCCGGATCTGGACAAAGACATCGGTGATCTGCACGGGGCAGCATGGCCGTTCTTGGCTAGTGGTGAGGCCGATGAGGCAAATGCCCCTTGTAAGAGAGTTGGCACGTGGTCCCCTCGGCCTGTCAATGCCACCAGCGTGTCCCTTGTACGTGAATAGACCTGCACATGGAATAGAAGAAACAATCTTAAACTAGAGACTTTGAGATACGTCCTGCCTCAGCCACAATAGCCAAGAGGGCTGGTTTGCTACGGGCCGTTCGTCGCACGGGTTAGACGAGGACTATGATGATGGGACCTAGGGCAGAAGGCTCGCACCGCTTCTTGTATAAATAGAGCTCCTTGGTCAACTAGGCCTTGAGGAAAACCAAGGACCTTCAAGACCAAAGACCGCTATTAGATGAATTGAGTCATGTTGCTCCAAGCCTTTTGCTCTCGTCACAAAACGGGCGACTGAATTGCGCCACGTAGGCGGGCTGAGCCATTGACAACACATCTTGATAGCATGTAGTTGGTATCCCAGTACACGTCCAACAAGTCGAGCTTTACAATTTCCACAGCTCATCCAAGCCATACGGCAAAAAGTGTTCCAAATCATCAAACACGATTTGCTCCGATAGACTATTTGGGTCATGCCCCGACGGAAACAAGGGCACAAACGGCATCTGAACAGCGTCCATCGACACGCCTTGCGCTCCAACCAATCCACTTCCATGAAACGACGTGCCATTGATTGGAGCCGGCCCCGGCGGCAGGTTGTCTTCAGCAGCGCCTAGGTCCTTTCTGCCCAACGCCTCGTCCCCGTCTGCCGCCTTGTCCGCATTCTTGGCCACCAAGCTCCTCAACTCCGCCTCTATCGTATCTAGCCTCGGCTTCAGGATATCATTGCTGCCCCAAAAAGAAGTGCATCTCTGTATAGTAAGCTCCAACAGGTCGTAGTTTGAGGCGGCGAGTGCTTCGGCGCGGCAGGACGGCCCAACAAGCTTGCACGCGATTTGGGACGCGGCCGCAAACCACAACGTGTTGGTAAAGAGCGGATTGACGTACCTCACATGATTGTGCGCGCTGTTGCGGACAATGGTGACGATGTTTTCGGCAGCCGCCATGTAGTTGGACCACGATGGTGAATCGCCAGCTCTGGGCGCATTGGCGGCGTGAGCCCGGGCCGCGGCCGCCATCTGCGCGCACACAACGTGGTGGTCGCTCATGAAGTGCACCAGCTGCGTCATGAGGTAGATGGAGTAAATGTCGGCATGAAACTGCCGGCAGTTGATGTCTCGAGGACGTGTCTTGGTGTCAAAGTCCAGTGCTTGTCCTTCGTAGACGAGCTCCCGGGGCATGGACGAAGTCGTGCAGTAGAGAGCGTTGGCGATAATGGCCAGGTTGTCCTTTTTGGATTGGAATGACGACGACTCGCTCACGGGCAGAGGGTTGTACACGAGTTGCTGCGCGTCGTGCATGAGGGACGTGACGACTATGAGCCACGCCTTTGCGCTTGTGTTGACGACTCGAGACATGTTTTTCCAGCGCTGGCCTGGGTCGGGCGCCAGGAAGCAGCTCTGCTTGTAGACGCCCTGGAGCCAGCATGCGTCTGGGGCCGGGAGCCAGGTGAAGTTTTGCGTCCAGTCGATTGCTAATGGCAGTCGGCGAATCGTGCTGGCGAACACGTCCAATTCCCATAGAGCCCACCAAGCCCTGCGGCGTTCTTCCAACAACGACCAACGCTCCAGATCGCGGTCTGTCTTGTCGCCATCCGAGTCGACGGAGTGAATGTCGAGCAAGTGTAATTTCAGATCGTAGCCAAGTCGGATCGCTTGGCCTAGATATCTCCAAGATTTGGATCGTAGACTCTTGAAAATGTTGTAGAAGACATCGAGGACCATGGCTTGCAGGAGGTGGAAGGGGGGTGTTGTGTCTTCATACGAGTCCAAGGCATCTTGCAATCGCCTCGATGCAATAGCTGCAAAGTATGAAGGTGTTGGGCATTCAGCAATCCGACTTGGGTCCCTCTCCGAGGAATGGAACCTCGCAGAGAAGGCAAATATTGTCGCCACCAAGGCCTCAGCTTCGACAGGAGACCGCATCAAGGCAAACTTTGCCTCGATCCCATTAGGTTTAAACAGTGTAAAGGTTGTCATGTTGCTAAAATAGGACTTTATTCTTGTCATGCTTAGCTGATGTGGTCTTGGCAACGATGAATATCAGCCAGACTTACAGATACGTGTAGACATCCCTAGAGATTCCTAGCCCCTTGCATACTGTATCCACGGTTATTCCTGGACGGATAACAGGCTGATCCGGGCTATCATGTGATTGAGACGGTGACGGAGGCCCAGTCTGAGTCTCATGAGACGGATACATCATTCTGGAAAAGTCTGGTGCAGGAGAAACTGCTCGGTGGTTGGGCTGGCTTCTGTTTGAACTGGAGACTGAGTTTGGACCAAGTACACCAGAGTCATCAGCGGGCCATGCTGATACGCGGCGAGTATCCCTGGAACGTAAATCATACTGTTGATATGAGGACCCCGAGTTGGGATCAATCCTCTGTATTTCTGGGGAACGATCCACAGCGCCAGATGCCGTTGTGTTTACCGACGGTGCGTTGCCGGCAGCTGATGGCAAGCCGGTGGTCGAGATGCCTCGCCTTTTCTTATGCGTACTTCCTTGGGCATAGTCAGATCAATGTTGTCTCATGTCTGCTATTGGCACTGACCGAGTTTGGGACCAGGGCGCTTTGGCCTAGTTGGATACTCGCAAATTTCTTCATACTTGACACACAGAGAACAACTCGGCAAACCCCGATTACTAAAACAGGACAAATAAGCAACTTGACCAAAAGATATGTGCTGGGGTACGGGCCAAACTAACCATTTTACCTTTCTCCTGAAATAGAGAGATGACGTCAGTAGCATGTAGGTAGAAAAAGGCATGATGCGAGCGTTGCGTACCTTTTGCATGCGTAGCAAGATAGGCTAGACAATAGTTGGCCATTCATTTCCACCGAGTAACAGGGTATAATCTCGCCAATGAGTAGCGAGCTTTGAGTCTCGGGCCAACTCTGAATTCCGAGGCAACCGTAACAGGCGTCGCCCTTGTTGGTTTCATGTGATGGTCGGTGTTACTCGCAATAGCCGTTGCAACTCGGCCGTGTATTTCCGTTAGGGCTCGGCTGTGTCCCGATTACAGTATTGAATAGCTTGATTGGCTAGATCCCATCGTGATGTATCATAAAGGAAAGATTTCGGACGGACTTTATTCAACGCCACAGCCGAACACAGATCAAAGGAGTGTGTTGATTCTGCGAATAGCTCAGGACACTCGATTTTTGCGACAAGCACGGCCGCCCCGCTTTTTCCATGAGATGATGCCCCACGTAGCCTGGTCGGGCGAATTATGATTGGCAACCTTGTAAGGTCGAAATTTGTCCGGAAGCTTGGCACCCCGCATGACTTGGAGCATCATTTTAGATCTCCAACTTGCCTTGCAGCATAAATCCGCCTCTGCTGCTTAAATAAGCAAGCGAGATTCCCGGGGAGCCTATAGGTTCGCGGTACCCGCGAATTTAAAATTCCACGGGTACTATAAAAATAACTAAGCATAAAGTGTCCTACTAAATATTTTAACGTTACACTAACTAAATGAATATTTATAAAATCACTAGCTACCCTTTTACTATAATATAATCTTTAATGCTAATACTAGCTAAGTATAAAGCGTTTTATTGCCTATTATTAGTTTTTATACTCTTTTAAATCTTTATTATACCTTTTCTTCTAGTTAATAGATTAGTTCTTATTTCTATTATAATTTAAGCTTTAATCTGCTTATTCTTAGCTTTACTTTAGTTTAGGTATATTATTATTTCCTTTTTTATTTATTCTCTTAACCTTAATAATATAGTAAAGCGTTTGAATATTTACTTATAGTTTAAGCACCACTTATAGCTTTTCTTATTATATTTTAGTAGAAGTTTTATTACCCTATAATATTATTAATTAGTTTTAATGCTTTTAGTAGCTTATATTATATACTATGTACTTTTTATAGCTATATATCTTTTATAAATAGCTTATAGGTTATTATACTTAAGTGGTATTAATGGTTATAAATTAAGTAAATAAGGCGCTTTATTAATAGGACTTTTTAATAGTTAAAGATTACTAGTAGGAGAGTTTAGCTTAATTATTTAGTAATAAAAGTTATTAATTATAGGTAACTTTATTATAATAAGTGAAGATTAAGTAAGAGGGAAGTATAGGATAATAAAGGATACCACTGAAACTTTAGGGGTTATAGCTAATAATAAATCTTTTTACTTTAGTTTTAATTATTCTCTTATTATATTAGCTAATAATAGAATTAATTATAGCTTTAAATTTATATTTTATACTAAAATAGAATATAGTTATAGCTTTAAGGCTAAAGCTTCTTTTTAAAGTAATTTTTAGAATCTTATTAGATAGGACTTTACTACCCTAGTATACTTAATTATATAGTATCTATTATATATAAGCGGCGCTTTAAGTATTATTTTAATGCTTTTAAAAGCGCTAGGCTCTTTTTAAGTATTTTATTTAGGAATATTAAAGTCTTTAAGTATTAACTTAACTTATTAGTAAGGTTTTAATAATAGCTATAAAGCTTTATTATATTATAAATACTAGTATAAGTGAAAATATTTAAGGGTTAAAGCTTTACCTTACTCTTATAAAGACTTTAAAGTATATAAGTATAATAGTTTATAGGATTTAATAAAAAACCTAATATAAATAAGTAATAAAGGAGGGTTTTTTCTGCTTAGTAACTTCTATTATTCCTTTACTTTTCTTAAGGCTTTATAAAATACTTAATTATATACTAAATTATAAAGTAGTTTTAATAGTTTTATTAAAGTTTAAATTTACTATTAAGCTTAATTAAATCTTAGCTTTAATAGCTAGTTAAGTAGTATATATTTAATAGCTTTTTAAGCTTTAAAGAGGTTTAATATTACGACCCAGCACATAGGCTGCAGGTTAGGCCGGCTATATAGAGCCGCCGGGCGGCACAGGCATGATAGGCCACGGAATATTAGTCAGCATAACAGGACTAATAGGGAGGACGCTTAGTTATTATAAGTGAGCAGGTATAACGCTTACTAGTATTTAGAAGTAAGTATTAAGGATACTCACCTCTACGATAACTAGCAATTATAGTATATAAGGACCCCTAAATTCGCTTTATAGATAGACTTTAGCTCTTTAGCTTTTAATACAGATTATTATATTAAATAAGCTTTACTTACAACTCTTTAACTCTAATCACTTAGTTATAGTCTACGATCTATTACCAATGTAACATTTAACTGCTTAAATTAATTGCCTTAATAGCTCTGCCAATATAAACTATAACCTAGTTTATCCCTTAGGAACCTAGCGTTATATGTTAAAGACTCCTATTAAACCTTTTGTGTAATAATTGTTACACATTAAAAGCTCTTATTTAGACTACTATTATGTCACTTTAAGTAATATTTGATAACTATTAAGATGGCACTTGTAACACCTACTTTGTTTAAGGCAACCGTATTGCTAGCATTTTAGGATCTTGGACCCTAGAACCTTATGAATAAACTTATGTAACTACGCTAGTAAGTTAAGCAACTTAACCTTAAACGTTAAATACTTACGTTAAGATAAAAAGACTTAGGAGAAATTACTAAGCTTAGGGCACTAAAACCTTATAATAGTAACCTAAGAATGCTTTAAGGATTTTTAACCTAGCTTAAAGTGTACTATTAATTCTACCTAAATAAGTTAACTAATATATAAGTAAAAGTGCTACACGCTAGAGAATATATAATGGGTACCATGCTTGTATGGTTTGAACTGATTATATAAGATTATCTTAATAATACTAGAGATGACTAAAATAATGAAATAAAGGAGATATTCACTAATTATAAGAAATTTAAAAAAGTAATTAAAAAAACATTTAGATTAACTAATAAAGTAAGGACTGTAATTATTTATATAGATCAACTTAAATAAAAGGGATTTATATTAGATTACGCGGTATATTTTAGACAAGTCACCTTAGTACTTAACTAGGAAGATAAGCCACTTATATCAGCTTTCTTTAAAAGACTAAAAGAAGAAATTAAGAATAAACTATACAGAGAAGATATGCTGGATAACTTCTTAAACTATATAATAATAGTAATTTAAATTAATAATAAATAGTATTAATAACGTATATAAAAGTAATAAGGAAGGGGAACTTAAAACCTTATAGGAAGAAGAGGATAATAGGTAAACTAGAAGAAGAAACGCAAGGAACTTATTACCTATAGTTATACTCTTAACCCTAGATAAATAGAGCTTAATGCTACTAAGAAAAATAATAAAAAGGAAAAGAAATGCTATAATTACAGAAAACCAGGATATTTCGCTAATAAATGCAAGAAACCTAAAAAAGAATAGAAGCTAATACTAGAAGGAGGTAAAAAATAACTTAACGCTATTAACTAATAAAAAACCAAAATCATCACCTAAAAACTAGAGGTAGAATATAAAAACCTTAACTGGACCTTTTACTATAATAATAACTATTACGTCTATATAAGTAATAAGCAGGAAAAAGAATGGTTTCCAAAGGAACTAAGAAAAAAAACTAAAAATTCCATAAAAAACAGTATATAAGTAGCTAAATAACTGGTATAGGAAAACTTAAACAAATAAGTAAGGGAGAGGAGAACTCTTATAATAATAGGATAAAAGGAGATTTTTGAACTAAAATCGCTAAAAGATTTGGATAAAAATACTTACTAGAAAATCCTTAATTAGGTATAATAATAAGCAGAAAAGAGAAAGATATAAAGGGAATAATAATAAAATAAGGAGTAAAACGTATAAATCCTTACCACCTTTAATAAACCTAAGGATAAAGTAAAGGAAATAAGCGTTAATAGCGACTATGTAATTCTAGACACTTTAAAAGCGTTTAAAAATAAATAAAGCAAGGAAGAAACGCTTATAAGGCTAATAGCTATATAAGAATAAGCTATATAATAATACTTCCCCGCACTAATAGGAAAACATTTTGTAATTCCTATTCTAGTAGTGGATACTACTATAGTAATAGAAAACTAGACATTATAATTTCCAGAAAGAGAAAAGGGAGATAATCTTAAACTCTCACTAAAACACGCGGAATATACACGTTTAGTATAGGTATTATACGTATTTATAATATGTTAGGTATATTTTTAAATTAAAGTATAATTAAATGCATTTTTAATTAAGATGAAAGGATATTTAATCAGGGCATTATACTTTAAATAGAAACTCCTTAAATAAAGAGTAAAGATAATTAATAATAATTAAATAATAATCTTAAAACCTAATTTAAACACACCTATTAAATGCTAAGCTTATATAAACTTTATAAACGTATATAAATTAAATATATACTAGTTATATATATATATAAAAAATAAGTAGTAGTATTAATATATATATAAGGGGAAAATCCTAACATATTAAAAAGAGCTATTACTTAAGTCACTTTAATATAAAATAAAAGATTATATAGTATACTTATTACCTAATTATTCAGAATATATAATAGATAAGGCTAGGGAATAGTATAAGTGGTAATGTGGTATACTAGTAGTATATAAGCAGGCATAATAAGCATTAAATATACTTGAATAAAAAGACTTTAAGGGAATTATAGAATTAATATATTATAATAAATAATAGCTGGATAAGTGGTATAATAAATAGAAGTTTAACCCTAGATATAATAAGAAATATATAGTAAACTATGATAACTTAAGATATAAGAAGTATAAAGAAATGAAAGATTAAATTTATAACCGCTTATATTAAATATTTAATAATAGGTTTTGCTTTAAGCACTTATAAAACAAAACTAAACCTATAGAATAGTATTAGGAGATGAAATAATAAATCGCAGAAGAATTTATTCTAGAAAACTTAAAAAATAAGGCATACTATTTATAAAAGGGCTATAAGCTGGTATAAAGAGAAAGACGCTAATAACCTTTAATGTACCCTAGAATAGATAAAGTAATAAGATGGTATTAAACGCTGAAGTTATAGAATATCACGTTTGTATACTTATAAATAGTGGCGTAATAGGTAATTATATCTCACTTAAAGTTGTTAATTGTTATTAACTACCATGGAAATATAAAGAGGTATTATATAAGTTAACTAATATTAAAGGAAAGCTTTTTGCTTATAATAATAGGATTATTAATAGAAAAACTAATTATCTTAAAGTCTAGATTTAGAGATATATAGAAATTATTTAACTTAATGTTATAAACGTATTAAAATATAATCTAGTATTAAGGTACCTATAGTTATAGAAGAGTAACCCACTAATTAACTAAAGGATAGGCTAACTAAAGTGGAATAAGACTTCAGGCTAATAAAATCAGTAGATTTTAGAAGAAAAAACGAAATTTTATTATAATTTAGCTTATAAATAAAGTTTTAAAGAAAAGGAACCTTTAAGCAAGTTATTTAAGGACTAATAATAACAGATAAATAGTACAGAGATAATAAATACAAAAAAAAGAATAATTAGATCCACTATAACGACCTTAATAGCGCTATAAACCGGAATATAAATAATAATAAATAATAAGAAGATAAAAGCTAAGATCTGAAAGGTTATTACCACTTTAAGGAAAGACCTTATAAATACTAATAAGAAACTTAAAGAAAATAAGTAGAATAAAAATAATAAAAACGATAAAAGCCTAATAATAAAAGAAGAAAAACTTAAAAATATCCTTAAGGAATACTAGAAATATAAAAAATTATTTGCAGAAAAATTAGAAACCAGATTACCTAAATATAATTAATAGAATTATTAGATTAAACTAATAAATGGAAAATTAATGATATTTTATAAAATTTATAACTTAAACGTAAAAGAACTTAAAGCGCTATAAGAATACATCAATGAGATATTAGCGAAAGGCTATATTAAAGTATTTATATTAGAAGCTGGATACCTAGTTATATTTATTTTAAAGAAAAACGGGAAATTACGGTTAGTAATAGATTATTAGCGATTAAACGATATTATTATGAAAGATAAAACACTATTACCACTAATATTGGAATTATAGGACTAATTACACGGTATAAATTAGTTCACTGCGGTAGACCTAAAAGGAGTATATAACTTAATTCGAATAAAAGAGGGTCATAAATAGATAACAGCCTTTAAAATAAAGCTTAGATTATTTAAATACCTGGTAATGCTAATAGGGCTTATTAACGTATTAGTAATATTCTAGAGAATAATTAATAGTATATTATAAGAATATTTAAATAACTTTATAGTAGTATATCTTAATAATATACTAATCTTCTTAAAAACCCTAGAAGACTATAAGGAATATATATATATAATATTAAAAACGCTATAAAACGTTAAGCTATTAGTTAAACCAGTAAAATGTAAGTTCTATATACAGGAAGTAGACTTTCTAGGATATATAATATAATTAAACGAAATATAAATAGAAAAATCCAAGATAAAGGCAGTAAAAAACTAGCTAATACTAAAGAATATTAAGGATATATAAAGCTTTAAAGGCTTTATAAACTATTATAGGAGATTTATTAAGAGCTATAGTAAAATTGTAATACCCTTAAATAAATTTACTAAGAAGAATAAGTAATAGAACTAGAATAATAAGGCGTAATATACTTTTAATAAGATTAAAGAACTTATTATATTTAAACCTGTTTTAAGGACCTTTAACCTAGAAAAAAAAATGGAACTAAAAACTAATATATTAAACTTTACTTTAAGAGTATAAGTTAAATAATAAAATAATAATAGAAAACTACACCCTATTATATTCTACTTAAAGAAACTTCATAGAGCAGAACTTAATTACCCTATTTATAATAAAGAATTCCTAGTAATTATTAATGCTTTTAAGGAATTTAAACACTACCTTATAGGAAGCAAATATAAGGTTAAGGTGTATACTAATTATAAAAATATCTCTCACTTTATAATAATATAATAACTAAATGGATGATAAATTTGATAGGCTAAATACCTTTTAGAATTCAACTATAAAATCATCTATTAAAAAGAATCTAAAAATAGATAAGTAGACGCTTTAAGTTAAAGAAGTAATTATAATACAGGAGTACTTATAGTAATAGAATAACTCCTTAAAATTAATAAAGATGGCAATTATTAGCAGAGATAACTTAATGTTATACTAAAGGTATAAGATAAAGATCTAGTATATAAGAAAATCTAATAATAGGCAAAGAAAAAGGTTAGGTTTATAGACACGCTAGAAGAATATCTTATAAAACCTAGAACTATCCTAAAGTACTATAGAAAGACCTGGATACCTTTAGAACTATAAGAAGAATATATTAAGGAAATGTATAAACACTTAGTTTATAAATATTAAGGAATTTGTAAGATACTAAATAAGATATAATAGTAATATAACTTTTTAGGAATTAAGAAAATAGTCGAAAAGGTTATTAATAAATATATATAATACGGAAAAAGCAAGGCTTTATAATATAAGCTATATAGAGAACTATAACTATTACTAGTACTAATATAATTATAGGAATTAATAGCTTTTAATTATATTACGAAGCTACTAATATTAAAAAAACCAATAATTAATGTAGAATATAATAGTATATTTGTGGTTATAGATAAACTTATAAAGTATAAATACTTTCTATTATACAGAAAAGCGAGTAATATAGAAGAACTTGTATATATATTTTTATAAATAATAGTAAGTAATTATAAGCTGCTAGAAGAAATTATATTAAATAGAGGAAGTATATTTACTTTTAAGTTTTAGTAAGCACTTATAGTATAACTTAAAATAAACTATAAGTTAAGCACTGCTTACCATTTATAGATAAATAGGTAAATAGAAAGATTAAATTAAACGCTTAAATAGTATTTGTAATATTATATTAATTACCAGCAGGATAATTAGGTAAAATGGTTATCTATAGCGTAATTAGCTTATAATAGCTTAATATTAGAATTAATAAAGCAAACACCAGCTTACGCTAATTATAGATTTAATCCCGAAGTATTCTGAATATAACGTAAAGGACCGTAAGCAGAATAAGTAATATTATAAGCAGATAAACTGAAAAAATTGCACGAAGAAATATAATATAAATTAGAATTTGTATAAAATAGAATGGTATAGTATTATAATTATAAAAGATTAAAGGGACTAATCTTTAGGGAGGGAGATATAGTTTACCTACTCTAATAAAATATTAAAATAACGCGATTAAGCGATAAATTAAACTATAAAAAATTAGGATTATTCGCTGTAAAAAAACGAATATTAATAAATAATTATAAACTTTTATTACTAAAAACTATAAAGAATTATTCTATAGTATATATTTCACTTCTTAAAAAAGTACTAGATAATATACTAGTAGAAAAGGATATTAAAGTTATAAATAAAACGGAATATAAAGTAGAACAAATCTTAAATATAAGGATAAAAAATAAAATATACTAGTATTTTATTAAATGGAAGAACTATAGAGATAAGAAAAACATATAGGAACCTATAAAGCATTTAAAGAATTACCAGCACCTATTATAACAGTATTACCAGCAGCACTTAATAAGGCATCCTTAAACATAGCGTTCTAATTTAACATATTAATAGCGCCTAATAATTACGCATTAATAACAGCTTTAAATTTGTAATGCTCCTTCTCCTTTAACTTATCCAGCGATTATAAACCTAAGCGAGTTATTTATTAACCCTTAGTAACCAACTACCGCTTTTAATAGTGTAATCACGCTAAACAGGCCAACGCTTTATTTAACTTAGCCTAAGCCTTAAGCATTTACTTTTCTACTCTCTCTTCTTCTTAATCTAAACGTTTTAATTTAGAAATAATATAACTAACTAAAAACATTTATTAATAAAAAATAATAACATATAAGAAGGACACCTACGCAAGCTAATTATAATACTAAAAGCATTATAAGAACGCCCCCGCCGCACATATTCCCCGCACTTTAAGGAACGCTTAATTATCTTATAATAAAGGCTATAAGCGGAATAAAAAGAACACAGCATAACGTTATAACTAAATAATTTAATGGAATCAGCTAAACGATCGTTCTATAAGGTAGAAGGAGCCTTTAACAAGAAATCTTTTCGCTTTCAGGTATAAGGGATAATAGTATAACTAGATATAGCGTTAAAAAGATATTATAAAGAATAAAAAGAAAAAAGGAACCTTACTAATAAAAGGAAGGGCTATAAGACTATTTATAAAACAAGGCTTAGGTTTTAAGGACAAAACCATAAAAGAGGGGATATTATATTATAACCTAGCACGTAAGCTATAAGTTAGGCCAGCTGTATAAAGCCGCCGGGCGGCATAGGTATAATAGGCCACAGAATATTAGTCGGCATAACAGGACCAATAGGGAGAACGCTTAGTTATTATAAGTGAGTAGGCATAACGCTTACTAGTATTTAGAAGTGAGCATTAAAAATACTCACCTCCGTAATAACTAGTAATTATAGTATATAAGGACCCCTAAATTCGCTTTATAAATAGACTTTAGCTTCTTAGCTTTTAATATAAATTATTATATTAAATAAGCTTTACTTACAACTCTTTAACTCTAATCACTTAGTTACGGTCTACAACCTATTACTAATGTAATATCTAACTGCTCAGATTAACTACCTTAATGGCTCTGCCAATATAAACTATAACTTAATTTATCCCTTAGGAACCTAGCGTTACACGTCGAAGACTCCTATTAGACCTTCTGTGTAATAGTCGTTACATTTAATATAAACTTTTTAAGGTGAGATTTTATTAATATATGTATACCTTTAACTCTTAAAGTGGTAGTATTATTAAAATAGGTATATTAATTTATTTATGCTTTTATAAGCTTTTCTTTATATTATTTAAGCTAAAAAGTTTTAATATACTTAATCTATTTAAGGTATTCTAGTAAATATTTTTTCTTAAACTATATTATTTAATCCTTAAATACTTCTTTATTTAATACGCTTATAATTAAGTGCTAGAATTAGTAGAACTTAACCTATTTATTTACCCTTAAAGTGTTATTTATTATTAGATTAATAAAGTTTAATTAATCCTAGTATATAAAAGCCAGCTAATAATAGTAAAGGACTGCCTTATTAATATATTAAAGGTAAAAAAGTAAGTAAAACGTGGGGAAAAAGATTATAATAGCGTTTATATAAACTATATAGTAATTTATAAGAATAATAAAGGGGAGTTTATAATAATAGTATTTATAAAGTGATTTTAATTAATTTAACGCCTATAAAAAGTCGCCTTTAATTTCACTACTAAGAAATATAAAAGCTATATAAAAAGACTATTAGCAGGCATTAACTTTAATTATATTAAGAAGTAGTATACCATGTTTATTTATTTTATAAGTGTAGTTTAATAAGAGTATATTTAGGTAGGTATAAAGATATATTAAGGAGTTTAAATAAGTAAATAAGATAATAGTAACCTGGCTATCTTAACTAAATTATATTTAACTCTAAAAGCCTTCTTAATTAAGTTAGCTTATAAGTGTATAAATAAAGCTTTACCCTTTATAAACTTCCTTTTAAGTCACTATAATTCTATTATAAATGTTTTACTAGGTAGTAAGTAAATTATAATTTTACCTTATAAAAGTGCGGATATTTTTTAGAGCTATACTAGTATTAGATAAGTATAATAAATTTTTAGTGTTATTTATAGTTAACTTATAATATACTAAGTAAGTAAAAGGGTATTAGTTAGGTGTATAATTATGCTAAGAGAATTATAGGTTTAGGTAATATTTTATAGCCTAAAAGGCCTTATTTAATAACTTTTTAGCTAATATAAAAAACTTATAGTTTATCCCTTAAGTTATTATTTTTTATTAGCGTTTTATTAACGCACTTAAAGGGTAATAAAATTAATTATATATATATATAACCGTTTATTTACCGCTTTTAGCTTTTATGGATTTGCTTATTATAAAGGTATAGCCTTATAGTACTACCTAAGTATTAATTACTTAAAAAAGATTATTATAAAATATATAATTAAGCCTTAAAGGCAGGTAATTATAAGTAAATAATTCTATTAAATTAAATAAAAATAACTTTTTTATTTTATATAATTTTTTTTCTATAAAGCGTTTATAAGTAAATGCTTATATATAAACGCGAATTTAATTTATAATACGGTTTAAGAATGCTTAGTTATTCTTATAGTACTTATAGAATTTTAAATTCGCGGGTACCGCGAACCTATAGGCTCCTAGATTCCCGCAGGTCGTAATACCGTATAGACATGTCGGAAGTTTGAGGCGGAGAGGCTATGTAAGCGAAGGTAAATGACATGTACTACAACGAATATAGTAGAGCGCGTTCTTTTAATGACACGCAACGTTCTGCAGTATAGAGGACGAACAAAAATGCAAAGAACAATATAATCTGTAATAGCGTGAGACAAAAAAGAAGCTTGGTCAAGGTCACAAAATGCAGCTATAGGGTAGATAGATAGTAGAATCAGTATTTAATAGAATGTATCAAGCTACGGAACTGAGGCTCCTTTTGCATTGATCAAAAAAGTCAGATTTTATATTGGCCAGCTAACTTCAAATTAAGGCTTAAATGCTAAATTAAATCGAATATCTCACAAGGCTCAAACTAGTAACCCCACGTCTCACTCATTGACTATCCGAGAACAAGTCTCACAACGTGACGACTGCAAGGGTGTAACTAATTTACATATAAATCTCCGTATCCATCTCCATCTCCTCGGCTCGTGTCCGCGATAATCGGTTCCTTGTAGGGAAATCCATTTGCGGATTCGCCTTCGAAATGGGGATACAGCGTCTCCCGCCATATCTGCTGTATCCTGCGAGCGCTGGATAAAAACCTGTCGCGCGTGTCGGGAAAATTCTCGGCCAGGATTTCCCCCTCTCTCTTGACGAATTTTCCATCCACCATGACATCCAAGACGTCGCCTGCGTTAGCGTGAAGAATGACGGCGGCGACGGGGTCTGCCCATCCCACCATGGACAGCGACTTGCGCGCATTCCAAACCACAAGGTCTGCCTTGGCGCCGACTTGGATGACGCCCAAGTCGGGTCTTCGCAGCGCAAGGCCTCCCGCGCGCGTGGCCAGCTTGAATGCCTGGTCGGCGCTCATGGGGTTCCGAGACGGCAAGCCCCAGTCCTGCAAGACACCCCAGGAAAAGTAGTATCTTACTGATTGCAGCCACAGACGGGCCTGGGTGAGAATATCGCCAGAGTATGTAAAGTGCGTGTCGACACCAAGAGCCGCCTGGTCTTGAAGCATGTAGGAATGCGGGTGAGTATGGCCGTAGTGCATCTCGGACTCGGGCGTGATGGAGATGTACTGGTTTGTCGAACGCAGAAGCTCCGCACCCTGTGCCGTGATAAAACTAGCGTGCGAAAAGACGACGGGGATAGTGCCGTTGAGCATGTCGAACCGTTGAACGTCTTCGGGCAGGTTGTTGAAACCCCAAGGGCCGCTGAGACAGTGAGTTGTGACTACCGAGACGTTATACTGGTGAGCGAGATGAACAATCTGCTCAGCCTCGGCGACGTCTGGGTTGGGTCCCCACGAATCGAAAGCAATACCGAGCTCTGTCGTTGTATTGTCAAAGATGCCGCTCTTGGCAATTTCGCGAAAGTTGGGTATCTGCTGTGAGATGGTATAATTGAGGCTGGAGATGTTATGAAACGCGTAGGACCAGAAGACACGCGCTCCGCTCTCCACGGTTGCGTTTAGACCAGCATAGGCGGTCGCATTCGACCATGTGTGGTGAGCATGATCAAGCAGGGTTGTCACGCCGCCGTCCAAGGCTTCATAGAGCCCCATCAACTGGCCCAAGTAGACGTCTTCGGGCCGGTAACTGGATGCCGCGGCATACTCGCCGTACCGAGAGAAGTATTCAAGAAGCGTCGTGTTGGACCCAATCGTCTTGTATGCCGTCTGCCAGCTGTGGCGATGGGTATCAATGAAGCCCGGGGTGATGATCTGCCCTGTGACATCTATGTTGACTGTGTCTGCTGGCACACTGTTGTAGGGACTTTGTGAATCGTCGTGAACGGCGGCAATGCGGTCATCCACCACGAGAAGCGAGCCGTTTCTGATGACCCTTAGGGATTCATTGTCACTGTCAAATGCAATAATGGTGCCGCCCCAGAAGAGTGTTGACGCAGCCTGGGCGACTGTGCCAGCAAGGACAACAGCGAGGGCCAGTGTATTACGCATGATAGCGGACGTCATTGATTGTATGGGATACGTACGTAGTAGAGCAAAGAGAATGCTGAAGAGGATACTTGGTCTATTGGAAATTGGACAAGTTGGTCATCTGCCATCCTTTATATCCCATCCATGCTCGAGGAGAGGCAAACGGCATTGGCCCAGCATTGCCACAAACAATCCTTGCGTACACCGAGAATCCAGAGAATCCATAATGTTTGTAATTGCCCCCCGAAAATAAACAAAGTTCGTCCCCAAAACCGCAATGACTAACAATATGGTAATCCGAAGTCGGGCACTTTGGCGCCGAAATTAAGCTTGTTATATGCATCGTATCAACGGCCTGATTTCGGAAGTGGAACTCTGGGGGCTCCTTGACGCCGAAATTGGACCGCATGTACAAATAGCGTCAACTAGTCTGATCGGAGAGCGAAACGGAGACGAGGGAATTGCCGATGTTACGCGTTAAGTGGAAGCAACGCCACGTTGGAGATCCGCTTAATCTTGTCCTCGGCGTCAACGAGAAATGAAGAGGCGACAGACCAACACTTGAAGATTTGGCGAGACAACCGGCGACCTGTCCTAGGACGTGGTGCTCCATTTCCTTCTACGCTAGTGCCGCCCTAGAGTTCGCGATATTGAGTTTTCCCTGCATGGATTTGACCCGAAATACGGGCTGACGGGAAATTGGACCTGCGCTTGACGTTTCTGGCGGGCGTTGAGCCAAAGAAGGCTCGCGCCATATCAAGAACTTTCGGCTGTGCCCCCAAAGCCAAATCCATATCGACTGGAACAAGTGAGTGTGGACTAGACCAGATACTAGAGAAAAAGTAGATTTCTTCGGGTTCTGTAATTTCTACTCGGCACAAACCAGGTATTGCTCTAAACGAATCCTCGGCGACGACTTCTGCAGTCCGACAGCAGTCAGAGACAGGGTCGTCCAGAAGTTTTACCATCACTTTCGAGACGTCAGGCTTGGAACTGGTATTATTCGGTGGATTGTATGAGTGCCATATACGATGGAGGTCGAATTCATGGAGGACGGAAGGACAAGACGAGACGCCTGCGTTATCGTGTGCGGAGGACACAGCGGCCCTTGACCTATCTAGGAGACGAAACCGGTAAGTATTGGATCAGACTGTATAGGTTTTGCAAACCTGGGAGAGTAATAGCCGCTTTTTGCTACGAGAATCATCGGATCGTTGTCAGTTGAGGAACGCTGCATCTCGAGCGGCGTGGAGTCGATGTGCACGCCGTGATGCAATGGGCCTTCCTTCAATGCCGACTGTGTTCATGCGGGAATGTATGGTATCGCAAATCAAACGAGGGAGCTAAACAAGCATGATTTTTCGTTTGTGTCTGCTTGGGAAGAAGTCAAGGTGGTCTGTAGAATGTGTCCCAGATAAACTCCAGGACAAGATTTCTAACGTAGAGGGAAAATGCAAGAAAAAGGAGGGGATCAGGATTTTGGATGTTCTAGTACATAAGAAAAAAAACTAGAGGATGAGGTGAAGGATGGGGTGATGGACGAGGTGAAGGGTTAATTGAAGGTGAATTAAAGGTGAGTTGAAGTTCAGCTGAGCTAAGGCCATTTTTCTAGGCAGAGCATCTGGTTGACTACGAGATCTGACCAGCTGCCTCCTGCACACCTCCTCCTCCTGCACACCACGCAAGAGTCTCACGTTCTCTGTCAGCCTCAAATCCGAGCAGGGCATACAGTCGAGCATATACAAGAAGAGAATACCTCGATCAAGTATTGCCAAAGCTTTCAATACAGCAGAAGTTTTTTCCCCTCTTCTCGTTCACCCCCCCTGGAGCTTAACAACCATGGAAACGGTGAATAGGGTTGAATACAGGGTCCGGGACCTCAACACTCGCTCTGTCATTCTGTTCCCCAAGCAGGCACAAGTCGTCAGAGAGATGACAGCCGTTAACCTCAAGGTACGCTACGGATACTAGCCAAATATAACGAGGTTGAAGATTTCTAACGCTACGTGAAAACATAGCCCGGGACGAATGAAGTTACCGTCATTGGACTCAGCCCTACGATTGAGCAAGACTCTATCAAAGTCGAAATCAGTGGTTCCTCCGCTATCATTACAAACATTGCCGTGAAGTCGTCGCCCAACCCCGACATCTTTGAAGAGATCTATCCCGACTTAGGCAGAAACCAGTCGAATTGCAATGGTGAAAATGAATCTGAGTCTGATTCTGACTCAGATTCAGGCCAAGAGCAGAGGCCACAAGTGTCCGACCTCCAGCGTAGACTGCGAGAAATTGAGGACGAGCTTAAAATGACCAGGGAGGAGCTAGACGAAATTGCCTACGATTTGCTACCTCTGAGAGAAGAAGATTCTGCCGAGCTGTCCAAATGGGAGATAGTACAGCTTCGTCAAGAAGAGTTACGTGATCAGCTTATCTTCAAGCGCCTTGAGAGGGTTCGGAGCGGACTGGATAAACAACGTGACTCGCTACAGCACCAACTAGTCGAAGAAAGGGCGAAAGAACAAAAGGCCAAAGAAAAGCTTCGCCAAGAACATGAACAGAAAAAGTCGCTCAAGCGCAAGCGTGACCAAGAAAGGCAAGAGGCCCAAGATCGCGTTCGCCGAGAACGTGAGAACTTCTGGCCGCGATATTGCTACTCCGTGTGCATCACAGTTGAATATGACTCCAACACCCAACCCTATTCCAGAGGCATTAGCGAAGCGGAAATCATGCAAGTATCATCGCCAACATTAACAGAGGCGGATACAGTAGCTCCCCACTCCAAATGCGATTTGGTTCTTTCATATGTCACCAGCTCTGCGGGATGGACGCCTATCTACGACTTGCAGCTATCTACAGCAAATTCAACTGCTATCCTATGCTTCAACGCCCATCTGATCAATACCACGTCTGAAACATGGTCCAACTGCAAGGTCGTCTTGTCGTCAGCTATACAGGCCGTATTTGGTGGGCTAGACAACGTCACCCCGAGACTCAAGCCGTGGAAGATCAAACTCTCCCCCAAAGGGTCAAGCGACAAACAGAATCAGCTACTCGCGGATTTTAAGCAATCCACACACTACATTGATTGGATGGCATCCAAGAAAAGCAATGTCGTGAACAAGCCTCGCGGGGAAATGTTTATAAAAACCGATCTCTACAACGACGCACTCGGCGAGTTTGAAGGATTACTTATTGGAGATATTAGCTCGAAGACCTCATATGATCTCATGGACATAAAGACCCTGGTACCCAAATCTAGTTCATCTAAGCATCGGGTGGCTCGCCTCACTTTCCCCAACGTCAAGTTCAGCCACGTTGTCGTTGCCAAAGATAGACCAGGAGCGAACCTGAAGACCATAATTAGGAATACGAGTAAAACTACTCTTGTCAAAGGTCCTGTCGGGCTTACCCTTGACGGGAGATTCCTAGGCCATACGGCGTTGTCCCATTGCCGCCCTGGTTTCGCTTTTAGGTTGAACCTTGGTGTCGACCCTGCCATCAAGATGATCTATTGTAAGCCGACGATACAAAAGTCAACGACTTGGAAGTCTGCGAAAGAAGACGGCTCCACCTATTTGTTTACACGGGACCTTTTTATGGAAAACACTGGAGCTTTAGCTGGCAAGCCTGTGCCCATCTTGGTGAGGGATCAGATTCCTGTGTCGGAAGACGATTG
This sequence comes from Metarhizium sp. BCC 4849, assembly GCA_037953715.1. Taxonomy (NCBI): domain Eukaryota; kingdom Fungi; phylum Ascomycota; class Sordariomycetes; order Hypocreales; family Clavicipitaceae; genus Metarhizium; species Metarhizium sp. BCC 4849. Next base: position 678,999 of record JBALJW010000011.1, on the reverse strand, counting down.
CCTTGGAGTTAGGGTCCTATATTCTGCAGTACAACGTATTAGTAGCCAAGGGCCTTATTCTGGTGGACCAGAACTAGACGCGCTCCGGGGGAATGATTGGGATAAAGAGGAGGCGACTTGCAAAGATAACGGTGAAGTCAATTGGCATGTCACCCTAAGCGCGGGTAAGGGTGTACGTTTGAGCTTGCAATATTCTGTATCCTTCCCAAGTGAAAAAGACGTTGTTCAGTACTGGGATTCTTAAACGAGTCCCAAGCTATCCCCAAGTATGGCTGGAATCGGAAGGCTTAAGTCGTGGATATATTTGGACGGCGCGTCGAGCGAGAGAGTTCGCCTTGAATTATTTTAGATTAGTTAGCTTATTACCGGCCTACGAAAATTTGCTTTAGCTAGTAAAATAAATCAAATTCTTGCTGCGGAATGAGATGTATAGATCCTCTTAAACTGCAATTTAGCTCGACTGTGAAGCTGCAAGGATATCTCGTGATGAGTGTGAGTGTATCCTGGTTCTTCTAATGGATATGTGAGCGCTACTTCAACTAAAATATCGTGAAATTATTTTGTTTCACTGTGGATTTGAATTTTTTAACAAATTCTGATGAGCAGGTTCTTAACATCCACGTGCTTTGCTAATAGTTTATCAGCCTACAAGGACCAAGCAAAACAACTCGTGGGGTGCAGGGTATTTCTGACGTCACTTGAAACGTGAAAAGCCAGTCAGAAAATTTGAATGGCCGGTTTCACGTAGAGATTAATGTTGCAGATATCTTACGCAAAGTGGATAGCAGCGGTAAGATGCTACGATCCAGGTATCGGGTCCATGGAATGAGACAAACAATACAAGACCAAGTAACTTATGTACTGACTTGACAAAAGTTTTTTTCATCCATGGCTTAAAAAGAAATCTTCTGCCAATGCTGGTAGATGCGAAACTGATAAAATATATACATTGTCCATCCTGGGCATGACTAAAGCCTCTCGCATAAGAGGAATAAGTAAATAAGTACGTATATATCCTTGGCCTGGCTGGCAACTACCCCATGTGCTGAAAAACCGGAAAACCTTTTGAAGACATCGAAAAATGCCCAATGCCAACTGTGATTGTGTGTTACATGCCTCGTTACGAAAATTCATCCCCTCGGGCCACTTCCTTGACGACAGAAACCCTGAATTTGCGCGCAATTTGCAGAAAGCTAAGGAAACAACGGTGAAATTCAAAGAAAACAGCAACAGTGGTGGCATGACTATATTCGAGAACAAACCAGAATTAAATGAGGAGATGCACTTTCACGGGGCGCTGGAAAAGTGAGGGACAGCGGCAGGGGTCTTTGGATATCTCTTGGGAAAAGGACCTGTTGCATCCGGCGTTCCAATGTTGCATTTACTAGTATGCAAGCCGCTTAACGTCAACTGGCCCTTTCTGCCAACTCACCATGAATCTGCTGGAACGGGCATCAAGTCTGTGGCCGCTGGGATCGACGGTTGCTCGCAAACCACCACTGTTGTCATTCAGGACACCTTTGTCAGCCTCGGAATTCTGGGATATCTCTCCTTCAACTATTACCTGTTTGGAATCACACCCAGCTGTTGCAAGGCATTCTTGTTGACATTGAGTTTCGGACTTGACTACGCTTGGCCGACTTGCAGTTAGTATTAATACTAGACATTGATTGAGAGGCACATTCGAGTCGAGTTTCGTATACAGCCTTGTTGAATTTACCAAACAGGTAGTCCATGGTCTTCAAAGTCTCTAGCACGACGCCGTGGTTGCCATCTACCCCCGCTTCATCAGTGTTGCTCTCTATTATCTTTGAAAGGACGTAGACGAGTTTTCAATAAAAGAACGTTTATAATGTAAAAAGAAAGAGACTAATAAGTTTTGGGAGCACTTGAGAAATATAAACACTAGTTTACTACGAATAAGGGTAGTTCATAATATGTCTTATAAGATAATACTTTATACTAGCTATAAGAGATTAACATAAACACCAACAACAGCTCCAAATAGTTTCACACTTCTATCAGGTCACTCGTTGAGACATTCTCCATTAGCTACTTCAGACAAAACTCGTATAGCTACACTGCTCTAGTCTTCTAGTCTACGGAGTAGAAGCGCTAATAACCGATATGTTCGGAGCATTCTTCATCTAAGCGCTCAAATCAGGGGTAAAGGGCTATGTATCGATCGTCACTCCACTTGCCGCTTATAGCAGAGCTTTGGCCTTCAATACTAGTACCGTGAGAGGCACATTCTTGACATGGAAACCTCCCAGTAAGCGACGTTACTTCTGTATCAAATACTCTAGACCTATACAGTCAAATGTTGGTGGGGGGGGGGGGGTTAGCTGGTGTTTTCTCCAGGTATTTACAGCATTTTATAACCGCTCAAGTGCTACGTTGACAGGGTGCAAGAAGGACCGTTGACAGCGATTGATGTCCAGCAGGGGTTGACACGCTAGCAGATGGAACCAGACGTATTTACATCCATAAATGACCAAGCCCGTACTCTTATTGGCTACACGTAGTTGATACGAAACGTTATGATGTGCGTGGCGCGTAGATCGTAGCACTCCAGGTGTCGTCAACATAAGCCTAAACCCCAGCCTACCAGCATACCAATTCCTGCCTTACGAGGGGATAGGCAGCAGAATCCATGGCATGTTGAATTCCAGTTGACATTTCAAACGTGACTACGTAGTTGGAAGCTGAAAAAGTCACGCCAGTCTAGTAGTCCCCGCTTACAACAGGCGTCGACGCGATCACCTTCCTAATACAGACTACTTCCTGTGCTCCTCATCGTCATTTCCTCGAGTCCGAGTGACTTTCTCACTTGATTTATTGCCTCGGTAATGTCAACTAAACGGAAATGAAACGTTGCAAACTAAGCTTAAACTTTCATGCTACTACACTAAGAATTAAATTTGATATATGTATCGCGGCTGCTACTATTCAGCCGAAGAATTGCTTGTACAAAGCGCCTTGCATTCATTCTATTACTCCAGACTTGTTCGTTGTCTAGGATGCTGCCAACTCGACTCTTTGTACCTGGTCTAACCATTGTCTCGTCTCTTCTGGTTAGCGCCGAGTCCATCGATGGCATTACGGCGCTTGCAACACGATTGTTCAAGGGGCACGGTGACGAATTTGAGTTTACCTTGACGGCGAATAATGAACGACCGTCCCGGTGGAATCCACCAAAGAATGACAACTATACTGTATCGTCGAAAAATGGCAAAATTCATATTGAAGGTACAACGCTGAGTGCACTCGCAAGAGGGTGAGTAATTATCCTCTACGCAAACCCAGAGCTAAAATGAATGGCACAATTGTGAATAATGCTGACATGTCGACTCCTTGAAAACTAGTCTTCGTCACTATTCTGTTGATTCTCTTCAGCTGGACGAGTTCCTGTTTGCTGAGAGCCATGCTACCATCCCAGACAAGCTTCCACTACCGACACAGTCTCTGAGCCGCACCAGCGTCGTGCCATGGAGGTATAATCTAAACACGGGTGAGAATTGAAGATTGCATCGTCATTTCAACTAGAGCCTGCCGTCTAACAGGAACTGATAGTGACCTTTTCCTACTCGTTTGTGTGGTACCAGTGGGAGGATTGGGAGAAACTACTCGACTGGGCCGCGTTGAGAGGGACCAACATTCAGCTAGCTTGGGTTGGCTTTGAAAAAATCTTTCTCGATTCTTTTCGCGATCTTGGCATGACCGACGAGGAAATCATCCCTTTCTTCAGTGGCCCTGCCTTCCAGGCCTGGAACCGCTTTGGAAACACCCAAGGGTCCTGGGGGGGCGTGGGAAACCTCAGCAGCGCCTGGATCGATTCTCAGTTTGAACTGCAGAAGAAGATTGTGGCTCGAATGGTCGAGCTGGGCATCACTCCGGTCTTGCCAGCGTTCCCTGGCTTTGTCCCCCCGGCTTTCAGCCGAGTGCAACCAGACGCAAATACGACCAAGGCTCCCCGATGGACTGGGCTCCCAGACACAAACACCAGAGATACTTTCCTCAGTCCTCTGGATACGAGCTATGCGCGTCTGCAGCAGGCCTTCATCTCAAAGCAAATCGAGGCCTTTGGCAACGTGACCAATATTTATACGCTTGACCAATTTAATGAAATGCCACCGACGTCCAACGAACCAAGCTACCTTTCTCAAGTTTCCACGTATACCTATAAGGCTCTGACTGCTGCCAACCCTGCTGCGGTGTGGTTGCTACAAGGATGGCTGTTCTTGAACAGCGGCTTGTGGACTGAGGAGCGCGTCACCGCGTACCTTGGCGGTCCGGAAGGGCATAACAGTATGCTTGTGCTGGATCTTTACTCGGAGTCCAGGCCCCAGTGGCAGAGGACAAAGGGGTACTTTGGTCGACCGTGGATCTGGTGTCAACTGCATGATTTTGGCGGCAATATGGGAATGTACGGCCAGATTAGCGACATTACCGTCCAGTCAATGGATGCTTTGCGTACTTCCCCTTCTTTGTCTGGGTTCGGAATGACACCAGAGGGATATGAAGGAAATGAAGTCGTGTATCAAATGCTCTTTGACCAAGCATGGACAACTACCCCCATCGACACATCCGGCTATTTTTACGGCTACGTCGTCCGGCGCTATGCCGGAGTTTCCCAAACGAATTCGCTCTTCCAGGCCTGGGATATTCTGCGCCAAAACATCTACGACAACAAAGACCGCCAGGTCCCTTGCGTCGGGGTCGGAATTTACCAAAATGCGCCCAGTCTGTCAGGTCTAGTCAATAGAACCGGCAACTGGCCTCCCCCAACAAAAGTATATTACGACCCAGCCACGCTGAAGAAGGCCCATTCACTACTCATCCAAGCGGCGAACGAGATTCCTCAGCTCTGGGATATACCCACCTTCCAGCTAGACGTGGTAGACGTCACGCGGCAAGTCATGTCCAATGCGTTCAACACCATGTACACCGATTACGTCCAAACCTTCAACAGCCAGCTGTCGCGCCAAAAGAGACAGATTGACAACCGTGGAGGACTCCAGCGTCGTGACGACTTTGCCACAAAGGGAAAACAGCTACTAGACTTTCTCATCGACCTCGATGGCGTGCTCGCGACGAACCAGCATTTCAGGCTGGACAGCTGGCTTGACGCGGCGCAGTACTGGGCCAAGCAGACGGGAGCGAACGACTTGATCGCCTTTAATGCCCGTAGCCAAATCACCACCTGGATTTGGGAATCAGAAGCCCTGAACGACTACGCCGCCAAGGAGTGGTCGGGTTTGACGCGATCCTACTACCGGGGTCGGTGGTCAATCTTTGTTGATGGGCTTAACAAGGCTCTCGAAACTAGGAAGCTGGATGAGGCCGCCATACATAATCAAATTAGAACGTTTGAGAAATCGTGGCAGTACCGGGGGTTTCAATCTGAAGAGGCGAGTACGGCTAGAGCTGCTATAAAAGACGTCTTACCTGGAATGATGGAAAAGTGGCAAAGTGTATTCAAGTAGGTTTGTCGTAGTAGGCTTACTTGTAGATGATTCGGGTTGACTCCTACAAAGGAAGTGAAAATACAAGTGCGGCAGAGAAACGAGGGACCTGCGACCCCCGATACCTCCTGCAGTCAGGATGCTAGTGCCAACTTATTAACTAGAATGAAACATCTTTCTTGGCACTCTTATTCTCAAATTTCACCATATCTTGTGTAATATGCTTATACGTTTGTTTATAAGCTAAAGAGAGTACGAAACTGGCGGCTGTCGCAACTGTGGCCTATCACCGAAAGCACTGAAAACAGTACAGTACTTTCTGTTTCGATGCAGCGAGTGAACAGCTCCCCGGAAGATGTGGCTCGACCTTTTGCAGGAAAATACAGGGCATCTGTCTCATATCCGGGAGGAAAAACGGTGGCGGACAATGACAAGTGGACACCAGACATGCGAGCTGTGAAGGCGGTGATGAAATTCGCCATGGCAACGGGGAGACTGACGCGAGACTAGCAACCGTCCAACTAGAGAACTCTACGTTAAGTATACATATGTACTAACAATACACAGATTCAATATTGGCAGGCCGTGCTTTAGCTGCTGACGATGGGACGCCGAACACTTGGCGAAAGGGGCTTGAAGCAGGCCTGTCAAGGAACCAAAAGCGACGAGCCGTAACTAACCAGTGCAAGAGAAAGTGTGGGGTTTGAGGTTTTCAATATCATGTCGTTGGTAAGTTGCCAAGTTTATTGAACCCCATATACACATGTAGCTTTCCGTCCAGGCCCTCTACCTTTGGTGTATCGCGGGCTCACAACCAAACAGCTTGGTGTAATGACAAGGCACGAGCCCGACGACGCACATGTGGTGTAGCCATGATACTCGTTTGGCGAGAGATTTGAAACAGAATTTGACGATTGCTTGCTGACATCGTCCTTGAAAGTAGCAGCATCCTTAGAGGGGATCCTGCGCTCCAGACCTTATGCTGTGATAAATGGGTAAAACTTGGGGAACACATCGCCAAACTGCTGCTCGGCTAAGCTTCCACCCCATTGTTTGTCTGCCAGCGCAGGGTCACGGATATTATCTGGTGTATATCGAGGGAGAACCGGTTGGTCACCAAGATGGAGCTGAAAGGTATTTTGCTTGAAAAAAGACATGTACGAACACATGTCTCGGGATAGAACCGTCGCGCAATATCGACTGTTCCTCCCAGCCAGGCGCATCGACACCAGTGCCGACTGGGACAGCGTTATTTGAGAAGGCAGCTTGTTGAAGAACCGTTCGGGTAGCGCACAAAACCCCCAAAGGACTGGCTCCGAGATGACTATCCCTTGCCATCTGCTGCAAGAATAATAAAGACATCTTCTTGCGTACATGGAATGGCCCTCAAGTGGCCTGCTGGGAAAGGTCAACTGGTCAATTAACGGACTGGGCCGTCACATTGCAAGAAGCAGTGCCTTTGTAAACCCCAACGCCACCATGGAAGCAACTCAGTGCTCGTATTCATGAAGCAGAGACAATCGTTACCCAATTACCTACAGCATAGCTCTACTACTAGACACTCACCAAGCGATTAGGCCGTGCGCAAGGTAGCATTGCTCACCATGCGCTATCGTGTAGATCTCTTGGCGGAGCAAAGAGTCCAGCCGTTCAATGTTCCCGCGAGAACGGGCTGGAACTCAACGCACGAGCACTTCTGTGCAACCCAGAATCTAAATCAGGTAGTTGGATATAACTAACCGTTGTACAAAGTCGTTATATTGGTATTATATTGGCATTTAGTATGCTAGTCGGGGTTCTCAAAACGTGGCACACGTAATATTCATGCAACGTTTCGGCTTGGAGTAACACACCATGACATCATGGATATTGAGTCTGCCGAGATGCCGAACTTTTGCAAGAGCAGCGCTGGTTGCCTTGAAAAGCCAATCCGATTGTCCTGGCAGCTCAGTGAGATACTGACAGGTACGAGTATAAAAGGACAGCTTATCCGACCTAAAGCGGCCTGTTCCTTGGCCAGCAAACTACACAGAGCCATCTTCTTCCAATAACAATCATCTAAACTTTTCACCACCGGCATGATGAAGTACTCTCTTACCGCAATCACCGCATTTGCTCCCCAGCTCGGGTTCGCCCTTGTGGGCAATAACTGGTCTTTTTCAGGTCATCCCTCAGGTGGCTTACGAGATGTTACTTTCCCATTCAACATGGCCGGAGCGTCCCACGACTCGGGGTACTACTTTGCCGAGCAATTTGCCTTCCAGAATATCAAAGATATCGGCTACTGTGGGATCCAGAATAGACCTAACTCTAATGGTAAAAGCATTGTACACGCGGTCTTCTCCTCCTTTCAGAATGGTACTACGACCAGCGATGCCAACTGTCACGATGGTGCCGATAATGGTCCCGGTGTGAGCTGTGCGGTTGAGATCAATGGTGATTACAGGGATACCTACAACTTGGCCGTTGAGAATATCCCCGGCACCACAACCTGGACTGGGACTGTGATCAATACAGCCACCGGAGCGAAAACCCGCGTTGGAAGCTGGACGTTGCCCTCGGGAGCCGGCGGCATCGAGTCTAGCTACTCTGGCTTTGTGGAATACTATCGCGGTACGCAGCCGTGTGCGAAGCTGCCCAAGACGGAGGCCACGTTTTACAACCCCGTGTCTAAGACGCCTGGTGCTGGAAAGGGCGTTGTAGGCGAGCCGTACGAGTATGGGGATTGCGTGGGCAAGGTCGACTTTTCGACGACCAAAGTCTCTGATGGGTATGAAATAAAGGTGGGGTTTTAACTGTTTCTTCATCTCAGCATGGGAAAGGGAATAAAGATGTGAATAAGCTATGAAGAATTTGAACTGTCTGTAACTAAATTGAACATGATGCTGTATTTCTGTGACGAAATCTCAGTGGGTTTTTCTTCTCCCATCCCACTCTTGAGTTGATAAAAATCTGCCTGCTTGAAAATGGCATTCTTTAGTGTAACTTGCGACCAGGCTGCAGGAAATCCTTGAATCATTTCCCATTATTGTTCCTCGCAGATTCCCAACATCCATCTTAACGCAACGGGCTACACATCCATTTACAAATTCCAACCCTCTCCTCCATGTATAGCAGGAGAGAATTAGCGACACGAGGCCAATTTAGATAACAGTGACTGCATAGAAAATATATCTCCAGCCATTTCGAATACAGAAGCTTCTCTTTGCACCGCGATTTGCCGCGGCGCAATGCATCTCAATCAACCTTCCGTCACACGCACAACTAAGCCAGCAACTTGCGCAGGTCCTCCCGCTCCTTAAACTCATTCAGCATATCAGCAAAGTCCCCTCCTTGGGAATCAGCCGTCTTTCTAATCAGAGGAAGTTGCTCCTTGAACCACTCGACCTCCTTTCCTGCCTCTGGTATCGTCAGACCAAGCTCTCGAGCCGTCAACATGGGAAAGAATGCGACAGCAATGAGCTTCTTCTCCCCAGCTCCAGATGGGACCAACTCGTCGCTGCTGGCCGGACCAACTCCCAACGCCTGATACCACGCCTCCTCGATGCGCTGTGCGAGCTGGTCAAAGTCGGCCTTGGTGCGCGCCGGGGACGTGCGGACGTGCGCGATAATACTGTTCAAGCTGGTGTGTCGTGGCGTGCCGGCGATGAAATAGCTCCCATCGCTCGGATCTTCATGAATAAAGCGCACGTGAACAAATATCGAGGGCGTGGTAAACGTTGTAGCGTGAAGTCGTGTTATCGCCCCGGCGAGCTCGGCACGCTGCGACTCTGTCAATGCGTGGGAGTGGTGGACTTCGTAGAGAGGCATTATTTTGTCTGGTGTGGTGTCTGGTATTCAATTTATTTGGCGGCTTGTCCGGCAGCAAGAGGGCGATGCATTTTGAAGAGTCTGGCGCAACCTAGGCCTTTTATGCTGTGGAATTCCGGTAGATCAATTGTCGGCAATGGGCGCGCGGCAACGCGGCTCGTTAAAAGACGTGCCGAGCAGAGTGCCGGCGGGGGAGGTGAGTTATGTATGGCGGTGCGGGTTAAGATGAAGCATCTAGTGATAACGTCAACATTCCGACGTTGACAAGTCCGTCTCGGACCGAGATTCCCCATGCCGGTGATCGGCAAAGTCGGGTGGGAGAACTTCCGCGTCCGTTCAGCCAAGCCTCCTCGGCAATGGCCATGGACACTATTGAGAAGAGCAAAAATTCATTGACGGAGCAATTGATAGCTCTTGCGATATCTTGGTGGGTTTCGGCGTAGCTACAAAGGCCAGGAGAAAGACAAATGGGGGGGTAATATTGACACTACGGTTGACGTCTCTGTGCGTGACCAAAAGGACGCACGTGCGGGCATTTCCGCCGAGTTGGCGTCACCATCGCGATTCCCTTGCCACTTGCTTCGGACGAATCCTCTTCAACAACAAAGCGTCGCGCTCTAGGAATTCGCCTCTACCACTATCCATGTGCCATGATTGTCCAACCACCGTCACATACGGATACGTTGCAGACTCTACCCTGGCCCGACCGCGTTCGAAGAAGTAGGGTATGCCAAGTTCCTAACCCTAACCCTAACCCTGACAAGATGCTAACATGGTGCCAGTGCTTGTGTTGCTGAGAATCGTGATGCGTGAACAATCGACACTTCCAAATGAACTCAGTGTGCAACGACGACTTACCCGTCTAAAGAAGGGGTACAACGCCACCCGGGCGCCATCCCCATTGTCCTCATCAGAGCCAAGTTTGGCGCAATTGGAGCACAACAGGGCCTCGTCGATGCCAGCAGTGCCGTCTTTGCCGTGTCTAGGCACTTGTCCCCGTATCTCCAAGTGAGACAGGGTTCGGCCACGATGGCAAACGGGCACCCAGATGCCAAGTTCGGCCGCTGCGCAATCCAAAGGTTCCTCCACAATGGCCAGATTGGCCTTATCTAGGATGGGGAAACCGGGATAAGCGGCATCCACGAGGTCTGATCGGGTTTCGGCAGCGTACACCGCAGCACGCGGGAACCATCGACAGGCATTATTCATGCTGACCTGCATGGGCCATTCTCGAATCAGACAATTCTGCTTACCACGACCCAGGTCACGTTATGATAATGCCCTTCTGCAGTGGCGGTATCCTGCAGAGATTACCAGACATGACAACCGAGTCTGGGGTCGTTTGTCAACATGGCAAAAGTCCCTCCCCGCGTTTTGACCCGGCTCTCGCACCCTCGAAAATACTCAATTGAGCCAATGGTCGCTGCCAGCATGGTGTCGTCGTCTTGTTGCGTTGGCTTACGCCGGTCGCGTGACTTGCCCGGATCTGGACCAACATGAATTGATGCCATCAACATTGCACCATTGGTCTATCGGCGCCGTCTGCTACGAGCAGATCTGAGCTATCATTATCCATGCCGTGTTACCCCGATTTCAGCCTCCTACACCTCCCTGTTGTATCTGCTGAAATAGGAAGGTGCTCCTCCATAGATTGAGAACTGTTGTATGAAGGATGCAAGAAACAAGCACACCGAATCTTGTGCTGCGATAGCAGAGACGAAAGTGGGAAATGCCTGGGCGCGCGTTTATCAATGCATATTTCATATTACAGCCTTGATTGTGTACTTGCAGCTTTGGGTCATGAGCGTATCGTATCTAAATAAAGTCACGTCCCACCGTTGACTTCATTCTGCTGTTCGCTTTTGCGCGCGGACTGCTCGTGCCACTCACCTTGTCCTGAACTTATTCACAGCAAGTGTGTCCTTGGGGACTTCTCCCGGTGTCAATCATGGCTACGAGGCCTTCTCATACTGCCGACTCGGTGAGGAGCGACACTTCTCTCCCCGATCACGCCATTGAAGAGAAAGATGTCAGCAAAACCATCATGAAGGATGTCGACGCCGTTGTGCATAACCTTGTTGAGAAACTTGAACATACGGGCGATGTTATGGCACCAATCGACGACATCGAGTATGTCATGGACAAGATTGAAACCCTGACGGTCCCAGAGTGCAAAGCGATCCTTGAAGAACTGCTCAAGTCGCACGAGTACGACTACAATTTCTCAAACACTCTGCGGCAGAAGCTCGCCGACCTCCTCAAGGGACCGGGCGAGGGACAAAGCACCGCCGAATGGGAGCTGGAGCTCAAGACGGAAACAGCAGTAAACAAGTTCTACTCACCGTATCCCGAGGTGCGAGCCATCAGCACTCCCACAGACGACGTCGACATTCCCTGCGAGACTATCCGTGCTCACCTTCTGGGCTACCTGTGGGCTATTCTGGCTCAGTTCACCAACTCGCTGTTCAATTCGCGCTTCCCCCAAATCACCATCACATCTGCCGTCACGCAAATCTTGCTCTATCCATGTGGACTACTCGTGGCCGCAGTCCTACCAGATTGGGGCTTCACCGTGGGCGGCAAGAGGATCTCGCTCAATCCGGGGCCGTGGTCGTACAAGGAACAAATGCTGGCCACCATCATCATCGACGTGGGCTTGACTTCGGCGTACTGCTTCTGGAACATCCAGACCCAGACCGTCTACTACAAGGACAAGTGGCTCACGCCGGGCTACGGCATTCTGCTCCTGCTCTCCACGCAGCTCATGGGACTCGGGTTCTCCGGCCTCCTGCGCCGCTTCGTCGTGTATCCCGTCGAGGCGCTGTGGCCCAACATCCTGCCCACCCTGGCACTCAACCGGGCGCTTCTGGTGCCGGAGAAGAAGGAGACGCTCCATGGGTGGAGCATGTCGCGGTACAAGTTCTTCTTTATTGTGTTTAGTGCCATGTTTGTCTACTTTTGGTTGCCTGATTACCTGTTTCCCGCGCTGAGCCTGTTTGCTTGGATGACGTGGATTGCGCCAAACAACTTCAACTTGAATGCCATTACGGGCTCCCAGATGGGATTGGGCTTCAACCCCGTTTCGACGTTTGACTGGAACGTGCTGTCTACCTATTCCCAGCCGCTGGCCTATCCGTTTTTCGCATTCAGCCAGCAGTTTATGGGCACGGTTCTCGGCGGTTGCATCATTATAGCGTTGTATTACACCAACGTGCAGTGGACCTCGTACCTTCCCATCAACTCGTCTGGCATCTTTGACAATACGGGAAGCCCGTACAACATTACCAAGGTTGTCAATTCCGACACGGGGGCCTTGAACGAAGCCGACTTCCAGGCATATTCTCCGGCTTTCTACAGTGCCGGAAACCTGCTCCTCTACGGCGCATTCTTTGCCTTTTACCCACTTACCATGGTTTTTATTCTTCTCGATGCTTGGAGACCGCTCCTGAAAGCGTACAAGTCCATGATGGTGTCTATCCTCACGACTATTCGACAAATTGTCTTGGGGGTGAAAAACGCGACGGCGTCGCTTCTCAAGGGCAATGTACGAGAAGCGGGCCGGCATTTGTACAACATCATGAATGACGAGACGTCGATTTACGACGCGTTCGACGACCCATTTACGAACCTGATGCGCAACTACCCCGAGGTTCCAGACTGGTGGTTCTTAATGATTGCCTTCGTCTCCTTCATCCTCGCCATTGTCGTCGTGACCAACTGGCCTCAGCTTGACACACCCGTGTGGACAATCTTCTTCGTCATCGGGCTCAACTTGGTATTCCTGATTCCAATGTCCTATCTATACGCCATCTCAGGCACAACCGAAGGACTCAATGTCGTGACCGAGCTCGTCGTCGGCTACGCTCTACCCGGACGCCCAGAGGCCCTCATGTTTGTCAAGGCGTTTGGGTACAACATTAACGGACAGGCAGATAATTACATTTCCGACCAAAAGATGGGCTTCTACGCCAAGGTGCCCCCCGCGCCATGTACCGCGGCCAGATTATGAGTGCCATCATCACGGCGCTCGTTGCCTACGGCGTTGTCCAATTTGCCGACACGCAGATCCCCGGCATTTGCACGCCAGACCAAGAGTCCAAGTTCAACTGCGCCAACGGCTCCCAGGTGTACTTTGCCTCGTCGGTAGTTTGGGTAAGTTGCGCCGTCTCTCCACCTCCCACTCCCATCAAGCGTTAACAGCATTCTAGGGCGCCATCGGTCCCAAGCGAATCTTCAGTCAGATTTACCCTGCCATGAAGTACTGCTTCCTGCTCGGCTTCCTCCTCGCCCTCGTGTGGTGGACCACGAAGCGTTTCGGGTCGCACGTCCGTGAGGCGTGTAGGGCTGCCCTGCCCGCGGCCGTCTTCGCACCGCTTAATGTCGTCGTCTTTACGCCCATTTCTTGGCTGAAACATGTCCACCCGTCGCTTGTTTTCAACGGATTGCTGCAGTGGGCGCCGGTCAATCTGACCTACTTTACTGGTGGCTTGTATCTCTCCTTTGCCTTCATGTTCTATCTTCGGAGATACAAGACGGCGTGGTGGGAAAAGTACAACTATGTGCTTTCGGCTGGACTTACTGGTGCCGTGGCGTTTTCGGGCATCATTATATTTTTTGCGGTGCAGTATCACCCCAAGACGATTAGCTGGTGGGGTGTCGATATTGTCTCGAATACCATTGATGGCGGAACCGGTCAGGGCGCTCTGTTGACTGCGATGCCTGCCAAGGGATATTTTGGTCCGGACTCCTGGTCTTAGCTGGACGGCGATTTTGTCCTATATAGAAGATTGTTGCTATAGGAATTTGAGGAGCTATGGGTGTCGTTGTCGTTTAGGCCCTCTCGCGGAGAGAACGATGTCTATATAGCCGTGTTAAATACTACTTGGGAGCAGATGTATTCTTGGTCGCCTGGCGTCGATTTGTAGCGATTGCAAACTACCCCCATGTTGGAAATGCAAGCAATGCAAATGGTGTGTATTGATAGACGTTCAATCGACTTTGGTAGATGTTGAATGTTCTAACTACCCAAATAAGTTTAGGAACTTTCCTGAAAGCTCAAATCCTCCTGAACACCAGACACTTTTTAACCTATTTCAAGATCTATTTTTGCTTTACCAAGTCTCGTTTGGTCGCAAACCGGTTTTCTCTTTGGCAGTCTCCTTGGCCATGCACGCACTAAAGCAGGGCCGCCGACCGAAATCTCTTTCTAAACTTTATCACAGAGATCTTTCCTGAATGCTTCAAACTCTGTACGTGTAATGTGCCTGAAATCGTTGTCTCGCTGGAGAGTGGGTTTGGGCAAGCCAGCCTATCAAGATTTGGTACGTTAGCATATAATGCGTATAAATGCGGCTTGTTTAATGTCTTACAGTCTCTTAAAGCTTAGATGTCTCCCGCGACTGGCAATTCTCCTTGTTTGGCGTTGCCTTGGGTGCAATAGAGCATACCATCGTATTCTATGCATGGTATATTTATTAGAGAGGCATGCCAGTTTCTTTCTTTATGGGTCAAGACCTACACTGTCGAGATTCTTTGCATTATGCACGAGAGGAGGATATTGTAACGGCTAAGGTTCTTAAGGGATAAACTAGTTATAGTTTATGTTAGCAGAGCTATTAGAGCAGTTAATTTAAGCAGTTAAGTGTTATATTAGTAATAGGTTATAGACTATAATTAAGTGATTAAAGTTAAAGAGTTATAAGTAAAGCTTAGGTTAATATAATAATTATATTAAAAGCTAAAAAGCTAGAGTTTATTTATAAAGCGAATTTAAGGGTTCTTATATATTATAAGGGATTACTCTTTTTATTATAATATTTCCTTTTAGATTACTATTATAATTATAATTCTACTTACATAAATTATAGTTCCTTTTATAATCTAAATATAATAGTTGCTCTAACTATTAATTTATAGTCTGCTCTGCCTATACCGTCCTGTGGCTTTTATAGCCGGCTTAACCTGCAGCCTGCTTCCTGCATATAACTGGGTCGTAACAGATATGCTCTGCAAGTACACTAAGGTTATATACCATATTAATAACTTTCCCCCTAGTATTATATAATTATACTTACATTGTTTTCTTGGCAAGTCTAATTAATATTGTTTATTGCCTATATAAAAATAGCTAAATTAGTAAGTTGTTTTAACTGCGATATAATTTATACGAGATATCTTACCTTTTCACCTTTTTTCTATAATTTAATAGTACATTAACGTTAAATATCAAATAAATACACCGTAGTTTAAATTAAAAAGAATACCTACTATAAGTTTAAATGTACAAATCATGTTATTCTTCTTTATTATAATTAATTATACCTAGTTCTAAAAGCATTTTACATTTACTTACACTTAGTTCTAGGCAAGTTATTATTATTGTTTTTAATACTTCTATAAGCTCTTTGTATTTCTAATATAAAGAATAAGTATTTTACGAAGTTTAATTATATAATAGTAACTAATTAGAGAATTTACGTACCCGAGGGTGGTCCAAGAAAGAATTGAAGCTCAGGCTCTGTGCTAGATTCAAGCTGGCAAAGGTTGCTAATACAAGCGGGATATACCCCATGGTAGCTAAAGTTGTAATAAAAAGAGTTAAATATTTATTTTATAATAATTTAACTAAATAGAAATTGTACTGTATTTTAAAACCAAGGTTGGTTTATATCTAGCTAGAGGCTTAACTCTGTATATAATAAATCCAGATAACCCTGGCTTACCAAATAATCTTGCTTTTTTCTTAGAAATCTCGTAAGAATACCTTTGCTTTGAGATTACGTGGCCTGTACTCTTTACAGTACAGGCCCGGTAATACTGGATTGGCAATATTAGGGCTCGTTTATGCTATTGACTCGTGCCACGCCCCAAGTATAGCTGGTTGGTTCATGCAAAGCGCTCACTACCACACTTTATAGTGAGTAGCTTTCTTGCTAAACTATCTAATATAGGGTGTGGCACGAGTAGCATAAAAAACACGTTCTTTGGTGGGATATTATGCAATAGTGTAGAAACCTAGTACCCTGTGAAATGCCTGTGCCAAGTGTTTTAGAAAATACCTAGAAGGCTCTGCCTGTAAGCTACTAGATACAAAAGTATAAATCGTGTCATGTCATGCAAATACGACGTGCGAGAAGACCAGACCCATATGAGCACGAAGGTTTATAGTAAGAGGCGGTCTCATGTATATATTATAGGCTCTTGTCTATATAATAATTAATGCAAATTTACTATAATTATTATGCAATCTACTAATAATCAGGTATTATTATTCAAGTATTAAGTATTATATAAGTTATTATATATAAAGAATAAAATAAATATAAGCTCAACGTTAAGCGACTAGTCCACTCGCATTTCCAACACCCCAAGATATGCCAAAGACACACACGCCAGATCCCATTGTTAAGCGGCAGAGCATTCGGACGAAATTCTGTTCTGACTTGTGTGTCTTGAACACGAACATTAGTATTTGAAGACGATACCTCGAAAAAGAGGAATGAAAAAAAAATCACATCGAGTCTATATCTTGGTCAGATACAACTTGAGGATGTGGACAAGAAAAATTCACATGACCACGGGTTGATGCTGTGACGCCTTGAACATGTAACAGAATGTTCTGGGGTATTTTCCAAGTGCAACTGGCGCTCCTGACGATCTCAACGGCATCTATTGGCGAAAGATTCCGAGAATAATAAAAATGTTTAGGTGAGATAAACAAGGCTTTGGAACATGTGGGCATCAAAGAGGCTTCAATTACTTGACTGCTTGGGCAGAGACTGTGTATTCAAGAGCTTTTGTCTCCCCCGCTAAACTATCCACACAAAACACAGTAACTAAGTATAGCATGTGGCACAAAAGTTATGTCAAGGGCTCATATTTGTATACCGGGCTACTATATACCGGGACCGGCCCGTAGATCCTCTCAACCAGTCACTATAATAAGGTTGCCTATGTACGATAGTACCCAAAATGTCCAATGTCAACCAATCGAGGGCCCATTGTGGCAAATAAAGCAAATGCTTTAGTCAACCGAGACGAGCAAGGCGGCCGCGACCCCGATCTTGATCTTGTGGGTTGATGGACACAATTATGGGAACGGTTTTCCCTCTTCGTCGTCGTACTCTGGGCTACCATCCGGCCAAGCACCCATCTCTGCCATGGCGCCGACAAGTCTGGCGCCTTGTTCGCTGCTACCCCAAGTCTCCTGGATAAAGGCCGACATGAGGTGCAGCCCATTCAGCAGCGCACCACTGGTCCAAAGCTTGCCGTCTCTCGCCCAGCGCTTGTCAATCCAATTTGTGCCAGGGGCCATCTTTCGGAATGTATCAAGCTGGAAGCGAGGCGCAGTTGCAGTCTTTCCCTCCAATATGCCGGCCTGCAATGGGGCTGACATGCCGAAGCAGATGGTAATAAACGCAGCGCTCTCGTTGTAAGTCTTTCTGAGAAAATCGAGCTCGGCTTCGCTGGCCCCGGCCGCGGCCGACGCAGGGACGACAACGATATCGAGAGGTGGGCATGTTTCAAAGGAGTCCTATGCCAGTTGCCATGCATATTAGCTTCTCGGTGTCGCGGGCAGGGAAGACTCTGCTACATACAGTTGGCGACACGACTATGCCACTCGTGCCATTCACAAGTGTGCCCGGCCCGGCTTCGGAGACCCAGTGGTATTCTGTCTTGATGGCGTACGGCTTCAAATCGTCGGGGACGACCGACGATGGCAGTGGATTGACGAAGCGATCGCTGATCTGATGGATTTGGTCCACGGGTGCCACATCGATTATTTCGACTATACTGAATGTTTGAAGTACTGTCAGAACCTCGTTCGTATTAGCCGATCAAGTGAGGATAGACTAACCCCTTCAGAAGGACAACGCCGACGCGGAGGATGCGACCGGGGTTGGTCAGGTTGAAAGGCTGAGACATTTCGAATTTTCGATGGTAGGTTCACAAGGTAGACTTTGTAAGTTATCTGTGATGTGATCTCTGGACTTGCACAAGCTGACAAGAGGAATAGATGGGAGCTTATATACTTGTCCAAGTGCCAGCCCGTGGCAAGATTCAGAGCTACAGCGCCGAAACGAAACGGGTATACGCAGTGGCACGGGCGGTACGTCACTGCACCCACGCAATATACAACACTCTCAAATGTGCTCACTATCCCGCAAAAAGCAACGTAGGTGTGGAGGGAAGTATACGGGGAGCTAGAGGGCCATGTGCGATGCATGGAAGCTGTCTGAAGGTTCTTCAGACAGCTTGTCGAATGGCGATCTCGCCGTAGCCATCCCGGTCGTTGTGGTGGAGTGAGGTAATGCACAATGATACTCGCCGAGCCAATATCTGACATCAAACTTCTATTAGCAGGACCTCGCCCTCCCCTGATTTTGCGTGCTTATGCTGACTGCCCAGCTGATCAACCCATGTCTGTGTGCGTCTGACATCGTGTGATTGGAGAGGTTATGGTGGTCATCGCATATCCGGATCGACATGGCTAAACGGAGTAGTTACAAGTCATCCGGCTGTCGAGGTGACATTGGCCATCGGGGAGACAATGTCGGGGACCCCGGGTTGCCTAGACGAGCCACTCACGTACGAGAATGAAGCTCTTACCACGGAGAGTCCGTGCGTGATTGTCGCGGATTAAGCTTGGCGGCTTCGATGTTCGTTCTCAATTTACTTTGACATGATGATTCAAGAAATAACGATTCAAACGCGCATACGAACAACTGTGTAGACACTTGACATAAGCAAGTCAGTCAGAGAAAGGATTTGAACCAGGAAAAGAGTATTGAGAAGATTAATGAGCTATTTGAACTAAGTTTGGTCGCCAGTAGAGTGTCAGCGGAGCCACCCTTTGCGTCAGATGCCTAAATTCCCCGTGATGTGGGATTCCAGACCCGTCCGTCATGAGAGAGTATTGACATCACAGGCATATCGAGGCTCTGTATGTCTAAACTAAGAAAGTGATTGAGATTGTAGTGCGAATTGAACTACGATTTTTTTAAACGACAGAATATGGCATTCTCCCGATTACCAAAGCTACTACACAGAGAGCCCCTTACTAGTTGACTGTAAGACGCCAGACTGGTGTTTTGTTCATCTAGCAGCTGCTTCAAACTGTCCGTGTACAACTAGAGAACGGGAGAAGCGTAAGCTCGACTATTCCCTCTGTACGGCGAATTCACCTTCTGCGACACTCTTTGTCGATCGTACATGTGAGGAATTGGTGATGACATCCGGGACCCAGCGGATATAATACCACGCCGGTGCGTTGGGATTTTGTTCAAGTGGGTCTGGATGCAACAACATCTTGGCAATGGAAGGTTCGAGCCATCCGGAGCTAGTTGGCAGTGTATTTGGCTCAGTAAAATATTTCCGAGTTTCACCGAATATTCCTCGCTAATCGTAGCAGGAGCTAATTGTAGAAGGATGAACCTACCATCCCATATACCCCGCGCTTTGGCTCTACTTTAAACCCGACCGGACACGGTTATAGACAGACACGGAATTTTTCGTTGACCTATTCAGTCAGTATATACGGCGTTGCCGGAAGTGCTGTGTTGCCACAAACCCCATTTACAGTGAGTCGCATCCCCATCAACTCGGTCAATCATATTACGACATCATTTACTACACCCAGTCTACTTCTCCCATTCATTGTCTTATTACTAAGTGTAAATTAAAGTCCGCCAATCTCTATGGCCAAGGTTCTGATAATGATGGCCGATTACGGTCATGATCCTACAGGCGCGTGATCCCATTCTGCGGCGCAACTTTGGAGCATTCTTGTAAATTGCCAATCTTTAAACTTTAAACTAACTATTCCATAGAGACTGCAGTCCCGTACACTGTCTTTCGAGAAGCGGGTTTTGAAGTAAACTTTGCGACTGAGACAGGCACTTCACCCGAGTGCGATGCCAAGATGTTACAGGGTGTCACACAAACCATTTTTGTATAGAAACCGGTTCATTGCGCATAAATCCATTACTAATTCTACTTGCAGGGCGCTACACAATCTGTTCTCCGGCAATATTCCACCATGGTCGCATCTGAAGAATGGAAACACGCCTTGCACTGGTCTACGGCGGGATTTGATCTCGACGCCTTTGACGCCGTCTTCTTACCGGGTGGGCAGGAAAAGACAATACGGCAACTTATCGACTCGCCAGTAGTTCATAAGCTACTAGCGAATTACTTTCCGCAGACTAGAAAACCTGCCGGGAAAGCGGTGGGTGCTATATGCTACGGGGTCAAGGTGTTGGCCCAGGCAAAGGGGCCTGATGGAAGAAGCATCCTGTATGGCCGGACAACAACAACCTTGCCCGCGTTGTTTGAAAAGGCTGCTTTTTGGGTAACGTGGCCATTTATGGGCGACTACTTTAAAGTGTACGGTGCTTCGGGCGAGGATGTCGAGGTTTCTGTATATCAGCTCACTCATCGTCAAACTATCAAAGTGCTAATGTCTCGTAGGTTGTGAAAGTGCTTTCGGACCCTGCTTGCTTGAAGAGCAGCTGGGCTCTTGCTCCGTAAGTAGGTGGCTTTTCTTTGGCAAACACATCGTTGACCGTCTGTAGATTCGTGGTGGAGGATCCAGATTTCAACTACGCTAGCGGCCGACACCCTGGAGATGCACAGTTACTGGCTGAGAGGCTCGTGGATATGATCAGAGAGAGTAAATGTGTGTCGCGGTAAGGTCTCGTGCGCCCTTTTCATTTCTCGAGACTTTATGAACCGGTTCCTACGGAGTTTTGAAGAAACTGAGAAGCTGTATGCATATAAGTATATACGGAAAGCTAATACCATTGCTCGCTTCGTATGCTCCAATGTGGCACATGGATGATAAGTTGCTGAACATGGCTGGGTTGATGGACATCGGACTAGATGTGCCATTTTTTCGTCGCTGTTCTTCGTTGAAGCCCTATTAAACAAGAATAAACGCACGATTATCAACCTTGCGGCCATAGATTAGCTGGGAGATCGTCAGACTGAAGTTAACTTCAATCCTACGGATGCCTATCTGAAGGTCGTGTGTTCGAGTCACACTGGCCGCATAATTTTTGCTTTTGATGTTTCCTTTTGCACGCTTCAACGCTGTATTTTTTCTAGGCGACGGCATTGCTATCATTTACTACGATATTCTTTTTTTTTTCGTCTCAGGGACACGAAGATGGCATGTGCAATCCATTATCATGTTCCTAGTATGCGCGCATGTTGCTGTGTTTCGGGGCGCGACAGACTTGACTTGACGACAAACGGCGTCAGGGCATCCACAATAAACTGGCAAGCCGCCCGGGTGTGCTACTCGCCTTCTTTTCACATCCAGTTATCCGACTTTGGTTTAGGGTATGTAAGCTTTTTCTAAAAACTGGCAACTCGTGCAAAAGCATGTCGCCCGACATGTTCTCGGGGCCGGCGTCAATCGGACAATTGGACAAGAATGCCGGTATTTCCGCCATGCCAAATTCCAAAAGCACCAAATGCATTGAATAACAGTATTTGTACCGCGCCAGACAGCCTAGTTATGAGCATTTGTTGCCAACTTTCTGTTTCAAATATATTACCTAAAGTACCTGCCAGCAAACAAGCCCGAACTATGACAACGCAAGTCGAGCTCCCGTCATCTTATGAGCCGATGGGGAGACTTTTTTTATCTAGCAATAAACCGCATTCCATGCAGCGTTCTAGACATGTCTCAGAACCACGTTGAGAATTTGCCTCTTCCGGATGCGTGATTGCCGGACTGGCGGGAACGCTTGATTGTATCACCAGACTGGTCTGACTAATCAGCCAGTCATGCCCGAACCCCAACTTGTTCAACTGGTAGCATCATGTCGGTGGGATGAACAAGGTTGCTCTTCCCCAGTGTAATGTCAACTCAAGTCCGATATTGTCGCACCTCGACGGTCAATCCCCGGGTAAAATTTGTAGCACTTACAAATGCCAAGCCGGATTGTACGAGATGGTGCCCCGAAATATTGCGGGTGGCCTTGATTCGCAGCAGAGCATTTCCAATGGTAGTCTCGGCCGCGAAAATTTAATGGTCTCCTGCCAATAAAGTAGTGGGCAACGGACAACTCCCAGATGCCGTTATTCCCGGGTCCGCGGCCATTTGTTTGCGCTTCTAAAAGTCTGGTAGTACCAGAAAAAAAAAGATCCGCCTTGTGCTAAGGAACCATCTTCGGTTGACGTTGTCTAGTCTATTTTTTAATTAACCCGTGCGATTGATAATCTTGGGCGGGCACCGGCAACAGCATTAAGAAGGCGGGTCTAGTGGGCTGTCAAGTCTCGGCAAGCGAGTCAGCACAAATTGTAACGGTTTATCGTATGGGCTTCCAAGACCCTTATGGTGGCCCCTGTTTGTATAGAACAAGCATGTGGTGAGATATATAATAAACATCCCAAATAAATAAAGGGTAACGTGGGGTAATTTATTTAGGCTAATAAATTATAAGTATATAATTCCCCCTTAAATTATTCTTTATATATAACCTAGTTAAAAAGCTAATAACTACTTAAAAAGACCTTTATAATAAAAAAGTAAAAATTTTAGCTTAGGATTATTATAAATTTTTTAATAAATTAAAGTATTTATTATAGTTCTTACAATTTCTTTTAATTCTATATTACTTAATATATATAAACTACAAATAGGCTACTAGCCCTGCTAATAGCTACCCTGTCAGGCCACGCATAAAGAATAATTTAAGGGGGGGAACTGGATATTCATGCCGATTTGTACGTCAACTTGGTTCAATCTCCACAGTCATGCACAACCGGTTTCGCTAGAATAATTAGACAAGACGGGTGCAGAGAGTAATGCACAGAATATGTGCCTACCTACGTACCCAACTTGCATATTGTATCCAATATACACCGTTCCAACAGGCTATAA
The DNA here is from genome assembly GCA_037953715.1 of Metarhizium sp. BCC 4849. Classification (NCBI taxonomy): domain Eukaryota; kingdom Fungi; phylum Ascomycota; class Sordariomycetes; order Hypocreales; family Clavicipitaceae; genus Metarhizium; species Metarhizium sp. BCC 4849. The sequence continues at coordinate 655,833 of JBALJW010000011.1, read as the reverse complement.
ATGCCGCTGATCTTGCATTGATTCATCGGCTCCCGATCCTGGAATGAACTACCCACAACGGTTACGGCAGTCGAACTCGTATAGACCGGACATGGAACTTATTTCCGCAGGGCGGGTCAATGGGGGGCTTGGCAAGTCCCGAAATGACCTTAATTTGTTTATAAGCGGGAGACTCCGCGGAACTTATGCACTTGTCGCCCTGGTAAGCAAGTCATGCGAGCCTACGCCATACAAAGTTAGCCATACGTCCCAAATCGAAAAGATGCACCGCTTTGCGCTCACAATTTCGCATAATAGTCCCAGAGACCATCGAGTGGCCCGCGGACGGGCCCAAGCTTTCTAAACCCTAGCCTCGTGACGTAACGGTAAAATACACCCCGCCGCTGACGTGGTGTCTATCCTCTTGTAAATCGGGAGAAATGAAGAAAATCTCGCAGCGGCAACCACGACCAAACAGAGAATCCGTACGCAAAATATGCAGACTTCTCACTTTTGCCAGCTATCTGAGGCAATGGGGTCCCTGCCAGATGTATTGAAGATTGTCCAACAAGACAAGGCGCTCCCGCATACTCACTGCTCATGTCTTCGGCTGTCGCCTTTTCAGGAAAGCATTGTCAGCTCGATCCCTGTCCCATGTATTCCGTATTCAGATGTCATGACAATGAACACCCCCGCAACCCGCGGATAGTCTATGTATGCTAACAAAATGAGACCACGTCAAAAAAACATGCCAAGATCGAATACGTCTTGAAGTCTCTGCTTCAGTCGACAAGGTATCTTCTCAGTCTCAACCAAGTAATATAAAGCCCGCCACCTGCCTCTGGTATTATAGTGCCAAGTCTTAACTCCAGTCCGTACAAGCCCTCAATTCCCACCCTCCGTTTCCTCATCAGACACGCCATGAAGCTTTCAATTCCCTGTCTTGGCCTCCTGGGGCTAGCCAGCGCACACGTAGCCATTGTCAACAGAGCGCCGCCGGGTCCGCCGTACAAGGAGACGCCGCCGAGCAAGCTTCTTTCCGATGCAGTACGGGCCGGCATCCCGGGCTGGGGGCTGGCCGGGCTGCCCAAACTCCCTCAGGGCGGACCCAAGCCCCCGATCGACAACATGCCCGGGGGGTTACCGGAGCTCCATCGGCCCAAACTGGGCTCCTCAGACTGGAGAACCGACACACTCAAGGGGCCGAGAAAGAAGCCGGGCACCACGTACCCCAAAGGCCCGCCGTGCCTGAAGCGCGGCTTGTCATGCCGCCTGCGTGTGCCCAAGGCCATTGGCAAGGCTGCCGCGTTTATGATTGTCGCCCCCTACGCACGCGACATTCTCGAAATGGTCAAGGCGTGGGATAATCCCATCGGGCACGCTGTGACGTGGTTTGACGACGCCATGGCCAGCCTCCAGGAAGCTATTGGCGGACCCCAGCGTGACGATATCTACGGCAACGAGCTCAAGTATAAGCTGATCCAGTTTTTCAAGAGCGTATTTCGTCTTTTTGGAGAGACACAATGGGACATGAATGAGCGCCTCCGCGAGGAGGCCCAAGCCAAGGAAAAGGCACGTCGAGAGGAGGAGGAAAGGGAGAACCAGAGAATCAAGGGCCTGGAAGAGCTGGCAGGAGTATGCGAGAAGATGTACAACGAGGAATTAGACGGCGCTATGGTTACGACTCAGCTCAAAGAGAGCTGCAATAAGCTCGTAGAGGAGCTGGAGAAGGTCGAGAGCATGGAAGAAGAAGAGGAGGAAACGGTGCCAGAGCGATACGTCTGGTTCGGAAAGTGCAGGGTGAGTGCAAAGGGCAACATTATGCCATTGCTTTGCAGAGCTAACACCTATTCAGTGCAATTTATTTGACCTCCCGCCCAGCGGCGATGAGTGCACTTTACAGTGCCGCGTGGTGTCGATTATATTATCGCTGAATCCCCCCGGACAGGACTTTGAGTCTGCACCAGAAACCCCCCCGGAGCCAGAGCCCATAGACATATGTTCCAACTCTGTTGGCGACTTTGAGTGCGGCAGCGGACAAACAGTCCTGGAGCTCAAGACGGGACGTGCCGTCTGCGGAGGATGCGGGTTTGCCTGGGACGCCGAGGGCGGCAGATGCGTGAGCAAGACGGGCGAGGTCCTCTGGCCGCTGGAGTCTCCCGAGCCTCCGGATACACCCCCGGAGCCAGTGACCGGCGACCAGTCCATAGAAGACCTTTGGACCGGCCTGACCGTCTGCAGTATCTGCAGAGGCGGGTGGGACGCCGAGAGCAGCACATGCGTGACCAAGGCCGGGGAGCTGCTCTGGCCGCGGAAGCTGCCTCCCAATTCTCCGGCTTCGATACCCCCGAGATGTCGGGGACGTGTGCGGACTCGAGTGGCGAAATCCAGTGCGGCGGAGGGCAGTCGGCCGCCGAGCTGCAGGCAGGATATGCCATCTGCGGAGTTTGCGGGTTTGCCTGGGACCCCGAGGGCGGTAAGTGCGTGAGCGAGGCCGGCACGCGTATCTGGCCGCCGCCGGAGCCGGAGCCGCCGAGAAGTTGTTTCGATTCGGCGGGCGAGATTGAGTGCGGTGGCGGGCAGACGGATGAGGAGCTCGAGGCTGGGTATACGGCTTGTAGAATCTGCGGCGGTGCCTGGGACCCCGAGGGTGGTAAATGCAGTAGCCTGACCGGAGCTATCTTCTGGCCACCGGCGCGGTAGAGGCGACATGGAGAGAGATGCGCTGGGTCGGCAGGTCACGATGGCTGCTTTTTCTAGGGTTTAAAATTAGGGCTTGAATGAGGCTGGGGTCATCACAGGGGTCTTCAGGGGCTCTGACGGGGTCTATTTCCCGGATTTTCAGGGGTTGTACAAGGTTCTTTAGTCTGGTCATTATGAATATCACTGTCTTACTTAATCAATATACCTACAATCCACTGAAAATATCATCATTCTGCTGTGTAAATTGCTGCTGTTTTCTCAACACAAATCCCACGAGGCGTGAGAGGGCGAAGCCGGCAAGACAGTTTCACGGCTTGTGGTTTTTGACTTGTCACTCTGCGGTGTCCATGTCTCCGCAGGTGCGATCGTGTTTAGCCCATCAGCTTTACTATCCTTCCTGCAAAAAGAGATCAGCGACCCTTTAGATGGCTGGTTTGGCTTGCATGGGCTCTGGGTGAATCTCCCCAGAGTACGCCAAGACCAGCCCGAGATTCTTTGGATTTATGGTTCAAACCAAATACAAACGACCCATTTGCAGGGCCCGAGGTGGCTGGCAGGGTGTTCCGAACCAAAGAGAATAAGTAAGGCACGGTATTTATTACAGACTGTCTCCGGCTTCCCTATTCCAAGGTCTACATTTCGTCGGCAGCAGCGCCTTGTATGAAGTGTCAAGTGTATAAAGATCAGATAAAGAGAATGCGAAGCAAGTCAATAATGGAACATTGAACCGTCACTGGTGTCTCAGTAAGACAGCCGCAGGGGCCAAGGCCTCCGGATGTCGGTACTTGCCGTTTCCCGATGCAGCCTGGGCACCAACCATCTGACCAATTGGCTGTGTTGCGCATATACGAGGCACGGCCAATTGGTGCATATGTAGCAATTTGTAGCTACATGGCCCGGGAGTTTTATTTAGAACGACTGAAATGAAACGAATGCAGCACGCATAAACAACAAAAAACGACATACCAGTCAATGCAAGCAACTAAGACACTGTCCATGCCACGTGCGCGTTTCCAAGACAATGATTCATGTGTATTGCTACTACATGTGACGAAGGAATGAATAATACAGTCCATCGTTGGTACCGCAAAGGCCGGAACTGCATTTACCCTTGGATGCAGTCGTCTTTCGACAGGAGTCGTATCAATGACCGACCTCCTTGACGAATCTCACTATGACTTATTATAACCCCCTTGCATTAACCGCGTGCGGTGTATGTTTCCATTTACGGAACTGCAATTACGAACCATTCAAGAAACAAGTATAAAACTTTGCCTCGAACTGAAATATAACAGAGGCTTACAACTCAGTCCCTATCCTCCAAGAGAATACCGCTTTTTTCTTTCTATCTAACCCTGAATTCATTTCTTCCTCGTGGCAAAAATCATGTACTTCATCACCATAAAGTCGTTTAAAGCAGCAGTCATTGCCATCATCTACGCTCAGGTAGCGTTCTCTGCCCCAGCCGACGTGGTCTCTGCGCAAGAAGACGCCAACAATGAATGCGGCTCTGTGACAAGGGCTCGGAAAGAGGGCTTGGAGCAATAGCCCAATTCAACTAATAACAGTCTTTGGTATCAAAGGTCCTTGGTTTTCCTTAAGGCCTTGAGGGACCAAAGCCGTCTATTTATACAAGAAGTCGGTGAGGGACTTTGCCCTAGGTCTCGTGACCGTAGCCCTTGTGTAACCAGCCATTTCCGTGTAACAGGCTCCCTCCAAGTCATAAGTCAATAATGCCGCTCTCCCCGCGAACGTTGACCGCAAGGATATTCGCAAGTGCGCCGGCCACCCGGTGGATTCGGAGAAGGACAAAGTGTGAAACAATTATTTTCGCGCCACTGCTGGAACTCAGACAACTACGGATGCAGCAAGGGCAGCTACTGCTGGGCAAGATGTCGCCTCGACAGAAGGTGGTGCTGGACAGTAAACAATTGGGGCTTGGGCCGCGGCCGACTTGCAAGACTCCTTGGGGATTGTCTTTTAAAGCATCAAAGTGTGGCTTGTAGCCGAGTTAACTGCAAGGAATGCGGGTGTGTCAGGACCAAGTGTTTATTGCATGACGTCTGGGGGGCTGTTATAGAGGAGCTTGAGCCGTATTTCGATACGAGTGGCAGGGCTGCACAGGGAACTAAAACACGCAGGGCTCAACTGGTGACATCTAAACAGGGCATTGGACTGAACATGCTATTTGCCGAGTTGCGACGCGGATAAATGCGTGAGGAAGGAGGGATATCTGCGTGGCTGTTAACGTCATGGCGAGCAATGAGTGTTTTATTATTTCGAATATAATTTTGGTGGTCCAGATATCCTGATACGCCGTCTGACCAGTGGTCAGCCATACAATATCAACGCACAAAGCAATTACCTAGGTGTTTGACCAACTTCAAGTTATATTACATTAGCAACTACAGCTTCATATGGTGGAGGGGATCCATCACAAGAACGTCCAGAGAAGCCGTTAGGTACTATGAATGCTCATGTCGATTAGCGTCACTTACAGTAACAAAAATAGCACAAGGCATACCTGTATAGGACCTTCTAATCCATTAGATAGGCCCGTGACGACTTCAAGGGAGTATGCAACTTTTAACAGGCAGGAGTTTAAAGACGGTCGGGACTGCATGGGCATAAACATTCCCCAAGCCCCCAGTTCCAGCTGGAAATGCTCAGACTTGATGGGCACCGCTCCGCTTATAGTGTTTCCAAGACGTATGTCAGTCACACTATGCCAGGTCGATCGTGGAAGAGCAGATATAGTAGCCTTTAATTGCAATTTGACACTCCGCACGTAGATGGTAGCGGATTGCATTATCTCTCGCGGCGTATGGAGCACTAATTTCACTGGCGTCCCACGCCCGAGAATCAGTACTGGTGGTTGAGGGAGAATTATCTCCATCTGCAAGGAAGGCGAGTATAAAGGCAGACATTCTTCATAATTGCTCTCTGTAGACTCTCTAGGGGCAAGTTTGCCGCTTCGACTTAGCTTATCAGCCGAAATTGCGACGGCGCATAATGAGGGGAGATTCTGGATGACGGGGTTGCAGATGAAGGGAAGCTCCCGCTTGACTCTGTTGGATCTTGTTACTCTTCCAACTACACGTCGCTCCACCGTGGCAGACAGTGAATATGTTGATTTTACTCGGAGCTTGCCGTTGTGGCTAGTCATGGTTGATGGCAACTGGCAGGCATCAGCGCAGGTACAGTTGATACTTGTTGGAAACCTGAACTCCATAGGACACAAATAGACGCAACTGTTGGGCTTGTCCTTTACAACAGTTGACTGCGAAACCTCGAGCTCCTTCGATTGTTCAAATAGCTAGACACTGCATTAGTACTAGCGGGGGATTGCTGTGACGGTACGCTTACCGCATGATGATGCTCGGTAGGACAACAACCGTTGCCTTCGGGAGACAATCTCACTATCAGTCTACCTGTAGAGGCAAGCTTGGTAAGCGGCAATACTGAGGACTGGGCTTGTGCTCCGTTGCTCACCCCAAAGTGTTGCCGTGATCCGGGGAGGGTGTTTAAACAGACAACCACGTATCTCCAATGTTCCTCGCATCCAATCGCCGGGTCGGAAGGAGGACTCATTCGATTCTTGGTCTATTCGTAGTGCCAGCCTCATTATCGTAGTGGTAGGGTGAAGTGGCCGAAGTGCTGAAAGTGTTGGCGCCTACTGCGGAAGAGATACTTTTTATCGCCGCTCAAACATTTCAGGTCATGAAATATGGAAAATGATAACAGCTCCCTTTTCCGATCGGCCACTGAAGCGGTCTTGTTGGGGTGGTCTCTGTGTAACATTGGCAAAGCGACTGTCGGGTATACCGGATATGTTGGAGGAGGCCTGGGCATTCCGGATGGACGAAGCGGAACTACAAAACTATTTTACCCGCATACTGTGAGAAGTAGAGAAAATCGAGAAAAAAATAGCGTGAAATCAAATGCTTCATGGACTGGTGTATAGGGTATGAACCACTATGAAATATCGCCGTGTACTGCCATGTTCATCGTCGGGCGTGTTCGTCGCGACATTTCGCCGGTGGGCGTTTAGCAAGCCGGTGTACCATCCATCCAGTTGGCTCCACGGTACGTTGCGTGTAGCGTCAATGGTAAGGGGTCGAGAGTTCCCGGTAATTCCGAAATTGTTTGCATCCAGTCGGAATTGCCCGCCCCTACCGCAAATGCCGTCTCGTATCCGCTCCGCCGGATCCAATGAACCGTCAATGAGAGACCGAGTCAAGACCGAGGGCTATGTAAGTGCCAAGGACAATGGCCCGGGTCATGTGATGACAGACGGGAACAGCTAAACATACATTTCCTCGCGTTGTAGGGCAGCAGGAGCCATTTAAATTTATTTTGCTCAAATATGGCCAAGCTAGATTGACATTTTATGTCAAGGCAGACACTTTGTCCAGTCCGCCATTTCGCACTTCACATACACCGAGGGTTATGAATGCACGTATCAATATTGTCGGTAGACATAAAAAACCCAAATTCAAGACGGAGTCGGGCATTTTGCCAGGATGATTCAGATTGAAGATAGTTCCCAGACTCGGTCCACATGAAGCTACAGACGTGGTTCTAAGTTGATGTTCTAAGATGGCTGGGCGTTTGTGTGCCGCTTCAAAGGGATGAATCCTCCCGTAGCCAACCCAGTCTGGAGGGTTTGAATATTTCTGCCGTCGACCGAAGCCCAAAAACGGGGTTACACCCTCCCATGACCAATTTACGGCTGTGGACTGGAAAGTTAGTCGAAATAGTCTAGTCGAAATAGTCAAAATCTGTTCTACCTTTGCAAGCGCAGAGCATAACTTCTATTGTATATTGTTTGCACCAGATAGCACTTTATACCATACAAGAAGTCCCTAATCGACTGGAGTCTGTTATGGGCACACCGGTGACTTGACAACTAAGGAATGCGAGAGCACCTTTGGTTTGCGGGCTTTTACCTCGCAGCCAAGGTCGCGTCTGAGCGGACCATGCAGGCATTATGAACCAAGAATCAGAGCGACTACCGCGATCCCTGCTCCGGCAATTCTTCGGAAGTCTGAAGAGGCTCTGCTGGCATCTATCGGCTGTTGCTGTGCAAATTAGTGCAAAAGTAGACCCATTCTCCACGGGAGCGTAAACTTGCGTCCGCGCCCGAGCCAAGTCTATCGAGTCGTAATTACTCTTGGGAGTACTGTTTCCCGGTCCGCCTAGTTTGGTACAAAGTCACGTTCTGGAAGGTAACAGGCGCTGTTGTTAGCTATCGCGGCATAGCAGCACCTTATACGACTGGTATGTATTACTCTTGAGAGGGGAAACGTGTATAGGGCTGTTCTTCCAGGTTTAATACAAGTTAATGGCACATGCATGTAAAAAATTGATTTGACTTGATACTTTAAAAAATGGGGCCACATGGCGCGGGCCGAGCAATTTAAAAATCAATCCGGCTGTCTGGTTCAAACGGCCGCAGCGGCAGCACATGATTGGCTGCTGCAAGGCACTCGCCTATTGACTTTTAACAACCTTGACCTTGCCGCATCCTTGGAGACTTCATGCACTCGAGATTGCAAACCCCGAACACCGGGTTTTTTAGCCTCTTACCCACGCTTGGCAATGCCCTGGCAGTGTTTGTTATGGTACAATATTTTGAGCAATTTACCTCAAGACGCACGTCTTCTCTAGCTACTGCTGCACAGAAGTTGAGAACGAATTCGTCTGATAGATGCGATCACCAACGGAGAATAGAGTAAAAACATGAGCTCCTTTCAGCTAATGCGATATTATATGGTGCTTTGTTTACGTACTTTTGCGTGATGAACTTAACCACTCGATTAAGTCATCCTGTGCCCCGTTGGGAGACCAGGGCTAGCTAATGGGACTATGTAGGAAGCTGTAAGGCCCCAAATAATAGGGGTCTGGACAAGGATAGCTTAAACTTCTTTCTGCGCGGAAGAAATCCGGAGATGGAAGATTTGGTCTACCCAACACCCTGCTCGGCACGCGCGCGCGGCCGGCACCGATAGCCGGCTACACAGAGGACCTAGATGTGAATGCGCTGCCGGGCTAGCAATTGGAATGTAAGCGCTATAGGTAAGAACAGAGCGTTTGTCCTTTATTTTAGGGAAGCGCGGGCAAAGCACAAGAAAATACAAACAGTATCTAGCAGTAACGACTAAGTATACGGGATGAATCGAGATATACGAAGTAGTGGGCTAGATTCGCGCGCGCCGAACAAAGGTTAGTCGCCGTCCGCGGACTTGCGCAGAGGTAATTCACGCTACCGGTTGCATAAGAGTTCACTCTTTAGGCCCACGTCATGGTGGACTGATGTCAGCTATGTGCAGCCCGCTCAACTAGGGTATCTAAGAAACGGTGTTGCGAGTCATAAAGCGAACAAAACACGCCGAGTTCCGAGCTTATGGATATGAATTTGCATTTATTCTCCGCAGTACTATGTAGGCTCGGCAAGTAGGCCATGTGGTCTGGTTACATGATCGACCCTTGACCTCTCCGCCCGGTGTAAGCGATTGCACCCGGAACGTGCCGTGCACATTGAATCGCATAGAGACAAGCTATTTGGAACTATACATGTTGTTCCTATGCGTTTGCAATAACCACCCACATAATATTCAATTTCTGACCGGATGTTCCGGTGAGCTATACCGAATAAGCATCAAGCCTTACGAGTCCCCTCGTTAAGAGATGACTATCGTCTGATTCTCCAACTAAGCTGCGCACAACTCAGGCATGAGCTCGCTTATGCGTTATTTCGTGACGACAAGAAAGAATCTTCGTCGCCGGAAAACCCTTTGCGCCGAGATAGGATCAAAATATATAAAAGGTCCTTTTCCCTCTTCATCTGGAACCTGAAGAGCACCTCTTTCACTTTCATTGCACTCAAACCACCGACTTCAACCCTCAACATCTTTACAAAATCCACTCATTACACTATTCAAACACCATGGCACTCCGAGTTCTTCTTAGCGCACTCGTGCTCTCTCCGGCAGCAGTACTTGGTGCTCCTGCAACCGGCGAAAATGCAGTCACTTCACCTGATGCCTCGACTGGAGATGGGCTGGTTGCACGCGCTGGAGGATCTACCCTCACCCCTCTCTTGAACCAGCTAGACCAGATACTTCATCCGGAAAAAAACGAGGACGAGGATAAGCCAGACGAGGACGAGGAGGAAGAGAAGAAGAAACGGCGACGGATGATTGGTGTAGCACCAAGGGCCGACGCAGGCAAGAACGACGACGGAGAGACTCAAGCAGACGTGGCAATCACCTTCTTGCCCCGACGCAGTGAGGGCAAGTGCAAGTTCATGATTGACAGGGACGAGGTCCCTGCCGACACGCCCCCGGGCATCATCTGCCTCAACGTCCAGAAGGAGCGCAAGATTAGACACAGGGATATTTATACCGTCGTGTCCCGAATTCTCAGAGAGTACGACTTGAAATGCACCGACACCAGTATCAAGGAGGCCTATCTGCAGGACGGCAAGAGGTTCAAATTGGACCAGAAGCAGGTCCCCGCCGGCGAAGGGGAGACGATAGAGTTGACTCTGCGGGATGTGCTCACGGTAAAGGCTGAATGCGGTGCGATGCTTCAATGCGTGCAGTCGCCCCTCAATGTTATGGATGCTGGGGCCGATCCATTCAAATGTACTTTTGAGTATAACTCTTCCGGCGATATCCCGCTTATCGAGGAGGGAGGCGCGGGTCTTAAGTAGATTACACAAGGACCTGGACAAGTTTAGCTTCACCTTATCAACTTAAGATGAAGTGTTTGCCAGATAGCAGGACCTCGATATCGGGAGTTGCTGCTTCTTTTTATAATGTCACGTTTGCGGCATTGTAGGAAGTACCCAGAAACTCTAGGTTTTATCTTATCAGACATGTTTTTTTCGCTTCGTCGCTTCGGCAAAGCTGCTCACAGGATAGACATCGCTTTCATTTTTCATTTTTCCTTCGCTTAGATACTTCTGAGGTAATAAAATGAGCGCCTTTTGGCGCCGTTATAGATGTCATCTTTTGCAAGCACACTTGTCTGACTGCAGAGGTTCCTATTGCTTTGCTGAATCTACGATCAAGTTCCACGAGGCTACATCATCTTTACTCCACGGCGCAGTGTTGGACCCCGACTACCATTGTGACTCCACGTTGGTCTCCTTAACGGCGTGACTGATCAATCTTGTCGACAATTTGCCAAAGACGACAGGCTGGTTTCAGCACCAGCAGCGGAGTCATGTGATGGATTTGTCCCGGGAATAGCTAGAGAAAAGGAGATAAAGATGGTAGCTCCTTTCTGATTGGGTCTAATGTGGCGTTTTACACTGCCTACTTGAGGAGGCTACTTACATGTAGTTACATAGAGTGTGCAGCTTTAGGATGTGAGCCTTTTAGTACGAGGTTGTCAGCAATAGATTCAGTGTCCAGTCACAGGGTGAACAGCTCAAACTTCTTTATAGGGTAATCATGTAGCTTTAGTATTTGTTAACTATTTAACCTAAACAAATATCATGCTAATTTCTAGTGGTTTGGACTCTTCCTCGGGGACTTGTCTTTAACTTAACGGCAATTTCTCCATGTAAGTCGCAGTCGACAATAGTAAGCCGTGCCTTTGTCCCGCCACAACTCCTAAATCCCCTGTCCCGCATACATCGGCTACTGAACCCCATTAAACGCAAGCAAGTTAACCGTGTTAGCCGGGACGTTGGTAATTTTGTCCTTGGTGGCAAGAGCTAAGATCCTAGCCCTAAGCTCCGCGGGCGTCTTGATCTTCTCGGCAGCGATTAGAAACAACGCCAGCCCGGCAACGTGGGGAGCTGCGAGCGAAGTACCCGACTGTACTGTCGTGGCCGTGTCGGAGTCTCTAGTAATTGTCATAACGTTCTCACCAGGAGCGAGAATATCGACGCTGGGACCGTGGTTGGAGAGGCGCATACAATCCCATTGTTGATTAATTCCGCCGACCACTAAAGTAGTAGTAGAGTTGCCTTGATAAGGAGTTGTGGATTGTTCAACTACTTTACCGTCGTTCCCAGCAGCAATGACGCAGAGAATTCCTTCGTTAAACGCAATATCCATACTTTGGGCCATGGCAATTCCGGGTTGATACTTGTATCCGGCAGAATCGGGAATAGTGGGAAGCCCTACTTCTAATTAGGATGCAAAAAACTCCAAGAGGTGCAAAAGATCTCGCATACGTACCTCCCGAGTAATTAATAACGGCCTGACCGACGCGGCCTTGACTCTGGATATCCCGCACGGCCCACGCTATGCCGCCTAGCAATCCTGATACTGTCTGATCCGTCTGGACAGCAATGATATTTGCCTTCTTGGCGACACCGTAGGTATTGGAGGCGATAATACCGGCAACCATGGTTCCGTGGCCAGTAACATCACCATGAGGCCTGTCTGGGAAGTCCTCTTCGAAAGCACTCCAGCCCGGGGTAACACGGCCACCAAATTCCACATGCTTATCGTGGACACCTGAATCTAGTACGTATGCAAAGGTATTTTGGCCAGCGCTATCGTCGTACCAATAAGGCTGGGGGCCTAGTGTTCGGCTAGACATGGCGCTTAGAGCCCACGGAGGGTTCTGCTGCGTTGTCAACGCTAATAGCATTATTATTCCATCAGGCTCAACGCCTAGTACCTATAAATAGATCCGTTTAGTAGTATTTCTTGTAAAAGATAATAACTGTCCCATGCTAGATATAAACTTATATCTAGGTTATCCATGATTTTCTCAAGAGTCTCTTTATCAAATAACCCCAAGTAAGCGTGGAAGTCACCAAAGTCATACCTCTTCTAAATACCCGGCAAATCTAAGGCGCGATAACCCAGGTTGGCATCATGGACGCCTCGGGCCCAGTTTATATAGGATTCAACATCGCGATAGGAAATGCCGCTCTTAAGGGTGATAATATATTTATCTTTTTGACCGTTACTATCCTTCGCAGGGGCAGCAGCAACGCTCAAAGAGAGAGCGGCTATAACAGCAGTAGTAAAGGCCTTAAGAATAGCCATAATAGTGTGTTAACAGTAAAAGAATATTAAAACTGTATCTGCCTGATGAATCAAGTTGAAGCATTATGAGACGAACCTAATGGCGACAAGATATGGTATTTATACAGTTAAAAATTGGAAATTTGCCTATAAATTTTCAACCTAAATGCCTGAGCCGGTTGTGTCGGAGGATCGCCATTGAATGGCGCGTCTCAAAACGACAAATGCATTCGATAGTCAAGGTATACACGAGATCCAAGCCTCATCTTGGCCCACAATGGGACGGAAATCATGCGTTTCACCAGAACGCGCTTGGTGTTGCTAACCATTTACATCACTAGGGCAAGGTAAAACTCCGAAAAGACGGGAAATAGATTCAGCCATTTCTCAGGCTAGAGACAGGGGATTTCAAGTGACTTGACTCATATGATGTTCTTTTCCTCCAAACCCTCCACCGGAGGCATCATAATTCAGGCTCGATAGCCAATATCCCTAAGGCTAGTGACGTTCAGCACAGATGCAAACAAAACATTCATACAATGAGCTAGAGTGAAGGAGGAAATTTCCAATCTTGCATTCCAAGCCTGTATTCGTCCTTTTTTCAACTGTTGCTTTTTAGAACTCCTTTACGGCGCCAAGGGCAGGCCGTGGGCTTACAAGGCGGACTTCTCTCTCGGACCTATACCTCATGCCGTGTGCCCTTGTCCGGTAGACAAGACAGTGCAACTTGAAACGGCGCTAAATAGTGGCAGTGTTAAACCGGGAAGCCTCCATGTGCTTCAGTAACGAAAATGCATTAATCACTGCAAGCCGGGTGCGCCTATGCTCCGACTCATCCGCATGGGAGTCGTGCTACCACATTGATCCATGCGTGCCGCTGTCATCCCATATAACCTTGACAGTTTCTGTATTTACCAACTACAGTTTTCTAATAATAAGTACAGCATACATGGATGCCTACTAGAACCTTCCGTATTAGGCTAGACACGGCTCATTCGGAGTCGTGCTGCAATGGTTTTGTCTGGATGTTGTACTTAATGCCGTGGTCCGCTCATTACACCAGACTAGTCATGCGCTTCGGCTCTATGGAACGAATGCTGAGTTCAAATAGTCATTTGAGGGATTACTCACAATCAGATCTACGGGAAAACATGGCTTGGACTGACAACTGATTATATTGTCAAATAGAAGAAGATTCTGAGGCGCGGCTCACTGCAGCGATAGTTTTTTGGTCTTTAATATCATCGCTCTTATTGCGAAACGAGGAATAGAGTGGACTATGATATAATCGGAAACCCGAAACTGAAAAACGGATAGATGCTGCATAATGGCCTGATCGCTTGCAGCCCGGCAGTGCTTGGAAGAAGTACCATCTTCGGTCTCATGCCCTTCGGCCTTGCGACTCCTAGTTTTCCTCCCTTCATGCTCCAATGCTTGATCTGGTCAATTCACAGTGCGACACTTGACAATTGAAACGTCATTCAGACAGCACAAACGGAGATTCCGTTTTCAAGTGTGTTATACGAGTCCAGGTAGTGTTATGTGGGCAGAACCCCAGGGCGAGAGTCGTGCGATTTCTGCAGCATAAAGACCTGGATTATTTCCGCGGCATAAAATTGTTAATTCCGCGGTAAAAGGTCCGGTTGTTATATCTGCGGCACTAAACTCTTTTGAAACGGGTTTGCTGGTTACACCTCATCATACCCTACATTTTACACACGAGTATATGGTTGGGCTTGCTTTGAAGTAAAATCCATTCGTTTTTCTATGAAAATTTAGGAATTTTTGTCAACACGGGCCTAGTTCAGGTTCACATCGCTTCAAGACAAGATTCTGGCTCTTGCAACAGACACACGCGCACACACCAAAGTCTTGGAGAGACTTGGACTACATGCGAATCGCGTCACCATGTCCGCGAGTCACGTGCCCCAGCCTCGCCCAGCCAATGCACCGAGATTCCTAGCCCCCTATCAATTCGGTCATATAGATGGCTTCAGCTGGCTTGAATGATCAGTATTGTCAACCTGCTTCCAGAAAAAAGAAAATGTACGGCCGCGGAAATTCTCAACTTTCTGATGTCATCATGCAGAACGGCACAAGCGGATACAGTCGTTTAGACCCACCGCCAAATTGACCCGGATTGTCCCAGACTCCCGATATATCCGGTCAGCAACAGCAAAACGTCTCCGTCGACCGAATGTTATTCAACTCAAAACTGTCAAGGAAATCAACAAGCCACATTGAAGCATGGACACCGAATACAAGCGGAAACGGGTTGCCAAAGCCTGCCAGAGATGCAGGTCCATGAAGTCCAAGGTAAGGTCTTCAATACGACGGCGCATCACTGTCGAGACTCGTGAGGGTTAATCTGCTCCTAGTGCGACGGGCAACGACCGGCATGCAGTAGGTGTCGCGGTTACGGATATACCTGCATTTATCGCCTACAGCGACCTCGCTTGCGGGCTGGAACAAGCGACCGCTTCAGCCCTGGTGTTTCCGAGGGTCTACCAGACTTGCACGATGCGATACACCAGCAAGAGAGACTGCTCGACCATGTCATTTCCCTGCTTCCGTCTGGCCCGGAACAAGAGGCAGTCCTTTTAAAGAGCTCAAGGATCAAATCGCAGCTCGACCATGTCATCTCCAGCACAAGAACAGAAGTCACACCACGCGCAGTGGCGAGCGACGCTTGTGGTAAATCGCCATCTAGCCACGCCGATCGGTCTCCAGGCTATTTGGGCGAGGTCAGCGACATTCGCTTTGTCAACCTTGTCAAACAGTTTCTCCAAACCCAGGACGGGAGCACAAGGACACAAGAAGATTTCGAGAGCTATGACCAAGGCGAGAGTCTGGTGTCCCCTGACAAGGCTGCTTGCAAGACCATCTTGTTGCCTGTCTTGGAGGAAGCTCAACAATACATAACCGCGTACTTTACAACTATTCACATTGCCTATCCTTTCATTCCCGAATCACGATTCATGCAAGATTATAAGGCACTCAGAGACCAAGACAGCCCCCAGACTCAGAATGGTAGGAGCAACGTCAGGACCGCTCTATTATGTAGGCCATGTCTCCTCAAAAGGCTTATTTTAGACCTAGTTCTGATGCTTGCAGATACGATATGTGCTATTGGAGCTTACTATAGAACATTACCCGGTAAAGACGAAACTGATGATGGGCTACACGAGAAGTATTTCCTGTGCGCCTTGACCTTGGCGCCAACTACCAACCTAGAACGCTCGCTTGCCCAGGTCTCACTCCTTTTAGCGCGATGTTTTTATCTCCTGGTTGTGTGCAGAACAGAAAGGTACGTCCCATTGATTCAAAATTACTATACAGACAAGCTAACAGTCACAGCTGCTGGACAATACTCGGACAAGCCGTTCGCGTAGCTCAAAGTATTGGACTGCACGTAGAAAACGATGATATAGACCATACAAAACTCAATCATTCACTAGAGATTGAAGAGCGACGCCGTGTCTGGTATTCCATCTATGTATTGGATAGACTTCTCTCACTTCAGCTCGGGCGGCCTCCCGCGATTCACGATGATGACTTTAATGTCCCATTACCAGCGCGAGCTAGTGACGCCGAGATTGATTGGACAGGCGATGTTATCCAAGAAAAAACTGACAACACTCCATCCTCGGGCGATTATTTCCTCGCCGTGATTGCCTTTTCAGGAATCGTTGGCCGCGTCCTCCGAGGCCTGTATTGCCCCCGGCGAAGCCATTTCGCCTCCGGGGACCTGCTCAATACCAAAGACCTCGACAGGCAGTTGGTGCAGTGGAAACTAGCCCTCCCACGAGTCCTCCGCTTTGATCTGGGGCATACATTTGAGCAGTCTCACATATTCAGCAGACAGGCATGTCCCTACACCTCTTGACCGGCTTTCGCCCCGTCCTCAGTATCTGACTAGCAGTAGCGAAATATGCTGGCCATAAAGTACCACCATCTCCGCGCGCTCATCTACCGGCCGTACCTGTGCCACCCGCTCCTGATGCACCTGGGCGACCCTGCCGCAACCATCAGCCAGCTCGACTGGCCGCTGATACGCGCAAACGAGAGGACATGCATCATGGAAGCACGCGAGACGGCACGGCTGCTCCACGGCATCTCCAGCAAGGAGGACCTGGTTCATGACTTTCCATGGTGGCAGATGATTTCATGTCTAGTCTGCGCCAGCTCCATCCTGCTTGTGTCCAGCATGTTTGCAGAGGAATCACTCGAACTGTCACCCGAGCTGGATACCGTCGGGTTGTCCGACGACGCCGAGACGTGTCTCAAGGTTTTTGACGCTCTCAGCAAGAACTCGCCAGGAGCGAGAATCGCCCGAGACATGATGAAGGCCCTGCAAGAGTGCGGTGTGCGATGGAGTACGTACGAGACTAGACCTGACCAACTTGACTTACTTGCTAACTCTGCACAGAGGATGCCAGCGGGAGCACTCCCAAAACTTCGAGAGAGGGCGTAAAAGCATTCAGCCATTCGCCAGACTTTCAAAGCCAGCCGTCGTACATGAGTGCAATGCCGGCTTCGCTGCATGTCGGTGATTACGGGCAGCATTTTGCCGCGTCTGGTGGCCCAATGCCAACAAACTGCTACTGGCCGGCGGAAATCGTCGACTCGATGGCGTGGTCGGCGCAGTTTTTTGACTTTGGCCACGGAAGGTCGGGCCATACGGAAGGCGTGGAGCAGAGGCAGGGTGAGAATAACGAAAGCATGTAATTACGACGCCGGTAAAGAGTTTGGTACGTAGCATCACCTGAAAATTACATTATGCAGATAGTTGGGTTATGCGGGGTGAAAACTATAAATACGATGCGATCCCGCATTCGTTGGAACCCTTTCACTTGTAGGTTTAATACCAGTCCTCCGCTGCAGGTAGGACCGCCTACACCGTGAGCCATGAATGTATTGACAATGTACATGTAAACGTCATATTGGCTCTGGTCTCCTATAACCTCGAAGAAGGGCCCGCCAAACCCGTGGCACCTGCAGTGTTTTTAGACTGGTGGCATGCATCGATACTTGTTGGAATGCTATTGCCTGCTAGGCAGCAGTGTAACAATGTCTGTTGCCCTGCATGAGCGACTTGAACTTTATAGAACTTACATCTCTGTACCAGATGACGTCGGATACTCCCTGGCCATAATTTTGCGTTTGACGACTGCCACTCCCGGATGTTGCGGGACAGGACTGCCTTGATTTCATCAAGAAACGACTGGAATGCTGCTACCAACGTGAAGAACTTAATAAGCCTGCGACGTCGATTAAACCCAAAAATGTTGAGTTTCGAAACTCTAATAGGTTTCTGAAAATTACAGATAGTCCGGTCTCGCGGCTGGGGAAATTGACTGAGATATTATCCATAAATTACCAGTACACAGTTTTAAGCCACTGTTGGAGGCATTGAAGATTAGGACATCACTGTTCCGACGACAGTCCAGGATAACGTAGAAGACTATACAAAAAAACGAAGGGATACTTGTCTCTCCTTTACCCCGGACATCTCAGGATGCCATCAGGCTAGCTCTTATATTGGGCATCAAGTCTTTACGGATTGATTCATTATGTATAATCTAAGCAGCCAAAGTAACCAGACTGAGGAGTCCGCGAACATGGCGCGGCTTCACTTTCTATCGCGACAAGACTTGCTAAATATCGACGTGGCGGTTTATAAAATTCAAGAAACGCTCCACAGCCTATCAAGTTCAGCGCTCCCGTGAGTCACATAGTAAAACCTAGTGTCCAAGACCGAAAAAGTATCGTACCTCAGCATGATGTGTGTAAAAGAAGTAGGCAGTCATGGGCCACCGAGGGATTGCCTTTGTTAAGGAGAACCAGGTATTTTAAAAGACACTACTGTTCAAACGGGTCGTATATTAGTAGCCAAGGGGAGCAATTTCCATGTGTCAAGAGACCGGTTTTGTGATGCTTCGATAGCAACAAATAATATCAGGGCAACTTCCATCGGAAAATACGCCAACTTCCTATGACTTCAGACAAGGGAGGGAATGGGAAACAGATCTGACTCGACGTGGGCATTAGACAGAAATCATACAGTCGATTTACTAATCAATATCACATTGCGTGACCTGGTACGGAATTGAAGCCTCTGCATTCGCATGACAGCACAGGGAAAACCCCAATGATATGTACCTATTCCCGGGGGGATAAAAACCTGTACAAAGGCGTCCTAGAACATCCGCCACTCGCCACTTCCTGCGATCACCGCAATCAAGCGTTTAATTCTTAGGATAGCATTTTACGGATCGAGTATTCTTGGTCCAATAGTTCATATTGAAAATACCAGGGCCGGTCCCGTAGCCACCAACGTGTTGATGGCAGCCCTCATACCTGCGCAATATTAATAAACATGAAGCAATATCAAACGTGAAGGAAAGTACATACTTGTACAGGTTGCAATGCCGTGTGTGACTTTCAAATTTCAGTGAACGGAGATTTCCCGCTCTATTAATCTGTGTTAATAGAAAGGGCATGCTCACTTCGCGAGGGTTTCGCTACACTTACATATGATCTGGAAGGTTTGTACACTCGTCATACTCGGGAATCGGGTACCCTGGTGGTGGTGTCCCACCGTTTGGGCGCGCATAGGCGTATGCCTGCGTTATGTAAGACCACCAATGCTATCAACATTGAATTCTTTGGAAGGCTGAGATAACCTACTACTGCCTCGTTTTCGGAGTTGTAGAATTGGAAGTCGTCGTACTGAGCGACGGCGCCCAGAGCGGCAGACACAAGAACGAACAACTTTGTGAGATACATGTTTTTTTTATTTATTTGAGAGCTTGAGATTGGTAAGGCAGCGTGATGAATTACAATTAATAGTACGGATAGTACACGATTTCACAAGGCAATACCAGGAGGATAGGCAGATATTTATACTTTATTAGTCTCCTAATTTGCAAGCGTGTGATAGCTTGCCGGTGTGAAAGCGTTATCTAGTAATGCATGTATTTCCAGCGTCGTGATGGTTATTGGGTTTGACCATCACGCCACGGAGCAAGAATACTCAGCAAGAAGGGCGCTTGCTAGTACCCCACCAATAAAGTTGCTAATTTTTAGCTCTTGGCTTGTATAATAGTTAAATACTGCCTTATTACTCGCAAATATAGGAATGGTCTATTTTAGTCTAGATATTATAGCTTGAGTTTAATATATTAAAGTTTTAAATAAAATAATAAAATACTAGAAATAAGTTATTTTATTACCTAATATAGTTTAAAGGCTTATTAACTTTAAAATTTTCATTTAACTTAAATATAAATATTTACTTTTTTATATTTAGTTTATTTAAAAGCTAATTATTTATAATATAAATATTATTACTTAATATAAATAAGGTTTCTACTTAGTATTTTTATAAAAATTTAAAATTTAGAATAATAGGCTGTAAAAAATACCTAGAAATTAAATAAAGATATTTTAGGTTCTAGACTAAGTTTATAAGATAGTTGGGGAACCCCGCACACGGGCAACCCACCACAACCTAATTGATAGGGTCACGCGAGGGTAGGGTCTGGTTTCCCTACTATATCCCCAGCACCTCGCACAAGTAGAAGATGAGGCAAGTTTTAGTTATAATAATACACTTGACCTACCTGGCTACCTGATGTCCGGTTGCAGCGTTGTAAAGTTGAAATTTATTTAAGTTAAGATGCTCGAAGTATAATACTACAAAAACTTAAATATACACAGCAAGACTAACCTGTCATAAACTATCATAAAAGAGTTTAAGTAGCTTTAGCCCGAACCACAGCTGTATCTCGATGGTACTCGGCCTACCCTTAGCTTCCTGCGATTCATTGAGGTGCTAATAAATAGCAGGCCTCGACTAACTAGGTCTGATCTGCACGTTTCACCAAGTTGGTCAGAAGATGGAAAGTGCAGCTGGCCATGATAGTCGCAATAAAGTTAAAAACGGTTCTGGACCGCAAATAGATTTAATTCTTGCGTATTTGTGGTTGCAGTGGCCCTCCTTCTCCCAAGTATCGACAGCCAGGCGCAGCCTAGAGTAAAGGCAATCGATATACTGTTAGTTTCCCGCAGTAGCATTCCAACCGATATTTAGCTTTAGTATAATTATACTTTTAATCTGAAAAATTAACAGCTTTTTACGTTGTTTAAGGTATTTAAGAAATAATACTTCAAGGCAAAACTTTTAAGAAGCGTAAGCCTAGCCGCTAGTAAAGCTGTTATCTATTCTTCTTTATATATATATATATATATATTTTTACGGAAACCTTATAAAGGTAAACTGCTACGTATTAAGAAACCAAACTTAAGTTGGACAACCTACAACATGAACGCGCCAGAATCACCACAGAAAAGTATTATGCTTGGGGATTTTGTACATAGTCGGACCAAGAACAAGCTTGAATTTATGTATAATTCAGGCATAGCTGTAAATAACGAGAATGGTAAGATTGTCGACATCGAGAACTCCTCAACAAGTATGGATATAGCAAAGCAGAAGCTTTTGCAGCGTCTACACTGGAGCGAAGACGAGGTGGAAATCTATAAATGCGAGCCAGGGCAGTTCTTCTTTCCTGGTTTTATAGGTACGTTAATTACAAGCATTACATAGCAAGGCTAGATGGAAAACTAAGTAACCTAGATACTCACGTCCACGCCTCTCAATATCCAATTGTGGGGTTATTTGATGAGCGGAGTTTAATAAGCTGGCTTAATGGCCGTGTATTTCCTACAGAATGGAGATACGAAGACGCCGAGGTAGCGCGCCAGGTATATCGGGCGTGCGTGAAACGAACTCTTTCTCACGGCACTACCACTGCGGCTTACTACACCACAATACATGTGCCTGCAACGAAGGCGCTGGCAGACATCTGTCTCGAGCTCAGACAGCGAGCTTTTATCGGTCGGATGTGCATGGATAACAATAACTTCTGTCCCCCATACCTCTGCGACAAATCAAGTCAGGAGTTAATTAACAAGACGACCGAGGTTATTGAATACATTAATTCCAAGGACTCTGATCATGAGATAATCTCTCCGGCTTTGGCACCTCGCTTCGCCCTAGCATGTACGCCCAGCGCAATGTCTGAGCTGTCTGGCATGTATAAAGCGCAGCACCTGCTGGTGCCGACACACCTCGCCGAGAACCGGGCCGAGGTTAAGCTTGTTGCAGAGACATTCCCAGAAGCTGGGTCTTATACAAAAGTTTACGACAACTACGGGCTTCTCACGCCTCGAACAGTTCTTGGACATTCTGTACATATAACTGAAGGCGAGGCTTCTCTCATTAAGAAAAGGCAGTCCAAGGTGGCACATTGCCCTTGCAGTAATAGCGCCCTGGCGAGTGGCATGGCTCAAGTACGCTGGATGTGGGATAGAGGTATTGATGTAGGGTTAGGGACAGACATGAGCGGCGGTTACAGTCCATCCATGCTTGAGGCAGCTCGCCAGGCAGTTCTCGTCAGCAGACAGCTTGCTGCGCAACTTTCAGATGAAGCAGAGCGGCAGAAGGTAAACCTATCAGTTCCGCAAGTACTGTATCTAGCCACGAGGGGGGGAGCCAAAGTTGTCGGCCTAGACGAAAAGATTGGCGGCTTCGAACGTGACAAGGACTGGGACGCACAGCTTATAGGTCTAAATGTTGTCGCGAGTAGCGGAAAAACGGAACACGAGAATGCCGTGGAACAAGGGGATACTGGAAATGTGGATTTATTTCCATGGGATATGTCAAAGTGGGATGATATGATCGCCAAGTGGGTATATAATGGCGATGATCGGAACGCGAAAAAGGTCTGGGTTAAAGGCCAACTAGTTCACTCACGGCTATGATCAGAATGTCAATTATATTTCCTACAAGAGCAGCGTCAAGTGTTGCCATTGGCTTGCCCAACAGCCCGCTGTGAAACTGCTTTGGCTGAACTGCCCGACTACATCAGCCGGGTTCTGCGGAGCTTCATTTTGGCGGTTGTGCCTCCTGCGTACGAGGACGAATACAATTATCTCCTTATCCGGGGATTTCGTGCACCCTTTCCGGCAGTGCGCTATGTGACACGGATGCTCCTTGGTATTCTGGACGAGCTGGACGCAACCGGTGACCTGCAAGTCTCTCTTGGCGGTGCACCATTTTCGTTCCCAAGCTTCAATGAAACAGAACAATGTGGTCCGGACCGTCAGTGGCGGGCAAAAAACAGTCAGTCGTAGGTTTCACGACCCCTTGCACCCTTTCGAGACGCACATTAACCGTAATCAAGGCACCCCGCAGTGTTGCTCCTCTGACTCCTGGTAGGATATTTGACCCTCGTACCTGAGCGTAGTATCAAGGTCACTGATACGAAAGTAGGTGTCTTGCCGGACGACCAGCTGCTATATAGTGCTAGCGACGAAGGCAGTCCTATTCCCTTTTCGAAAGGGGAATTACCCTGGAGAAAGCAGTCGAGGAATCTAGAAGGACTATCGAGCTTTAATAGGCGCAAGAATAGCAGAGTAAATGTGATATGAGTCCTTGCAAGACGTAGCCAGAAAATGAGAAATCTTGCTCAAGGCAGAAGGTAATAAGTGCAGGGTGACATTAGATGAAGAATCACCTCGCTCAATTGTGTAAAAGAAACTGATGACTCACCTATTAGACAGGTGGGAATTTCCATTTGGGATTAACTGCAAAAAAAAAAAATCATACTACGCCACATGCAAGTACCTAGAAGGCCACAGCGGTGATGCCGTTGGGATTGACGGTGCAGCAAAGCTCATGCAAAGTTACCTTGCAGCAAAAGTGGATGGGCATCAGGACTGCTCCACTTGAATAAGGGTATTTGATATTAATACCACATATAATCAAGTAATATAATTGATTACGATCCACAGTAGCATAATGGCAGTCACAACTGCACGCTTAACTGCCAGGCTTATGCTTCTCCACAACAGCTTACCTTGCTACATGTCAACTATATACAGAATAAGCTGGTTTAGGAAGCGGAGCCTGAGACATCAATGATGTTAGCTCTATGTCTTGGATTATATTCTCACAAGCAATTCGACGACGCCTATCAAGTCATGACATTATTCACTTAAATAACTCTATACATACCTCCGACAGCTTCTCCGTAGTAACATAGCTTCTACATCACTGCACTACTATAAAACTATTGATCCAGTTATCAGTCCCGAAATGAAGTTCCACCAAGCAATTTTGCCACTTCTTGTATTGGGAGCTTCTGCTTCTCCTGTCACTAAGCTTGGTGACCTATCCCACGATGACACCGACCGCAGCGATATCAAGCTCGGCGACCAAGCCCATGACGCGACCAGCCGCCAGGATATCAAGCTCGGCGATCAAGCCCATGACGCAATAGCGTAAGAGGTCGACCTCATGCTTCTTCCTATTGCTCTAGCCCTTTGCACTCAAAAAAAAGGTAAGCTATCACTACAAGAGTTCCTTGTTTGTCGCTAACAGCATCTGCACATTAGAGCAACACAGTATCCCAAGAAGGAGCAGCATTGACGACCTGACAAGGAAGAACGGACGAGACACATTCATTCTTTCCAACTCATTCTTTCTCACAGAGAACGGATTAGATCCAGACAATTTGGTTGGGAAAATTTCGATGCAACTACCCAAGGCAACTCGACCTGTAAAATTTCTCAACAAGCTTACTTCCTATGCGCCATTTCGCATCCCAGTCGTAATGATCCTATCAGGGCCTGGATTTCAAACGATATGACCAAATATAAATTAATTCTACTGTAGATTCTAAATGTTATGAGAAATAATATTATTTATTAAACCTGAATTGCGAAAGAGCCTGGCTTTACGTTGTGTAAAACATGGGTAGGGCCATGAAATGCACAGCAGACCATTGGCAAACCTGATTGCAGGTTATAACGTTTAACCCTCTACAGATGCTAGAAACGCAGGGATGAGATGGAACGTGACTTTTGGTGTTTTGACTAAAATTACCAAATTTTCTGAATAAATTTTACAACTAAATAGACGGGCAACTGAAAACGGAGGAACCTTGGCAGTTGTGTTATAGAATCTCGCGCCACATTCCACGTTCTCATGCACTCTCAACCAGTAGGACTGATGCTAAATAGCACCGAATGTACAGGATGCCAACTTCAACGCCTTGCATTGCGGTCTCGGAATCTAGCGCCGGCAAAAGATGATGAATGGTCCAGAAGACGAAGAGGTTCGTCGAGATGTAAGTCTCAACTTTTTCACATCTGACAATAGACTCAGCCAAATCAATCAGCAGCTGGTGGAAAGAGGGCCAAACCCGGATCCGATCAGCGGCGTGAGCATGCCCACTGCCTCTTGTTGCCACATGAAGACATTCTCCCACCCTGATAACTAATCTGTCGGCCCTGCTCTTCAGGACTTGGGGTTCCAAAATATCGGCCACGGAGAAGGAGAAGAAGTCGTCGGGTACCCTCGCACCATATCCAATCCAAGCCGCCAGCTCCGTTGTGATCTGCTCCGGCACCATGGACCAAATCAGTTTGCGTGCCGGCTTGCGTACCTCCTCATGCCCATCGTGGTACAGGATCAAATCCAACAAGCCGTGCTTATCATATACCATTACATCCGTTACTCGTTTCAGCAAGTCGTCACGGCCCATGCGCGTCTTTGTAGTCGACAGTCGTACATTGCGACTGAGCTTAATGCTCGAGGCAGACGGCGAATTTATCACAGTCTCGCGCCAACGTGCCATAGCGTCGGGCTTGAGGGCGAGGGCGTCTATGTCCACCATCGAGGACGAGGTACTGGGGCTATCAGCATTGTCCTGAAAAATCTCGCCGACTTTGGCTTCGATCCGCGACGCTTCATGTATCAGTAACGAGATGAACGCAGAGGGTGTTAGCGCGTCCCGGCAGCTAATTACTGCGCCAGGGAGACCCCTCGACGTATTCAAAGCTTTGTCATTAATGACAGATCCAGGGCTTTCTGCCGTAAGGTGGAAGGCGGCGATGATGCAACTCCGCGGCTTGCCATACTCTGTGCGATAGCGATGATGGACCAGCGATGCGGCACTAAAAAGCACAGATATGGGTTGCGCGGGGTATTCAACTTCAACAATGGTGGGAGAATTTCCTCGAACCGTCTTCTGGAAGTCCAAGAGGTCGCTTAGAGCTTTGTCCGTGAGGAAGACACTATCATTCTCCGTTGACCACGGGTTTCCATCTTCGTCGTGCCTTATGTTGCGGTTACCCTTGTGAGTGCCTGGAAGAAAGACAAAGTTTTGGCCATCGGGTCCCTTGGTGAGTCCGCGGTCCCAGCAGAGCAAGACCTTATACTCCTGGCGGAAGGGGCTGTTGTCGATATGGAGCATGTTGTCTTGAGCGTTGACCGAGATTGGCGGAGTGTCTTTAGCACGCACATCCGTCATCCCGACTGGGCCGCCCATGGCGTAGGCCATGAGAGCTATGAGCAAGGGGTGTGCAAAAGCCGAGTTGAATCTGGAATCCTGAAGAAACTCCGGTTGGTCTGCCAGGTTCATGTACGAGTGAAGGAAGGCGCCGCAGCCATGTTTCTCCATCGCTTTGGTGAATTCATCGACGAGCGTCTGGAAGCTTGGAATATCGATCAGGCCCGCAAAGACAGCGCAGCCGTTTGTGTCGAGCATGTTAGCGAGGTGCAAAAAGCACTCCTCGGTCTTCTCGTTCCTCCAGACAGCTCGAAGCGCCCCGAGGAGACATTGCCGAAAGCAGCCTCGGGTCTCTTCGCTTGGTCCTTGACGGTAGGCATTTGCCTCTACGGAAACGCCTGGGCTCGAAGACGCGTTGGCAAACTTGTTGATTATTTCATTTCGTTGACGCGGTGGAATCGAGATGGAAAGCCCAATTGCCACCTCTGACTGCGCTTTATCCCCGGTCCATTTGTTATCGGCGGCCGTTCCTGCTGCCAGCGGGTCAAAGGTGGCTCGATGGAAGACCTTCATTATTAATGTGTAATTTGTATTGTAGTAACTGGGATATCTTGGCTTATGATGTATAAAGGGCGGATGATGCAGATAAATATCAAAGCTGGTTGGTTTGACTTTAACATGAGAGAACTACACCCTACTGCACTTATGAGGTAGTATATTTTACTAATTTTGATCCTCTGTGCCTCTTGAAATGGGTTTCTGCTGGGATTGTCCTCAATTGGATATCAAATTGGAACATTGAAGCTGATATGATCATGACAGACGTATACCCGGTGAGTCGTCTTCTCCACGCCACAGCAGAAGCAACGACCGTAAGGTTGCATAGGGCTGTCGGCGCGCGATTATATGTTGATTACGGTACTTGGGGATTACGTACTTTATGCAGTGAGAAAATCGTATTGAGCTTACTATGCCATTTCTCCATTTATTTTTTTTAACTTATTGATTACCAGGATTATTAGGCTTCGGAGGTCGTGTCGGCTTGCCAAATCGGGTTCCTCAACGACCGTCTGAACGCCTTTCTTCTCGACCTGTTCGTATGAGAATAAATCAGTAGGTTTAGTATTACATACATGATCTACAAAGTGTCTGGTAGTTTTCTCGTCACAAGTCTCTATAGATCTGCCTTGAATCTTTCTACGGGCTTTGGAAATACGGCTTCCGTGGTTGAAGGCTGGGCGTCATGGCATTCTTCAAATCATTCAAATCTGCGCTTGTCATTCGGTCTTCCACGCAAAACAGACTAGAGTACAATATAGTAGAAGCGCAGGAACAGGATAACGTTGCCAACGACTTGAAGTGCAGCTACAATACTGTCCACTCACGTCATCACTGTGCTCCAGGACATCGACATCTTCTAGCTTGGGTGATTGCCGCAGTCCTCATCACTGCGCTGGCAATCATCCTTTGTATAACTCTGGGATATTGGGCAGTGATGATGCGCTCGCAGCCACACTCGGAGCTCGTCAAGTCCGTCCAGTATAACTGCGGCACTACAGCCGCTGAGGCTCGCAGTCTTGGCTGCGAATTCGACATCTTGACCAACAACTGGATCCCCTCAGCATGTGCCGACAATGTCACTGCTGGTGAATTCCGAGCTTGGGCATTTGAAACAAAGCGGCTTCATGATCCGTGGCCATACTTTCACGACGGTGGTGCAATGGAGCAAATCGAGTCGGAGCTTCAGCTGTCAGATATGGTCGGGCATAGAATCTTCACAACAACGGAGAACCACATTGGCCACTGTGTCTTCTTGATGCGAAGAATACACCGCTTAGTCAAGGGTGAGATCAAACAGATTGCGCGAATCACGTTTGATCACACAATGCATTGTACAAACGAAATTTTAAGGGCTGTGGGCAACCCCGATTTTGAAGACCGCGGAAACATCACGTCTATTTTCAAGGTTACTATTGCGGATGTTTGTTTGGAATCAGTATTCTAGAAGAAAAATTGTCATAATTGTGCTAGGAGCTAATTTTTGCTACACATTTTGCATACTATCATTATGCGTGTATGACCATAGAAAGTGAGGAACTTTCGGGGCTTGCTTGCTTTTGATCATCTATCTTGACATTCAATCGACCGTAACGCTTTATACCAATCGTGAAGGGAAATTTTGTGCACTGAAATCTAGTTGCTTTGATCTCACTGGCCTTGGTGTTTCTTGCGTTGTCTATATTGGACAGGGAACTTGAGCTTGAGGCTTTGAGGGTATTGGCGTGTCGCTCCTTGGCCATGGTAGGGCAATGATTGCTTTCCCTCGACGTTTATAATTTAAAATTTGCAAAGGCTTTCACCCTTTGCCACGATTTATCTCTTTCTCTTCGGGATCTACGGATAGTTTTCTAGCTCTTGCACGGGGTTTACACGGTCCTGAAGCACTCATGATAGCTCACTCCATCCTCCACCACGTAGCGAGGCACCTGCGAGGAACGAATGTATTTTCAGCTACTGCTTGTTGCCCAACAGCCCCGTTACACCTCATAAGGGGAGCAAACCTGGTCACGGAAAAGTCTGGTCGCTACGCAATCTAACAGGGGTCTTCAGCAGGGCTCCGCCTGCTTATCTGTACAGTCTCGTAGTACATGCATGTATCTACAACGGTATGATTACACAACCCGACAGCAAGTCATAAAACGGATTGGCTCACTATGTGTAGCAACAACTAAATGCTCGACTAGCTTGCATTGCTTCGCGGTATATGCAGCCTCGTAATCACTGTGCATAGTAATCACTGTGGTAGGAAAATGTAGCAATGTATGCTGACATGGGACAGAGTAATCCGTAAAGTTTCCGTCTTATTTCTCAGTTGTCTTGTCGTGCTGTTGTCGTGCTGCTGCCGTTGCCACATCCAACTGGGACCGAGGAGGCTACTAGATGAACATGCCGCAACATCGTCCTCAACCCACTACATTGGTTTGCGCTCTGTAACTTTACAGACATATGATGTTTGAACTTGGTTAGAACTCTCTTGCTCTCTGCATCTCTTGCTATGGAGGAGCACTCTTTAAAAAACTGCGACGTCGAGCTCAACAACCTACTGCAGCCGGAACAAGACAACTGCGACGATGAGACATGCCACCACTTACCTTATTGGCGAAAGACACAGGCATATCACTACTGCTATTCAATGTTGCTAGCAATCGTCATTATTGAAAGTTTTGTGGCGAATGCATGGTTTATCTACATAGCCTTCCCGTCATGACTGGGCTGTTAACCAGCCTAGTCTACATGTCTCCGTTAAGAAGTACAATTTCGACACACTTCATAGTCTACGTCCTTTTCGAAACTGCAAATTGAGGTATTATGCGTGGAGGTACAACTTGGTACAATTGTTATGCCGAAAGAACTTAGATAACTACGACTTATGGTGGCTGGAATGAACCCAATGCTTATGGATTTCGCTAATTGTGAAGACCATCCTTAAGTTGAGCTGGAGATGGAGCCGCAGGAGCACGTTCGAGATGGACTGATCAAAATGGCTTTCTATAGATAATTTGGAGGTCTCCCGTTCTGTCTGCTCATGGTTGCTGATGTTTACATCCGATACCCCCTTTGTAAAATCCGTTTTGATGCTCGCCATAAGCGCAATCAACAGTCTTAACCATTTAGACCACCGGGCTTATCTTCAACAACTCTTGGAGAGCTCGATTGCAAGTAGTAATCGTCAATTGATCGCCCCAAGTTCTCCTGCGTAAGCACTAGGATGTCTCGTACGTAGCGATGCGGCAGCTTATTCGACAATGGCCCCGGCGATGCGCGGTCATCACATTTTTAATCAAACCATGGGCCGCGTGAGGCGTAATTTTACATCTGCGCGGGCCGAAAACCCGTGCTGCATTGATAGACGGCAACGTTTCCGGCTGAGGTGGCGATACACCTTCTTGAATAAGAATGGTGCGATATGCAAAGACAATCGTTTTAGTCCATCGTGGTGCTCTCTCCCCGGCATGGAACCTTTTAAACCCTACCTATAATCGGGTTTGACAATATCTTATTAGACACCTCTGGGACCCTGCATCTACTCGCCTAAGCAAGCCACCATTGCCTGTGTGTAGCAATATATGCATCTCCCCAAACATAGACCCGCCGGTTCGGCCCCTTTTGCTGTCAGTCCGGAGACGCTCATCTTGTCGCGCCCTCTTCCCTTCCATCGCCGTGCGTTCACAAGACGAGCCGAACACACGAAGACCGCTTTGACTCTCATCAGTGCTGTTCGAGGGACGAGGCTCGATTGAGTAGAGAAATACTCCTAGAGACCAGAAATCACGAGACAAGCCCGCAGGGTCGATATACCTACGCTCACTGCTCGTTACGTCGTTCGTTTCTACATGGACCTGGGGCTACAGCTATCGAATTCCGGCTTGTCCTGGCTCGACTGGATCTCCATCACCGTCTCTCTAACTTTCCTGTGCTTTATTCCATTACAGCTATGGGATCTTCAAGGCAAGCCCGTGATGGTTCGGCCAAGCGCCATATCAGGAATCAAGCTGGTAAGCTTTCCGGCTCGAGAGACGAGCTGCTCGCTGCCTTCCATTTTATCAACTTCCTGGGACAATGCACGCTGTACGTCTGCTCACCTATGCCCAGTTCTTGTCCGGATCTTGCGCTCTTGCTTTTTTGGCAAATTTAGTTATGGTGGCGCGAGGTGTCACCCCGAGCCCTGAGAATGCCGCGGTGTACGCTGCTACTGCTTCAAGTTTTTTAGGCGCAGTCGGTGTCAGCCTTTTGTCATTCTTTGAACACAGACGATCTATCAGGCCTTCTGACACTATAGTTCTATATCTACTGACGTCCCTCCTCGTTGACTCGCTTCATTTGTGGTTCACACTAGCCGACATCGCCTCTACTCGCCACGACCACCGGGTTATTATTCAGTCGTTACTCCTTTGTCTCATATCCAAAGGTATTTTGCTCATCACCGAAGCTTCCGGAAAAGATAAGCTACTTCTGAAGGCCGCTCGGTCTTACGCGCCCGAAGAAACCGCCGGCATCCTCCAGCGGACTTTCTTCTGGTGGATTAATCCCATTCTCAAGCGCGGCGGATCTGGCACCCTGAAGGATGATGATTTTCAAGTGATAGATGCCGAACTTTCAGCAAGAAAGTTAAGGCAGTCCATCAATAGGCTGTGGGACTCGAGAGGTAGCCTTCTTTCCTGACAGCATGCTTTAATCGTCACTGACGGTCGATAGCCAAACCCGAGACGATCGCGACTTTGCCCTTAGTTTTGCTTAAATGCCTAGGAACCTCATTCGCCTGGGCCGTACCGAGCCGTTTGTTTCTCATACTTCTTCGGTATGGTCAGCCTTATTGATCAAAAAGACTATCAGATTTCTCTCCCAACCCCATGATGAAACCCTGCTTTCCACCGACATGGCGTCGATCCTAGCCGTTGCTATGGTTGTTTACGTGGGCGAAGCGGTAAGGAGGAAAACAGGATCACCTTGACGACCGACCTAGAGCACTGATTTATGCAATTTAGATTTGCATCGCCGTGTACCAACATCAACAGAACAGACTGCGGGTTATGATGCGAGGAGCTCTCGTGGGCCTTGTATTCAACAAGACTTTGCAAAGCCAAAGTAACAACCACGATCGCGGGAAATCAGTTACTCTCATGAACACCGACGTAGATAGTCTGAGCGGGATAGGCAGAATGGCCCACGATATTTGGGCTTATTTTCTCGAGCTGGCTATAGGAATGGTCATTCTCACCTCTCAAGTCGGTTGGCTATCCCCCGTTCCACTTGTGATTATTGTCTGTAAGCTTGCACCCTTGACAAATGTTTCGTTTCGTGATATTCATGTAGCCTGCAGTCTGCTCTCGGGTTAGCAAGTATGTTGCTCAACACATACACGGCAGACAGAAGGAGTGGAATGCAGCCACGCAGAACCGACTGTCGATGATCACTGCGTTCCTAGGGTCGATAAAGACGATCAAGTTGCTTGGCATCTCCTGTTCAATAGCAAAATATGTCGCCTCTCTTCGCTCGACAGAAATTGAACGCGCCAAGAGCGTGAGATGGATCATGTATGCCACCTGTTACTTTCCCACCTCCCTTAAGCGTCTATTACCGTTGGGAGCATGGGTTGAGATGCAATGGCAAACCTTGCTCTTTTAAGCCATGCTTCTCCTTGATGTGTGTCCAAATACTATTGTAACATAAAGAACGTTTCTTACTAACACACTATCTCAAGGGTGGGCTACAATGCTAGCGGTAAGTTGGATGCCTTGTTCAATGTTGGCGAAAGCTTCCCCCCAGGGGCGGGCGTTCCGAAGAATTTAGTCCTTGCCCACACAATTATGAGACAGCGTTACTTACTGTCTTTTAGCCAATTTCCTGGGTATATTTACGCCTGCAATCACTATGATACTCTACGGAGTCCTCTCCCAGAGTCATCACTCGACTATTGACGCCGAAACCGCGTTCACGACTATAGCTGTTCTGTCCATGGTCATTCATCCAGCAAACATGATAATGACCATCATTCCAAGAGTTGTCGCCACGTTTGCCAGTTTTGAACGCCTCCAAAACTATTTATTGGAAGCTCCTCGCCAAGACCAAAGGGTCGTTCTTGAAGATAAGCCGGAGAGGCTACTTCCTCATGGAAACACCGCTGCAGCCATCAGCCTCGAGGAAGTCACGGTTGAAGCCGATAAGACGTCGGCGCCGGCTCTCGACAGAGTGACTCTGGAAGTTGAGCGTTCAAGCCTCGTCATTTGCGCTGGTCCAACTGGGGCTGGTAAAACGGTACTAGCAAAGGCCATACTAGGTGAGGTGGCTATTTCCCACGGCACGATCAAGACGGCATCGAGACGGATTGGTTACTGCGATCAAACGCCTTGGTTACCCAACGGCTCCATTCGAGATGTCATCTGTAACTTCGCAACACATGTGGACGAGAATCGATATCACAGCGTTGTTTCTTCATCATGCTTAGTGCACGACCTTAATCAGCTACCAATGGGGGACAGCACAGAGATTGGCAGCCGCGGTTTGAACCTGTCAGGGGGGCAGAAACAGAGAATGGTATGATCTATTCACATGAGATCCTATTGCGCAGCTGTGTGCTCTTGGCTTCGATGGGAAACGTCGGCCGGCAAGGCCTCTCGTTTCTAGCCGTAAAGCAAAGAGGATGAAAACTGATTGATCCCTAGGCCCTTGCTCGTATGCTTTATGATGAGTGTGACATAGTGATCCTAGACGACCCCTTCAGCTCCCTGGATGGACGGACCGAGGATCAGGTCATCAATAACCTTTTTGGACCTGAGGGCATCTTCCATACCAGACGGTCGACAGTCTTTTGGATCACCAATGCGAGTGGGTACAAGCTTTACCTTGGCCAATTTGAAGCCGTGTTGGTCTATGCGCTCTTCTAATGTTCTCTTTATAGCAAACCACTTCAAGCTGGCAGACAGCGTTGTGATCCTAGAGAACTCCCGCATAAAGGAGCATGGGCATTGGAGCGTGTTGGATTCTCTCCCCGATGCGTCCGGCAAAGTCATGTCCGATGATTCGCATGAACCCGGACAGGTTGATGCCGAGACCTCGCAACTAGACGCCCAGAAGAAAAAAGCCAAAGAGCTGGACACCCGGCTTGATTTGAATCGCAAGACGGGAAATCTTTCTCTATACGGTAAGAAAGCTCGTGCAGTAGTCTCTTTTAGCCAGAGAATCTGACCATTGACTCACCCCAAAACCAGGCTATTACTTCAAATCCGCAGGGCTCTTCAACGCCATCTTCATGATAGGCTGCACCGCCACCTATTCGTTCTTCATCACTTTTCCACACTACTGGCTCAAGCGATGGACGGAGGCAGATCAGAATGTCGAATGGCTCTATATGATGGTATACGGCTTACTAGCTCTGTTCGCTTGGGTAGCCACGAATGGAACTATGTGGTTAGTCTCTCTTGGGCTCCCATTTCCTGTCTATTCTAACACCAACCTGCTAATCTCATGCCAGGTCGACATTCATGCTTGTCACTCCTAGATCGGGCCTGTTTCTTCACTCCAAGTTGCTGGGTAACATAATAGGGCGCGTCTTCCATTCCTATCCGAATGAATTCAGCCGTGAAGCTAACTGTAGCACAGAGCACCACTCTCGTTCTTTGCTACAACTGATATTGGCGTCATTTTAAATCGGTATAACTTGCCTTTTAGTTTCTGGATAATTTCCAAGAGCTTGTAGCTTACAACGAAGCAGTTTCAGTCAGGACATACAACTAGTCGATAGGGATCTGCCCGGGGCATTTCAGTCCCTAAGTAACCGTAAGAACTCGGTGGTGCGAACATGTTGGACAAGACTAACAAGGTAAACAGAGATTTTTAAGCTGCTAGTGCAAGTTTCCTTACTTCTTGCCGTCCAAAAGCTTTTGCTTTTGACTATTCCCCTGTGCTTCGTCGTCATCTGCCTTGTCGCGAGGGTGTATTTTCGCACGTCGCGCCAAGTGCGGATCGAAGAACTTGCCTCCAGGTCGGCCGTCTTCTCGCAAATCGTTGAGACTGTACGTATTCTTTGCCCCATCCCAACATGTCAGTTGTTAGCTACGAGTATCTCTAAGTTAAATTTGGCCGTCAGGTCGAAGGTTTAATCACCATCCGCGCATTCAGATGGCAGAGTCGCTGCCAATCACATTTTGACCGCGCGCTGGATGGCTCACAAGGTCCGCTCTATCTTTTATCTAGTCTTCAGCGGTGGCTCAACCTCGTGCTCGACCTCATGGTCGCCGCAATCTCCGTGACTATAATCGCATTGGCGTTATTTCTCAGAAGCACTACCACCGGCGCAGCTGTAGGCGTTGCTCTGAATATCATCCTCGTCACAAATACTACTATTGTCAGGCTGGTTGAGTCCTGGGCCGATTTTGAAGTCTCACTAGGAGCCATCGAGCGCCTCAAAACCTTGGATGAAGGGATTCGGAAAGAAGACCGGCCTGGGGAGGATAACATTCCCGAGACATCTTGGCCACAAAGAGGGGGGATAGTGATTGATCACGTCACTGCAGCTTATAAGTGAGTCCCTATCCCTATGTGAAAGCAACCACAGGACTGAGTCGGAACTGAGCTAATTAATTGGAACACACAGCGGGCGTTCCGCTAGTCTCCGAAACATCTCTCTCACCATCAAAGCCGGTCAGAAGGTTGTGGTGTGCGGCCGCACGGGAAGGCAAGTTCCGCCGCAAAGATGCGTCTGATCTCTTATCCCATCAAGGCTAATCTTTCATAAACGACCAGTGGCAAGAGTACGCTTCCTCTATCCTTGCTACGCCTCGTTGAAATTACCGGTGATATTAGCGTAGACGGCGTCGACCTTTCCCGCATATCGTCGGCTGCAATCCGTGAGCAATGTTTCATTACCGTGCCACAGGACCCCATGCTGTTGCCCGATACCCCGTTGCGCTTCAGTCTCGACCCGAGTGGCAAAGCCGAAATCAGTCAAATTGTCGATGCGCTTCAAAAGACGGGTGTCTGGAGCCTCCTGTGCGAGTCCAACACCGCAATTGTCGGCGAAGTACTCGATCGCAAGATGTCGGAACTGCCCGCCCTCTCTGTGGGACAACTTCAACTCCTCGGAATCGCCAGGGCATTGGTCAAGAAGGCGGTTTTGGGAACCAAGCTCAAACCTGTTCTTCTGCTGGACGAGGCAACGTCATCACTGGACACTGCGACGGAATCCTTGATCCACAACTTGATTGACGAGGAGTTCTCCGGGCAGGGATACACGGTCGTAGCTGTCGCCCACCGGTTGGGCGTTGTGACTGGCCGAATGAGACCCATGGACATAGTAGTGATGATGGCCGACGGGGCAATAAAGAAGGTTGGGGGTGCCGAGGAAGTGCTGGGATCGGACCTTGTCTCTTCTTGGACTTCTTAGCTTGATTATTGATATGAGACTGTTATTCTGTAAACTTGTGTATATATTATGCAAACTGACAACCTTCCATGGCAATTCTAGACTAGTGGCATAGGCTCGTCTCTAAGCAGAGTACTCGGCTAGGAAACTTGGGTGTACAAAATGTCGAGTATGGAAACCGTCACCAAGAAGAATGACAAGAACTTCAATAGACGGCTGAGTTCTTTATTGACCACGTTTCAAACACGTAGCAATCCTTCAATACGAAGGCGCCGTTGTCTTTAACTGTCGTCGAGAGGAGTACGCTCCAGTTGCTAGGCACTTATTGGCACTTATATCGTGCCATCATACCTGCGAACTTCTGGCATATTGTTGAACAACTATGTTCTTAAATCCCTCACTATAGCTAATGGAAGAGCTGAATAGGTCGCATCAAGTGCAGGCTTGCCAGGGGCGTTGCCAGCTCTACGACTTACGATAAGCCGGAACATGAAGTTTCATCCCCGCCACGGGCCATACTTGACAGTTGGGCGCCGCGTCGGGCTGTCGATTGCGTGATTGGATCAATTTGGCCTCAAGTACTCCGCAGATACTTCCAGTCTCTTCCCCATCCGGCCTCAGCCTCAAATAGGCAACTGTGCAGCGCCCTTGTGGGAACAGGAAAGGCCCAGCCCTGGAACCCCCCTCACAATCCCCCGCACAAGACTTGTGTAACATGGCTAGAATGGCCCATCTGACCCTCCTTCGCATGCAGGTCCGCATGTAGCAAAGCCCGGAGAATTACCACCTGTGTTATAATCTTTAGGCTACAAGGAATACCTTGAAGTGCATGTACTCGGCAGCAAAAGTTCATATGCAGGGAGGTGTTTCCAGTAAGTCGGAGCAACATGTGGGAACTGCTAGATCAGACCAGGGGCAGCCAACCGCATATTAGCGTAAATTGATCACATTTCCGTCCAGATTCACTGGAGCTCCCTAAGCCTGCATATGACACATCACACGGATGCTACCTGGCCCCGGATATACGGATCGGTATGTTACAACATACAAGTCAAGTGGCTTAGAGCAGCCGCGGGAGGAACCCCTGTTAGTTGCTGCCTAGTTTTAATGTTACTTTCACAGGCAAAAACGGAAATGGGGAAGCTGTAGGCCACGCCCGCGCTTTTGCTGCCGCCAAGTGGTAGATTTGAGAGAATGGAATTAACTTGACCCCATCATGCATCTGATGACTCTGATTCAAATCGCAGCGACTTGATGTCAGCTTGCTAAAAATTCTTGGAGACAGTATGATAATATAAAACTTAGATCGAACATTTGAATCTTTTAATTATTCTGCTTTCTATAGGGTAGTTGCTTGATTATGCGCCCTGCAAATCAGCTAGACAGTATAGAGGAAAATTCCCCGTAAAATTAGGTGGACTAAGTCTCTCTATCACTCGGCTGGCATCCAGTCTCTGTGATTTGGATTAGGTCAATCCATTTTAACTTTTTGTTGACCCAAAACGGCTACACCTAGTACATAGAAGAGAATGTGCGGAATAGCTAGCTCGAATGTGTTGACCTATTTGTTCAACTGCTTCTTTGCTACTCCGCCTTGCGCAAAAAGCGACGGATGATTCCGGTCTCGGCTGGTAATTGAACCGTGCCTTTATTTGCAGTACACTTTTGAATATATCTAGACGACTGCGGCGGAATTAGCATGGTGTTTATATACTCCATCCAATTAGTGTGCGTCGAAACATACGTAAAAGTCTCTGAATTTGGGTTCATTGCAATTGAGCGGTAGAGAAATACGGTCTGTACTTTTAATATCGTTAAGAGTAAAGCCAGCAAATATTGACCAGTTCCGAGGTTGTATTTGGATAGACCGATCTAGATTGCCATTCTCCATTGCCACTGTGTAGGCAGGTGGTTCATCATCAGTCGGCTTGGGAATGCTATATGCTGGAGGAGAGCGGTTGGCAATCTCCGCCACGCGTTCTGAAGGAACCTGGTCTCTTATATTGAAACAGTCGTCTAGGCCTTGCATACGAACAGATAGGAATCTATCATATTGTAGCATATCTGCAACAAATTCATTGGCAGATAAATGTTCCTCCCTGGCTTTGGCTTCATCTTGCCTGGTTGTCGTTAGCATATTTCTACATGAGGAGTCCTCTCAACGTACAGTTGCATAGCGTTGCAGAGCATAATTATTGGATGATGCAAACTACTAATTCTGTTTATATCTTTCCGTAGGATTGGAGAATCGGGCTGCGCAGCATTGTTCTCAATAACCTCACGGTTATTGTGCTCGATTGGTTTAATAACATGATCAAGTCGGGTACTTAATTCCGAGCGAGCCATGACGCAAGCTGTTAGCAAAGCAATGAGAGTGTCAAGGTGAACCAGTGCTGCCCCTTTTGACATGTCTAATGCCCCAGCCGTGTTGGATTCGAGACATTTGTGCAGCAACTGCACCGATAGCTTAAAACTGGCCAGCTGTTCTGACAATTGGGATATGGGCGCTCTCGCTTTGACGAGTGCGACATTGTGGGTTGCGATTTCGCGTTCCAGGCGAGTAACGCTTGCGATAAGACCTATTACTGCACTTTGTACAGTGACTCGTTCAGATGGTTCAACCACTGTTGACGGATTTGGATCGAGCTGCCGTGTGGTGGAACTTCCTGATCGGCTTCCCCGAGACCTTGGTATCGGTAGTCCGAAGTTGACTAAGCCGTGAGAAACGGTGTGATCGTTCATATTCAGGGTGCAGTTGAATAACCGGATGATATTGATTTTGGCAGGAGGCCTACTTGGAGGTTATGAGAATACATCCCGGTGGTCCTCCTGGCTGAAGTATTTATGCATTGTTGTGGCCCGGAGTTGTCACTTAATTACCTGATGTAATCCCATGTGCAATAATCTGGCAATAGTTCTGGGAGTCGGCAAGTCAGACTGCAAGTTCCACGACCAAAGCAGCAACACATCAGATTTTGACCACCATAACCAACCAACAGTACATTGCCGTCCCAGCCGGTTCTCCACACCAGGCACGGCTGAGACATACACGTATTCATTGTTTGGGGACACAACAATAAACTTGTCTCACCGCGCCATCTCGAGCATTTGCCAGTTGCATCAAGTGACAAAATACCACACCAGTTGACCTCTGCTTGTTTTCATATATGTAACGAGACCTTGATGTGAGGGTTCTTTTTGGTATGCATAGTTCTGAAAATAGTAATATTCACATCTACAGTGCCCTTGAGTACTTTGGAGAGAACCCCATTTCCAACAACGTCGGCAATGTGCCTCCAAAGTTCGAAATAAACTAATGTATCAGTGGTCCCATTCATCAAGTACTTCTCCAGCGAGGCAAAATTCAGAGTCATCGCGCTCAGACAGCCGATAGAGTCTGGCATCGTGGTGTTTTCGGGAAAACCAAACCATTCCATGACTCGCGGTGAACGGTTATTGATCTCACACAGCAGTAAAGGATTGATCTCGTTGCCTTGAACCCAGAGAATCCAGCCCCGTCCGGGGCCTCCAGTGCGCGCAGAGCGCCTGACAGATGCCAAACTTACGATACCAGATAAGTTTTCCGAGTCCCTCTCCCCGTACGCATGTCATCGCTCCTTAGACGCAGATACATCACAGGGCGAGTGGCGATGAATGAGATATCTAGGCAGTATTGACTAGCCGAAGTTTCTTCAACAAACCTAAGTGTTCATCTAAGCGTGATGGGCGAGAGAAAGAGGAAGGGTTAGCAAATACATCTGGTGTAACGGGCTGAGCCCAATATGGCTCGGCTTGCACTCTCGCCTCCGGCCCCGGCCCCCGGCCGGGACCCATCCGTAATCGAGATTAACCACGTGTCGAGCTCAGGAGCTCAAGAGCTCAAGAGCTCTCCTTTTCTTGTTCTGTTTTCTCTTTCTTCTTTAGCGTTTAGATACTCGTAGTAGTCGCCTAGCTAGTTGTCAAAATACTCAGCTTGGACCGTTACATCTGGGGCAAACGGCCTCCAGCCGTGGCCTGGAAGTCCCAGAAGTGCGACTGGCTGAGGAAGACGCTGGCACATTCCGCCTTGGAGGCATCAGGTCCACCAGCGAATCGGTGCCCCGTGGCATTGCGTGGCGATAGCCTCACGGTGGTATTTTGTAGGTTTCTTAGGGTTAGGGTTATGGCAGCCCGAGTATTCTCTGTCGCTGTTGTATTAATATGCCTTGGCACGTATAATATTTCTCTAGTTTCTACATAGCACGTTGTTAATAATCCTCGATGCTAGATCCGGGCCACCCTCAGATATCGCACCAGGTTTCTCTATTTGTGGCTGAGAATTCACTGAAAGGACAATACTGCGCTGGCCATCGCTGCTGATGCCATTCCTAGTCCCATAGCCCCATATATCGCCGTAATGCGTCCAGTACAAACCGCAGTCACTGTTGGCTTGCACAATACCCAGACCATAGCGCGCATTAGGCAAAAGAGGATCCAATCCCGGAGCTGGGACTGTGGTCTGCATCTCTTCGAGTTGAGCTGGTTTGAGGAGATTACCGCCGATGAGTGCCTTTAGGAACTGGTTTCCATCCTCCGCCGTGCTGATAATCTCGCCTGCGGCGCCAGCACAGGAGGGATTCAGCCGAGTAACGTCAATGTACCTGCCTTGGCTTCCATCGCCTCCCTGGAACATACCGTACCCAGTGGCGGATGGCGTTGGGACATCCAGCGTCTCGCCTGGGATAGTCGTTTGCAATAGTCCTAAAGGGGAAATGATGCGGTTCCGAACTTCGTCACGCCACGAATTGCCAGTGACTTTGTCGATTACCATGCCAACGATAATGTAGCCCGTGCTAGTATAGCTCCAGCCGTCACCCGGGGCAAATTGTGGCGCATCTCTCACGGCCATCTCTATGAGCTGTGTTGGTGTCCACGAGTTGTACCGGTTGTTGAGGAATAGCTCCTCAGTGCTCAGAGGCAGATGGCCTGTATAGTCGGGCAGACCGCTCGTGTGCTGCAGCAGCTGTCGCAACGTGATTCTGTTACCATCAAAGCCGCCCTTGAGAAGTCCGGGCAGCCATTTCTCCACGGTATCGTTGAGCGTCATTTTGCCTTCACCGACGAGCTGGAGCGCCACGACGGCAACAAATGGCTTTGTAAAACTCCCAATACGAAAGTGAGCATGAGCCGGGACTTTGGTCCTAGACTCCAAGTTGCCGTAACCGCTGATGATGGTGTAGGTACCCTCGGGTATATCGATAGAGGCAACCACACCAGGGTAACCCCGTGTTACGATACTGTCGATATCATCCTGCCAGCTCTGCTGCGTTTTACAGCCCGTATCATTAAAAACCAATCGTCCCACTGCATCGGCTTTCTTCTTAAGCTGCGACTTTTTGTGTAGCCCGCGTTTACCATTAGGTGGCTCAAGCTCGTAAGGGAGATATGTTTTGTCTTGCACACAGGTATTAGTGCACTCCTGAACGCCCTTCACATCTGAGCCTTTGTCCAGTTCGGTGCCATCTCCCCGCACACCGGGCTGGAGATGTCCCCTCACGGTAGATGCAGCTAGGAGGAGGGGAAGCGCGCGAGTAAAAAATACAGTAAGAAAATTATATAATTCCATTAGTAAAACCAATAATAAAGATGGATTTGTTAATCTCTTTAAATATCTAGTAGTAAGTCTTAGCGTTGTGATTAAACTTCATTGTCTTGAAAGCTAGCCGACGGCTCTTATATATGTATATAAATACCTGGTAGCACGGACCTAGTGGCACGGACCGTGCTACTAGGCAGTAGATCTTCTGTATGTTCTGCTGAGTACATGACTCGTACGAAGTTAACACTCCCCTAGAGCCTTTAGACTTTCACTCAGCTAGCAAAGTCTAATTCTCATCGCATTCCTATTCCTCTTAAAAGCGTCCCTAGGCAAAGGCTTAGTCATCCCATCTGCAAGCATACGCGAGGAGTACAACAAACGACATCGAAGCCTTGCGGCAAAAGCTCTGAGAGGGCTCTGAACCGCGCCTTGGAGGAGTATTAAAGGTGAGAGATTCGCGATATCCGAGCACAGAGCATAGGTCTTAGTCTAAAATTTATTCCTTAAACCATGGCTAGTAGAAGGAAGCTAACCAGTCTCTTATATACTCTAGAACTAGTGCGAAAAGGAGACCAGAGAGTTTCTGAGTAAAAGTAAAGTTAATAAGAATTTAGTTTATTAAGTTATTCTACTTTAACTTCTAGTCTTTTATATTTAGCTATTACTTTTAGGTTTACCTTAATAGCTTTAAGATTATAATAAGTTAAGTATATTTACTTAAGATTTTTTCCTTTACTTAATATTATATATACTTATTTATTAAAGAAAATATTAAAATTTAAGGTAATAGTAATAGCTAGTAATAATAAACCTTAAACCTTATAAATTATTAATATAAATATATTAATAATTAGAAATTATATATGCTTATATTATACCCTATTTATTTAAAAATAAAATAAAACTTTATATAAGTATATAATTTAAATTATATTAGCTATTTTATAAGCCTTAAAGTTTTAATAATAAAATTAAAGTAAAAGAACTTACTTAAATATTATTTTTAATAGGAAATATAGCTTTAACTTTATTATTAAGTAATAAATTAATAATAATATTATTAAAGCTATTAAAAATTCCTTTTTTACTTAATATATTATTTATAAGAAATATAATTTTAGCCTTAATAATATATATAATATATAATAGAAAGTTTATTCTTCTATTAAATACTTTTAAGTGCTTTAAATTTTATAACTTTATTTTATTTTTAAAATTCTTAGCTTTTAAAATAAAAATAAGGTTTTTTAATAGTATATTAAAAAGAATTATATAGTTTAATATTATAGCTTTATTATAAAGGGAAAATAGGTATATAGTATTTTATATAATATATTATAAATTATATTAATATTATTATTCTTTTAAAGTATATTTTACTTTATTATTAATAATTTTAAACTAAATTTTATTTAAGATTTTAAAGAATTTATTATTTATTTACTAGTATAATTATTATAAAAAAATAAGATAAAAAGCTTTTAAATAAAAGCTTTAAAAACCTTTAAACCCTTTATAAAGAGTAATTATATTAAGTCCCTAAAAATAATAATATATATATTATTAAATAGCCTATTATTTCTTTCTAATTTAATAAAAAGAAAGGTAAGATAATTAAGTAATATATTATTTATTATTAATATTTTATTAATAATAAGTATACTTTTCTTTTTTATATTTTTCTTTTTTTAATTTTTAAACTTAAATAAGCTTATATAATAAGCGCTTTAATAGCTATAAACTAATAAAGCTAAGTAGATTATATTTTTATTAATATTTTTTATTATAACTCTAGTAAGTATAAATAATAAAGCAGGGTTTTAGAATTTATTATATTAATATTATAAGGTATATAAAAGGAAAGATTTCCTTATTTTACTAGGCCTTATTATAAAGAATATACAGCCTTAATACCTAAATATAAAAATATTTTATATTACTATATTATAGTACTAGTATTACTTACTTTTTAAGGTAAAACTTATAGTATTAGCTAGTCCTA
Source organism: Metarhizium sp. BCC 4849 (assembly GCA_037953715.1). Taxonomy (NCBI): domain Eukaryota; kingdom Fungi; phylum Ascomycota; class Sordariomycetes; order Hypocreales; family Clavicipitaceae; genus Metarhizium; species Metarhizium sp. BCC 4849. The sequence continues at coordinate 612,290 of JBALJW010000011.1, read as the reverse complement.
AAATAAATATAATATTTAGCTATTATAACTGCTTAAATACTATATTATAAATATTTAGTAAAGCTGCTTTTATAACTCTTTAAATTATTTTATAATACTTTTTTTTAAGGGTTAAATTATTATATTTAACTTTATTAATATATTCTTATAAAGTAATATTATAAAGTATTAAGTTAAGCTTAAAAAGCTTTTTATAATAAGTAATAAAGTTTATAATACTTTTATTATTTAATTTTTAATAGTATTTATAAAAGAGCTATATATAAAAAAATACTTTTTTATTATAAAGTTATTTATAAAAAGTATAAAGGAGAATAAGCTTTTTCCTTTAATAAACCTAGTATTTTAATAAATCTTATTACTTTTTATAAGGATTTTATTAATTAATAATATAAGTTTTTATAATTTTATAATATATAAAGTAATTAAAATAGGTTAAAATTTTAAATTAAAGCACTTTTAATTAAGTAAAATATTTTTTTATAGTATTTAAAAAATATATATCTTTAAAATACTTAAAAATATAATTAGTTAAATAAATAAAATAATTTCTTATATTAAAAGTATTAATTAAAAGGTAAAAAAACTTATTAATATAATAAAAAATATTTAATTTTAAGTATAATATAATTACTTTTATAAACCTTATTTTATAAGCTAATAAGTGCTTTTAAGTTATTATATAATTACTTATAAAAATATAAAAGAATAGTTTATTTTTAGTAATATATTTTATAATATATGTTATAACCTAGTTATATATAGGAAGCAGGCTGTAGGTTAGGCTAGCTATATAGGCCGCTAAGCGGTATAAGCAGAATAAACTATAGAATATTAGTTAGCACGTTAAGATTAATAGGAAAAACACTTAATTATTATAAGTAAGTATATATAACGCTTATTAGTGTTTAAAAGTAAGTATTAAGGATATTTACCTCTATGTTAACTAGTAATTATAATATATAAAAACCTTTAAATTTACTTTATAAATAAACTTTAACTTTTTAGCTTTTAATATAAATTATTATATTAAATAAGCTTTACTTATAACTCTTTAACTTTAATTATTTAATTATAATTTATAACCTATCACTAATATAATATTTAACTACTTAAATTAATTATTTTAGTAGCTTTATTAATATAAATTATATAATTAGTTTATCTTTTAAGAACTTAATATTACACGTTAAAAACTCTTATTAAACCTTCTATATAATAATTATTATATATTAAAAGCTCTTATTTAAACTATTATTATATTACTTTAAGTAATATTTAATAATTATTAAAATAGTACTTATAATACTTATTTTATTTAAGGTAATTATATTACTAGTATTTTAAGATTTTAAACTTTAAAACTTTATAAATAAACTTATATAATTATATTAATAAGTTAAGTAATTTAGCTTTAAATATTAAATACTTATATTAAAATAAAAAAACTTAAAAAAGATTATTAAGCTTAAAGTATTAAAACTATATAATAATAACCTAAAAATACTTTAAGAATTTTTAACTTAATTTAAAGTATATTATTAATTCTACTTAAATAAATTAATTAATATATAAGTAAAAGTATTATATATTAAAGGATATATAATAAGTATTATACTTATATAATTTAAATTAATTATATAAAATTATTTTAATAATATTAAAAATAATTAACATAATAAAATAAAAGAAATATTTATTAATTATAAGAAATTTAAAAAAGTAATTAAAAAAATATTTAAATTAACTAATAAAGTAAGAATTATAATTATTTATATAAATTAATTTAAATAAAAAGGATTTATATTAAATTATATAATATAATTTAAATAAGTTACCTTAATACTTAACTAGGAAAATAAGTTATTTATATTAGTTTTCTTTAAAAAATTAAAAGAAGAAATAAAAAATAAATTATATAAAAAAAATATATTAAATAACTTTTTAAATTATATAATAATAATAGTTTAAATTAATAATAAATAATATTAGTAATATATATAAAAATAATAAGGAAAAAAAACTTAAAACCTTATAAAAAAAAAGGATAATAGGTAAACTAAAAAAAAAAGTAAGAAAAACTTATTATTTATAATAATACTTTTAACCTTAAATAAATAAAGCTTAATATTATTAAGAAAAATAATAAAAAGGAAAAAAAATACTATAATTATAAAAAACTAAAATATTTTATTAATAAATATAAAAAACCTAAGAAAAAATAAAAGCTAATATTAAAAAAAAGTAAAAAACAGCTTAATATTATTAATTAATAGAAAATTAAAATTATTAAATTAAAGGTAAAGTATAAAAACCTTAATTAAACCTTTTATTATAATAATAATTATTATATTTATATAAATAATAAATAAAAAAAAGAATAATTTCTAAAAAAACTAAGAAAACTAAAAAAAAAAATTATAAACTTTATAGGAAATAAGCTATAAATAGCTAAATAATTAATATAAAAAAACTTAAATAAATAATTAATAAAAAAAAAACTTTTATAATAATAAAATAAAAAGAACTTTATAAAGTAAAATTATTAAAATATTTAAATAAAAACTTATACTAAAAAATCTTTAATTAAGTATAATAATAAGTAAAAGTAAAAAAGGTTTAAAAGGAATAATAATATAAAAAGGAATAAAATATATAAATTTTTATTACTTTTAATAAACTTAAAAATAAAGTAAAGGAAATAAGTATTAATAATAATAATTATATAATTTTAAACACTTTAAAAGCATTTAAAAATAAATAAAATAAGGAAAAAATGCTTATAAGGTTAATAATTATATAAAAATAAGCTATATAATAATATTTCCTTATATTAATAGGAAAATATTTTATAATTTTTATTCTAGTAATAAATACTATTATAATAATAGAAAATTAAATATTATAATTTCTAAAAAAAGAAAAGGAAAATAATCTTAAACTTTTATTAAAACACTTAAAATATATATATTTAATATACGTATTATATACGTTTATAATATATTAAATATACTTTTAAATTAAGGTATAATTAAATATATTTTTAATTAAAATAAAAGGATATTTAATTAAAGTATTATACTTTAAATAAAAACTTTTAAAATAAAAAGTAAAGATAATTAATAATAATTAAATAATAATTTTAAAACTTAATTTAAATATATTTATTAAATATTAAGCTTATATAAATCCTATAAATATATATAAATTAAATATATATTAATTATATATATATATAAAAAATAAATAATAATATTAATATATATATAAAGGAAAAATTCTAATATATAAAAAAGAATTATTATTTAAGTTACCTTAATATAAAATAAAAAATTATATAATATATTTACTACTTAATTATTTAAAATATATAATAAATAAAGCTAAAGAATAATATAAATAATAATATAAAATATTAATAGTATATAAGTAAATATAATAAGTATTAAATATATTTAAATAAAAAAACCTTAAAGGAATTATAAAATTAATATATTATAATAAATAAAAGTTAAATAAATAATATAATAAATAAAAGTTTAACCTTAAATATAATAAAAAATATATAATAAATTATAATAACTTAAAATATAAAAAGTATAAAAAAATAAAAGATTAAATTTATAATTATTTATATTAAATATTTAATAATAGGTTTTACTTTAAGTATTTATAAAATAAAATTAAACCTATAAAATAATACTAAGAAATAAAATAATAAATCGCAGAAAAATTTATTTTAAAAAACTTAAAAAATAAGGTATATTATTTATAAAAAAGCTATAAACTAGTATAAAAAAAAACGCTAATAACCTTTAATATAACTTAAAATAAATAAAGTAATAAAATAATATTAAACACTAATATTATAGGATATTATATTAGCGCACTTATAAATAATAATATAATAAGTAATTATATTTTACTTAAAGTTATTAATTATTATTAATTATTATAAAAATATAAAAAGAAATTATATAAATTAATTAATATTAAAGGAAAGCTTTTTACTTATAATAATAGGATTATTAATAAAAAAACTAATTATTTTAAAGTTTAAATTTAAGGATATATAAAAATTATTTAATTTAATATTATAAATATATTAAAATATAATTTAATATTAAAGTACTTATAATTATAAAAGAGTAATCTATTAATTAATTAAAAAATAAGCTAATTAAAGTGGAATAAAACTTTAAGTTAATAAAATTAATAGATTTTAAAAGAAAAAATAAAATTTTATTATAATTTAGCTTATAAATAAAGTTTTAAAAAAAAGGAACTTTTAAGTAAATTATTTAAAGATTAATAATAATAAATAAATAATATAAAAATAATAAGTATAAAGAAAAGAATAATTAAATTTATTATAATAACCTTAATAATACTATAAACTAGAATATAAAGAATAATAAATAATAAGAAAATAAAAGCTAAAATTTAAAAGGTTATTATTACTTTAAGGAAAAACCTTATAAATATAAATAAAAAACTTAAAAAAAATAAAAAAAATAATAAAAGCTTAATAATAAAAAAAAAAAAACTTAAAAATATCCCTAAAAAATACTAAAAATATAAAAAGTTATTTATAAAAAAATTAAAAATTAAATTATTAAAATATAATTAATAGAATTATTAAATTAAATTAATAAATAAAAAGTTAATAATATTTTATAAGATTTATAACTTAAATATAAAAAAACTTAAAATATTATAAAAATATATTAATAAAATATTAATAAAAAGCTATATTAAAGTATTTATATTAAAAGTTAAATATTTAATTATATTTATTTTAAAAAAAAATAAGAAATTATAATTAATAGTAGATTATTAATAATTAAATATAATTATTATAAAAAATTAAATATTATTATTATTTATCTTTAAATTAAAAAATTAATTATATAAAATAAATTAATTTATTATAATAAACCTAAAAAAAATATATAATTTAATTTAAATAAAAGAAAGTTATAAATAAATAATAGCCTTTAAAATAAAACTTAAATTATTTAAATACTTAATAATATTAATAAAGCTTATTAATATATTAATAATATTTTAAAGAATAATTAATAATATATTATAAAAATATTTAAATAACTTTATAATAATATATTTTAATAATATATTAATTTTTTTAAAAACCTTAAAAAACTATAAAAAATATATATATATAATACTAAAAATACTATAAAATATTAAGCTATTAATTAAACTAATAAAATATAAGTTTTATATATAAAAAGTAAACTTTTTAAAATATATAATATAATTAAATAAAATATAAATAAAAAAGTTTAAAATAAAAGTAATATAAAATTAATTAATATTAAAGAATATTAAGAATATATAAAGCTTTAAAGGCTTTATAAATTATTATAAAAAATTTATTAAAAGCTATAATAAAATTATAATACTTTTAAATAAATTTATTAAAAAAAATAAATAATAAAATTAAAATAATAAAGTATAATATACTTTTAATAAAATTAAAAAACTTATTATATTTAAACTTATTTTAAAAACTTTTAACTTAAAAAAAAAAAAAATTAAAAATTAATTTATTAAACTTTACTTTAAAAGTATAAGTTAAATAAAAAAATAATAATAAAAAATTATATTTAATTATATTTTACTTAAAAAAACTTTATAAAGTAGAATTTAATTACTTTATTTATAATAAAAAATTTCTAGTAATTATTAATACCTTTAAGGAATTTAAGTATTATTTTATAAAAAGTAAATATAAAGTTAAAGTATATATTAATTATAAAAATATCTTTTATTTTATAATAATATAATAATTAAATAAATAATAAATTTAATAAGCTAAATATTTTTTAGAATTTAATTATAAAATTATTTATTAAAAAGAATTTAAAAATAAATAAGTAAATACTTTAAATTAAAAAAGTAATTATAATATAAAAATACTTATAATAATAAAATAACTTTTTAAAATTAATAAAAATAATAATTTTTAATAAAAATAATTAAATATTATATTAAAAGTATAAAATAAAAATCTAGTATATAAAAAAATTTAATAATAAGTAAAAAAAAATATTAGGTTTATAAATATACTAAAAAAATATTTTATAAAACCTAGAATTATTTTAAAGTATTATAAAAAAACTTAAATACCTTTAGAATTATAAAAAGAATATATTAAAAAAATATATAAATATTTAATTTATAAATATTAAAAAATCTATAAAATATTAAATAAAATATAATAATAATATAATTTTTTAGGAATTAAAAAAATAATTAAAAAGATTATTAATAAATATATATAATATAAAAAAAATAAAGCTTTATAATATAAATTATATAAAAAATTATAATTATTATTAATACTAATATAATTATAGGAATTAATAGCTTTTAATTATATTATAAAACTATTAATATTAAAAAAACTAATAATTAATATAAAATATAATAATATATTTATAATTATAAATAAACTTATAAAATATAAATATTTTCTATTATATAAAGAAATAAGTAATATAAAAAAACTTATATATATATTTTTATAAATAATAATAAGTAATTATAAGCTATTAAAGAAAATTATATTAAATAAAAAAATATATTTACTTTTAAGTTTTAATAAGTACTTATAATATAATTTAAAATAAACTATAAGTTAAGTATTATATATTATTTATAAATAAATAAATAAATAAAAAAATTAAATTAAATACTTAAATAATATTTATAATATTATATTAATTATTAGTAAAATAATTAGGTTAAATAATTACTTATAATATAATTAGCTTATAATAGCTTAATATTAAAATTAATAAAGTAAATACTAGTTTATATTAATTATAAATTTAATCCTAAAATATTTTAAGTATAATATAAAAGATTATAAGTAGAATAAATAATATTATAAGTAAATAAATTAAAAAAATTATATAAAGAAATATAATATAAATTAAAATTTATATAAAATAAAATAATATAATATTATAATTATAAAAAATTAAAAGGATTAATTTTTAAGAAAAGAAATATAATTTACTTACTTTAATAAAATATTAAAATAATATAATTAAATAATAAATTAAATTATAAGAAATTAAAACTATTTATTATTAAAAAATAAATATTAATAAATAACTATAAACTTTTATTACTAAAAATTATAAGAAATTATTCTATAATATATATTTCACTTTTTAAAAAAGTATTAAATAATATATTAACAAAAAAAAATATTAAAATTATAAATAAAATAAAATATAAAATAAAATAAATTTTAAATATAAAAATAAAAAATAAAATATATTAATATTTTATTAAATAAAAAAATTATAAAGATAAGGAAAATATATAGAAACCTATAAAGTATTTAAAGAATTACTAGCACTTATTATAATAGTATTACTAATAGTATTTAATAAAGTATCCCTAAATATAGCGTTTTAATTTAATATATTAATAGCGCTTAAAAACTATATATTAATAATAGCTTTAAATTTATAATACTTTTTCTCCTTTAATGTATTTAATAATTATAAACCTAAATAAGTTATTTATTAACCCTTAATAATTAATTACCGCTTTTAATAGTATAATTATACTAAATAAGCTAATACTTTATTTAACTTAATTTAAGCTTTAAGTATTTACTTTTTTACTCTTTTTTTTTTTAATTTAAATATTTTAATTTAGAAATAATATAATTAACTAAAGGACACTTATTAGTAAAAGGTAGTAATATATAGAAAAGGTACTTATATAAGTTAATTATAATATTAAAAGTATTATAAAAACGCCCTTATTATATATATTTCCTATACTTAAAAGAACGCTTAATTATTTTATAATAAAAGCTATAAGTAAAATAAAAAAAATATAATATAATATTATAACTAAATAATTTAATAGAATCAGCTAAATAATTATTCTATAAGGTAAAAAAAGCCTTTAATAAGGGATTTTTTCGCTTATAAGTATAAAGGATAATAGTATAACTAGATATAGCGTTAAAAAAATATTATAAAGGGTAAAAAAAAAAAAAAAAAAAGAACTTACTAATAAAAGAAAAGAATATAAAACTATTTATAAAATAAAGCTTAAGTCTTAAGGATAAAACTATAAAAGAGGAGATATTATATTATAACCTAGTTATATACAGAAAGTAGGCTATAAATTAAGCTGGCTATATAGGCCGCTAAATAATATAAGTAAAATAGATTATAAAATATTAGTTAGCACGTTAAAACTAATAAAAAAAACACTTAATTATTATAAGTAAGTATATATAATACTTACTAGTATTTAAAAGTAAGTATTAAAAATACTTACCTTTATATTAACTAGTAATTATAGTATATAAAAACCTTTAAATTTACTTTATAAATAAACTTTAGCTTCTTAGCTTTTAATATAAATTATTATATTAAATAAGCTTTACTTATAACTCTTTAACTTTAATTATTTAATTATAGTTTATAATCTATTATTAATATAATATTTAATTACTTAAATTAACTGCCTTAATAGCTTTATTAATATAAACTATATAACTAGTTTATCCTTTAAGAACCTAGCGTTACACGTTAAAGACTCCTATTAGACCTTTCGTGTAATAGTTGTTATAATATAAAAGGTAAAACCTTAATTTATTATAAATTAAATATTATAATAGCTTTCTTAAATTAATAATAATTAAGCGTTATAAAGAATTACTTATATATTAGCTTTAATATAAGTATAAGTATACCTAGAATTACTAGGCTAATAAAATATCCTGCTTAATATATTTATTAAAAAGCCCTTAAAGCACTTTCTATACTTTTTAGGTTTACTATAAATATAATTTTTATACTTATAAATTTAATATTTTATAATAAAGCTATATAACTTAAACTTCTTTTTAAGATTAAAAATATTTATATAAATAAAATTATATATAAGTAATTTTATAATAAATTTCTTAGTTTATAATAAGTAATAAATATATATTATATTTTATAATTAAAACTTAAATTTTTTAATTAATTTATTTAGAATTTTAAACTTAATATAATTAAACTTCCCTTTTTAAAATTTAAATTTTAAATTATAAATTTTTTTATAATAATATTAAACTTTTTCTTATAAATAATTAAATAATATAATAATAAAAAAGATAAATTATAAAATATTTTTAAATTTTTTCTAGCCTTTATTAAAAGTTAATATAATAAAAAGTTCAAGGAGTTTATATCCTAAAATTATTAAGTTTATAAAGCGTTCTTTTTTAAGAAAATAAGCTTTTTTAATTTAAATTAAGCTAAATATAATATATATAAAAGTTTTACTAATAATAGAATATAACTTATAATTTAACTACTATAAGAGTTAATATTAAGGAAAATAATTATTTATAGCTTACCTTATTTTATTATAAATAAAGTAATTTATATTCTAAAAGATTTTTATAGCTTTTATTTTTTAATATACTTATATAGCTTAATAATAATTATTTTTAAATATATAATTATAAAAATTAAGCTTTCTTTTTATATTTATATAATATATATATATAAAGCGCCTATTTTTATAATACTTTTCTTATATAAATTATTCTTTATTATAAGGATAAAAGTATAAAAAGTAAAGTACTTTAATATTTAAATTAATTTAATATAATATTAGCTTTAAAAGATATTATTTTAATAAAAAATTTATAATATTAAAAATACTTATTTCTTATTTTTTAATTATATTAAAAAAGATTTATAATAAAATTTAAGTATATTTAAGGTTATTATTTATTATTATTTTTAGGGAGCTTTATAGTTAATAAAAGATAATTAATTTATAAATATACTTATATATTATTTCTTTAAAAAACAGGGTTTTTTTATAATAACTAATTATAAATATAAATTAAATACTTAAAACTTTAATATTAATTTATTTAATATAAACTACTTTATAAATAAGCTTTAAGTATATTAAAATAAAGTATATTTACTTACTTATTAATAGAATTTATATTAATAATACCTAATAAAGTATAGTATATATAAAGGGTTATATTAATAATACCTAATAAAGTATAGTATATATAAAGGGTTATATATAAGTTATACCTTAAAGTTCTTCCTAAATTTATATTTAACTTAAAGGGAGATATAAATAAAGTTAATTACTATAAAAGAAAAGTAATATATTAAGGGACTTAGCTATAGTTTATAAGGGCTTAAAGCTCTTTATAATAGTCCTTATAAAAAATCATGCTACTAAGTTTATTATTAATTATAAGAATATTAAACACTTTAATAATTCTATATTTATAATTATACTACCAATATTATTTTGGATTTTAGGCTTATATAATACTTATATTATGCGTGTAATTTCATTTAATTATAGAGCGAATTAACCAAATATTAATTATAATTATACTAAAATACTTTTTATTTATAGTTCCTTAAAAGCAGTAAAGTTATATACTTAATATATAATATATTAAGGAACTTCTTATTTTAGTAGTCCTTAAATCTTTTCCTTATACTTTAAAACCGCACCTTAACTTCTATAAATATTATACTTACCCAGCGCTATTAAAATCTTATTAAGGGAAATTTAGTATTTTTATTACTATAATAATAATAATAATAATAATAGTAAACCCTTATAATATTAATAATAATAGTATTATTTATTATATAATAACCCTTAATAGTATTAGCTGGTAAAAACCGGCTATATTAGTTAATTTATATATTAATAGAAAAAGTTTTTAATAATACTTAGCTATTATTATTAAAAAAGAACTATATAAAGGTTTATATTATATATAAACGGTTTTATTACTTATTAGTAATAGTATTATAAGTATAAAATTCTTACTATTAATCTTTAAATATAATAAATAATTAAAAGAAATAAAATTATTATAATTATAAACTAATAAAACACTTAAATTAAAAACTAATTATTATTTTTTAAGCTTATTATTAATAAATATTTCCTTTACTTTTTAATTTAACTTTTAATTACGCTTAAAAGAAGGTTTTAAAAGAGGTTTAATTACTTAATACTTATTTTATAAACTACTTAAAGTAAAATATACTATTATAAAATAGCTATTTTAAGTTTTAAGTTTACTTTTAAGTAACTTAAAATTAATAAATTTATTCCCTTTACTATTATTACCTATTATAAAAGATAATATAAAGCTATTTTCTTTAAAAGTAAATATATTAAATATAAAATAAAGTATTAATATAAAACTTTTATTATAAAAAGAAAAATATAAATTAAATAAAGTTATTAAAACTAGCGCTTTACTTTTATTTATTAATATTATAAATAATTCTTTATATAATATATTATTATATTATAAAGAATTATTTTTAATAGTAAAAACAGTATTATTTTTAGGGTTTTTATTAATTAAGTTAAAGAATATAATAAGCAGGTTAAAATATTTAAGCTACTAGGTTTTCTTATTTAAAAAAGTATAAAATTTATTAATAAAAAGCTTACTTTAAGTATATAAGTTTATATTACTATTACAACCCAGTTATATACAGGAAGCAGGCTGCAGGTTAAGCCGGCTATATAAGCTATAAAATAGTATAAGCAGGGCAGATAATAGATTAATAGTTAAAGTAACTATTATATTTAAATTATAGAAGGAACTATAATTTATATAAGTAAAATTATAGTTATAATAGTAATTTAAAAGGAAATATTATAATAAAAGAAGTAATCCCTTATAGTATATAAAAACCCTTAAATTCGCTTTATAAATAAACTTTAGCTCCTTAACTTTTAATATAAATTATTATATTAATTAAGCTTTACTTATAACTTTTTAACTTTAATCACTTAATTATAATTTATAACTTATTATTAATATAATAATTAACCGCTTAAATTAATTATTTTAATAGCTTTACTAATATAAATTATAACTAGTTTATCCCTTAAAAACCTTAGCTATTATATATTAAAAGCTTTTATTTAAATTACTATTATATCACTTTAAGTAATATTTAATAATTATTAAAATAATACTTATAACACCTACTTTATTTAAGGTAATTATATTATTAGTATTTTAGGATTTTAAACCTTAAAACCTTATAAATAAACTTATATAATTATATTAATAAATTAAGTAACTTAACCTTAAATATTAAATATTTATATTAAAATAAAAAAATTTAAAAGAAATTATTAAGCTTAAAATATTAAAACCTTATAATAATAATTTAAAAATACTTTAAAAATTCTTAACTTAACTTAAAGTATATTAT